>JAUTXW010000188.1:600000-1015000 GCA_030620095.1 Kuschelorhynchus macadamiae | reverse complement strand
TGCTATGTACAAAAAGCTTTATCTAATTACTGAAGTCAAAATGTTCTTTTGTCGATATTTTATGCAAACATACACAGTCATCTATCGTATGGCTTAATCAATTGGTGAGCAAGTCAGGACGTGCAAAGAGTGTTTTTATTGCAGAAGTATGCAATTCGAATTACATTTGGACTTTCTTACAGAGACCCTTGCCGAGAATATTTCAAGAAAAATAAAATTTTAACTGTTGCAGGAATTTATATTTTAAAAATGTGTGTATGTGTTTATCAGAATAAGGACCTGTTCCAATCAAACCGCACTTTACATAATTATAAAACTAGAAATAAAGAATTATTATTGCCTGCTTCTTATAAGACAATATTTTTTCAAAAAAAAAAATTAATTTACTAAGTAATGATGTAAAACAGCTGCTACTTTAAGAATTTTTAAAAGTAAACTAAAAAGTTTTCTTATTAAAATGAACTACTATACTGTGCAAGAGTTCTTGAGTTAAATATTTTATGCTGAGTGTCTTGCCTTTTTTTGTATATTGTTTGTAATTTTTATTTTAGAGTTTGACATGTATATATTACTTTATACAAATTAATTTAATAATTATTGATTTGACGTTTTCTCCAATTACTTATGTATTTTGTACGTACACTAGTCAAATTGAAGAAATATAATTAGTATTATTATTATTATTATTATAGGCGTGCAAAAATAAAAATAAACGTATCCTAATATTGAGTACAATACATTTATACAAGGAATTTTTTAATTGATAGGTGAAAATAAAGGGACTAAAAGTTCATATAAATATATGCCCGTAAGGCCTTCGTTTTTGAATTGCTGAGTGTTAAAATATTATTTTATTAGTTTTTTTGACCAACGTCTACGAAATGGCTGTAATACATTTTATAAAAATCTACAGGCTGCTAGTTTTTTCTTGGTCAAAAAATTAATTTACTAAAAAGGCGTGTATTACTTTTACAGCGCCTTTTTATAACTTTTTAAAATTTTGTGCAATCTGCAATAAAAAGAATTAATTAGTGATAAAGTAATATAATATGATAAAAAGATATTCTCTAGCTCATAAGCTACTGAAATTTAAGATATTACCCCTGATTACAATTTTCAATATCATAATATTTCGGACACAAGTATTTCGGAAGTGCGGCAGAACTGTCAGAACCTGAATCCAGAACATAAGTGAAACCTGTAGTATATAAAAGATAAATCATAGAAAATCTTAAACTGAAACAGGGAATTGTTTATTGTTAATAAAGATTTCTTCAGTTAATGCCATCGGTAAATCGAACTGGCATAGATGACAGCAGGGAATAATGAATAACGATTCAAGTTTTAGTACAATAGCAAATTGTTTTTTTTTTATTAGAATCCAGTTAGTTCAAATTATATTTTAATATTACTTAGTCCATAGCTGTATCTATCTCTAACACTGGAATCTGGGAGATATATAAAAAATAAATAGGTTCATAAAATACGTTAACTAAAGGTAATTTCTGGCCAAAATGTAAGTTTGTAAATGTAATGAAATACTGACTAACATAAGCAATAAAAAAGTTGAAATAGTGTCACTGAACACACCTTTAAAGGCGGCAGGAGCGATTGATGGATTTAAAAAATTGCCTGTGTGGTCTGTCTTCGAATTTTATTCAGTCTTTTATTCGTCTTAAATCATTTAAATCCGATCGTTCATTTAAGTATTCAACGAGGAGGTTTTATTCTAGGAGTTTGAATATACTCAAATTCCTGGCCCTATTTTTCCTTAATCTGATCTGCGCGCCTCTAGACACATTAAAGAAAACTTTATAACGTAGTTTTATAACTGTCGTTAGAAATAGAATGTCTTTTCCACTCTTTTATAACTTATTTGCATTTCAGGAAAAGTTTTAGTAGTTGCTTTAATCGGTTATCTTATGTGCACTATTAAGGGTATTCGACTGAAGTGTCGATACGGAGATGCAATTATTTCTTAATGTTCTTGCGTTTTTATAAGTCTTTATTATTATCATGCTCTCAGAGAAATAGATAATTCACCTTATGTTTAAAAATATCAATATAAGACGTCTTTATAAAATACCTAATTGAGTTTTAGGTAAAATTACTCAATATTAACGAAAGATGGCTTTAGTACCAAGAACTGACCTGCATGCATGGCATTACATTATATAGTAATTTTTCACATTTAAAGACTTGTCGAACAAATTATGCTGAACAACAATATTAAAAATAACACAACTATGGCTCTACCAGACCTAGAAAAGGCTTATGACACAGTCTGGCAAGATGAAGTACTGTGGAAAATATCAAAATATGATATTCCACTTTATTTAATAAAAATAATTTATAGTTTTTTAAATAACAGGTCTATGGTAGTAAAATGTAACAATAAAAAAAGCAAAAGAATAAAAAGAGAAGGTCTTCACCCACACGTTTCAACATCTTTATCAATGATATTCCTAAAAGTAATAACACTAAGCTAGAGCTCTTTGCAGATGATACTGTAATCATGGCTAGATCTACTAAAATCATACAAACAAAAATTTACATACAAAGACACCTAGATATTTTATGAGAAACAAAAATATTTTTTGACTTTTTCGCACCTGAATAAAAATATTTAACTTTAAATTAATTGAAGCAAATATTTAATACAATTATATACCTCAACATGTAAACTACTCTGCCTACGGAATGTTTCGATACATAATATAAACAATATTATTTAAGCAAGCATAAGAAATTATTTCATTTACCTTAAGTTTTTATAGACACATAGTAGTTGTACAAATACTTTCATCCTATCGGGACTCATCATTGCGTCGATCGTAAGAGAAAACATTAAATTAAATAATAGAAAAGAATCGATTTCTAAATTTTAAAATTTGTCAATTTTAAAATAAATATTTTTATTCAGTTGCGAAAAAGCCAAAAAAGATTTTTGTTTGTCAATCCAAACGCAACAAATAATCTGAACACATTTAAAAATAACATTATAGATGGCTGCAAGCTATCATTTTTTTCATATCTAGGTTACATGTCAAACAAATTGACAAATTTTAAAATTTAGAAATCAATTCTTTTCTATTATTTAATTTAATGTTTATCTCTTACGATCGGCGCGGCGCACTGATGAGTCCCGATAGGATGAAAGTATTTGTACAACTACTATGTGTCTATAAAAACTTAAGGTAAATGATATGTTTTTTATTTATGCAAATGATCACAAAAATGCCTATTTTTTATATTCATATGTTCTGTACCTAAATTCAATGGTTCAATTATTTCTTGAATATTGTGATGCTGCATACTCAAAAAAAACTATAGGGGGCCATAGAATGAATAATATAACTATTTGTTTTAAATTTGATAGTTTTCCAATTTATTTGTGTTTTTAGTGGTTGGTGTTTTATTGAGATCATTTAAATTTAAAATAATTAGGACTTGAAAAGTGTTTCCTTGTTCTATTTAAAAAAAAAACGGCTCAATATTGAAGTCAACAGCGGATACAATTGTATAACAGTTACACTGAAAATAATAAGTCCAGCATTTGCATTATCGCCGAGTATTTCCCCGATTTGACACCCTCAGATTATTTTTATCGGGCACACTTAAAGATAGAGTGTATAAAAATCGAAACAATTATTCTGTAAATTAATTAAAACGCTGTGGCAAACATTCAAGTGTATATCGCAGAAAACGGTATGTGGAAAATCAATTATATAGTCACTTGTTTTAAATTTTTCCATGTAATATGTTGTTATGTTATCTGTTGTTTATGTTGATAGCCATGTTACTCAAGAAGTATGTTTCAAATATTAATTTTCAATAATGGTTTTAAATTTAAAATTTAGCAATAAACAAATAGAATAGAATTAGGACTATAGTTACGCAAATAGAAATATTATCCATTCCATGGCCTCCTAGTTTTTTTTTGAGTATGCAGCGTCACAATACTCAAGAAATAATTGAGATTATCTGTTAAATTTCGATTTTCTTTGTAACCATTGAATTTAGATATAAAACATATTGATATGAAAAAGTAAGTACTTTTAAAAAAGTGCGAGATTGATTTCGTGGTATGTCCACCCTGTATAGGTGTCGACAAAAATTTTGTATTCATTGATACTTCATAAATGATATAAGTGATTTGAAAAATAGCTCCTGTTTTCAAAAATCACACATAACCTTAATTATCTCGGAAACTGCCAGAAATCGATTATAGTTTAATTGGTAACGTATGTTTATTTTTGACAAGAAATCGAGCAATGAACAAAAACACTGGGTGTCCCCTTTAAAATTTTATTGTTGATGTCGGCCAGCAAAAATGCTTTTTTTCGTCTCTCTTAGATAGTATAGTGGGAACTTTTATGTGGAGCACGGTGTACAGGGTGTTTTTTTTTTCGTTGATATTACATGGTATAGGCTGAACGGTAAGAGATACAAAAGACTAAGATACGTGTCCCGTTCTCCTCTTTAGTGTTTAGTTTAATGGCGGTGTCAGATCTACGTTAGGATTGATTTAGAAAGTACAGGGTGATTCTCAAAATCTCCCGTTTTTTATTATCTTTTATTAGTCGGTTATTTATGAGGTAAAACAAAACTTTAAATACAAAAGTTTTATGACTTTTTACGTAGAATTCAGCGGTGTACTAAAAAAATATAGATGTTTTAATTTTTGAGATATTATCAAAAGCAGGATTTTTCTTAAATGGGACACCCTATATCTAAGTATCAAGAAAAATTTAATTTTTTCTTGGGATTGCAACAATATATAATACCTAATATTTTTCTTTGTCCTAAATAGCCAAAATACCAAAAAAACATTTTTTTTTTAGTTGGCCATGGATTGAATCATTTTTGTATTTTATAATAGGTATTTTAAAAACTCAGTTACAAGGAATACTAAAACATTGAAAAACCAAAACATCTACAAAAAATTATAATAACAACTCAACAATTATCTTGAATACTTATTAGCATAGTTGTTTAATCACAAAAGGTGTTAAAATTGTCTTCCATTCTGCTCGATGTATTTTTGAATTTGGCTTGCAACTGAACGAGTGGCGTTATAAATATGAATATTTGGCACTCTTCCAACGCAATTAATAACCACACTACACCACAACTTGTTACATTCTGGACGCGGGTTTCGCTAACCAAGTTAGCATCATCAGTAGATGATGATATAAACTGGTGATGATGCTGCAGAACGTAACAAGTTCCACCACAGGTTCCAGTATTAGGACTTAATAAAGTTGCTTTAATTTCTCTAAATTATTACTCCGGGTTTTATACACTTCATTCTTGATAAAACCCCAAAAAACTAGTTGCGTCAAGTCAGGGGAACGCGGAGGCCATTTGTTTGGTCACAATGTACCAAGCCAATTTTCGCCGAAATTGACAGTTAATATGTGCCTTACCATATGGCTGTTATGGGCTGGGGCACCGTCTTTTTGTAGATAAACATTATTTTCTGCAAAAATTTGGATGTATCCTTCAGCATTCAAATTTTCATTATAAATCCTGTAGTTAAGGACTCGCGGTCTGATGAGGATCTATGTTTGAGCAGTATCGATTGTTATGTCGATTACAAATTCCGTCGCTAGATATAACAGCTTCGTCAGTCCATATTACGTTCTGAAAAAAAATGTGATTCCGATTAATCTGTTGTAAATACCAATACCAGGATGTAAGTTATGAACTTTCCTTATTTTATATGGTTTGTACCTGAGCTTTTTTTACCGTTTTTAGAACTTTAGATTTACTTATGCCAATGTCTTTGTCAATATTACGGCTAGTTACTGTCGGATCAGCAGCAACACAAGCTATACAGTGTGTGTCCCAGATTCGCTTTTATTTATTATTATACCTACAGCAAAGGTTAAATGGGGAAAGTTTTAGAGGAAACTTATTGCATTCGATATCTGGCTTCAGATTTACGATCGATCAATACGTTTGGGAAATATCGGAGAAAAACCGAAAATGGCGGATTTCGTTTTTCGCCAGTATATCCAGAACGGTAAATTTGACAGCTGTCAAAATGTGACATTATTGGAACACATTTTTAAGACAAATAAGATGGCGTATACGACACGTCTTCATTGTTTTTTGTTAATCCGCATCCCGCCTCAACTTTCATTTTTCTTATGAACGCCATATTAAATTTTTCGATTTGTGGAAAGAGCCTAAAATTTCCAGTCTAGTGATCTCACAAGTGCATTAAAGATTTTAGTGTCATCAAAATATCACACTTCGTAAATTAGGTTTCAATGTTTTTAAAGGAGGCCATGATTTATTTGTCACAAGATTACATTAAAAAGTAAGTAATGTATTGAACGCATTGAATTTTCAATACAACATGAACGTAAATAACGACTTAAAAAATCTAAATGAGCTTTAACTACTTTGTGAGTGGGTAACATTAATTTACAAATCTGCACAATGACGTCCATTTGCATCGAGACATTTTTGACAATTAGTGACTGTTTTTCGTACAACCCTGGTAAGTGTATTTCGGTTAATATTTCTAAATGTGTCCAGAACTCTTTGTCTCAGGATTTCTATGGTCACGGGGGGATCAAATTCATAGATTTCATTCTTCGTGTGACCCCAGAGGTAGAAATTCAAGGGCGACAGGTCAGGGGATCTAGGAGGCCAACATATTGAACCATTTAAAGAAATTATTCTTTCGTCAAACTGCTCTCTTAAGAAGTTCCTGACTTGAATGGTATTGTGAGCCGGACATCCGTCTTGTTGAAACCAAGTTCTTCTTAATTCATCTTCAGTTAGAATAGCTCGTAAGGCTAGTACAACCTGGTTTCGCAAAAGTCTAGGTACATCTGCTCGTTTAGGTTGTAGTCAAACAAAAATGGTCCAATAAGTCGATTTCCTGAAATGATTAATAATTTATAAATAGGTGCCCAACAGTCAAGGGCGGCAGGGTCGGCCGGGTGGTACTAGAAACTATAAATTATAAAGGGAAAATTATCTTTATTAAAAAGTAGATATTTTCTTTCCAAAAATAATTATCGAAACATCCCGTAATGAATGAGCTTGTATACAGTTGAAACTTATTCAGCTTTATTATAAAAAAAAAAAACATATTTGGTTAGCGGGAAGTAATAGCCGTAATAAATTATTTTGTTGGTATCGCATATTAATTTCGGAAATACTAAATCAATTTATTTCAGTGATATAATAATCTTAAAGAAGTACACCGTGCCTTAATAAAACATAAAATATCAAAAGCGCTTGCGCTTTAGAATTTAAATTATTCGGAAATACAGGTGAACGCCTGATTTGATTAATATGGTATTTTTTTCATAACGCAAGAACTAGGCTTCTTGGGTGATAATAAATCATTAAATTCAGAGAATCAAAATAATTTTAGAGAATTAGCTAAATCTGCAGAAAATTTAGATAAAGTGTTAATAAATTTATAGAACCCAATTCTATTTTTATAGGTTCCTCGAAACTACAATACAAAATGATTGAATAAAAATGTAATACAATATCAAAAAAGTAAGTTGACTGACTAAAATAGAACGTTTTACTTTTTTTTATTAGATTATACTCTTTTAGTATCATTAAAGAACTAAACGAAAAAAAAGAAGATTATTATTTAACCATCATTTGGTGCTTATTTAAAAAAGATTGGTTAGATTAACTTACCAATGATCCCACACCAAAAGTTACTTCCAAATCTGATCTGTAGACGTCTCTCTGCCACTTCGTGAGGATTTTGCACAGCCCAAAGATGACGGTTGTGCCTATTAAAGACTCCACAATTCGTGAACCTGCTCCCATCGGACCACAAGACATGATTTTCCAAATCAGGATTTTCATTACATTTCCTAGTATACCACTCACAGAACTATAGTCGTCTTGGAAAATCAGTTTCCTTAAGTCCTTGTACTATTATGGGTTTGTTTGGATGGTACTTATTCTTTTTTAAAACTCTCTTTTGATCTTGGCACATTAGTTTCATGTTCTACAGTTCTTACCGATGCGCTAGGGTTTTCGTTGATAGCTTGTAAAATGTTTCTGTCTCTTTTATGAGGCTGCCATCATTCAGTATACATCTCCAAATACCTTGCTGAGATAACGTCGGCGTTTCTGTATGATTGAAAGTACAGAGGTAACATGTCAACCTTTTCTTCATATGAATACGGAATGCCGGCCATTTTCTATAGGTTTTGACAATTTATGTGTCAGATTTGTCATTTTATTGGGATAAAAGCGTACCTACTACTTATTAAAACACAGCTTTGATACTTTCAACTATTTAACTTAACGTCAAAGTCAAAATCCAATTTTGTTACAGATAAATCATGGCTTCCTTAGGAAAGCATTAAGAGCTAACATTACTTTAAATCATGGCCTCCTTAGAAAAAACTGAAACCTAACTTTACGAAGTGTAATATTTCGATGATACTAAAATCTTTAATGCACTTGTGAGATATCATTAGACTGGAAATTTTAGGCTCTTTCCAAAAATCGAAAAATCCAATATGGAGGCCATAAGAAAAATGAAAGTTGAGGCGGGTTGCGGGTTAACAAAAAACAATGAAGACGTGTCGTATACGCCATCTTATTTGTCTTAAAAATGTATCCGAATAATGTCACATTTTGGCAGCTGTCAAATTTACCGTTCTGGATATACTGGTCAAAAACGAAATCCGCCATTTTCCCGATATTTCCAAAAACAATTGATCGATCGTAAATCTGAAGCCGGATATCAAATGTAATAAGTTTCCTCTAAAACTTTCCCCATTTAACCTTTGCTGTAGGTATAATAAAAGCCGAGATCCCTGTATAGAGAAGCGAATCTGGGACACACTGTATATATTTATTTCCTCTCTTTTTATTTTCCTTATTGTAACTCTTACCTCTTGGTTTTGCCAATGATCCATACGCACTTAAATTGTCATATAATCTTTGAAATATTTGTTTGTCTGGCTGTCGTCGTTCCAGGTAACGTTCAAAATATAGGCCTAAAGCTGTATCTTTGTTTTTATTACTCTGAATATAGCACTCAAACATGTTTAAATTGTGGTAGTTTTGAAAAACATTTATCTTGGACACCTTTTTTTAAAAAATATAATCGAAAACAGAATTTGACAATCAATACTTAATTGTTATTTAATTTTATGGCATGTAAACAAACTCCTAAGGAATTCAGTATATGGCCAACTAAAAATGTTTTTTGGTATTTTAGCTATTTAGGACAAAGCAAAACATTAAGCATTATATATTGTTGCAATCGCAAGAAAAAATGCAACTTTTCTAGAGACTTAGATCACAGCTTAGATAGTAGCTGTGCTTAGATGTAGGGTGGCCCATTTAAGAAAATGTTACTTTTGATAATATCTCAAAAATTACATCTATATTTTTTTTAAGTACGTGGCATGGATTCTACGTAAAAAGTCATAAAAATTTTATGTTTAAAGTTTTTTTTAGCTCTATAAATAACCGAGTAATAAAAGATAATAAGAAACGAGAAATTTTCAGAATCACCTTGTATTTTCTAAACCAATCCTGTTAGCGTAGATCTGACCGCGCCATTAAACTAAGCACTAAAAAAGAAAACGGGACATGTATCTTAGTTTTTTTGTATCTCTTACCGTTCAGCCTATACCCTATAATATCAACGAAAAAAAAATTACCCTGCAAACATCAATAAATTTTAGAAGTCACTGGCGTAAATACTTAATTTTATTTTGATTATATTTCGACAGTATTTCGAAAAACGGCGAAATATTATTTTATTTTTTCGTATATAAACAATTTTTTTTTAAATATACAAGGTAGCCTTAAGGAGGCTTTGAGTGATGAAACACGTCAAGTTTTTTTCTGTTTAAATAATTTGTTTGATTGTATTACACTTTTTTCGTTACAAAATGTATATTTTATAAAAAAAGGGTTTTTTTGAAAATTTACTATATTGCTTATGGTTTGGGTTTATCATATTTTATAATCTTCTCTTTCTTCTGTAAAAACTTATGGGTGATAGGTAAAAACCGCTCATATTTGAATTCAGCAGATTACAGTAGACACAAAAAAACCAAAAAAAAATCAGGGAGAGACAAAAAATTTCAAAATACAGAACAGCAAGAAAATTTATTAACTTACAAAGTCTTAAAAATGATTGACATGCAACAATGTCACCTGAAATACACAATTAATTAATAAGGAGGGCGAAAGCTACCTTTGCAATGCTAGACCCCTCAGAATCTATAAATTAGACGGGCAAACGATTCGAAAAGTCCAAATATCAGGGAAATTTCTACTTGTGTTTTATCAGAGATAGCACCAATTGGGTAAGTTCGTCCCTCCAGGCCAATTTTAAATTGGTAGCTTGAACTTTATATTACTTTACTTATCTAAATTGAACCGATATTACTTCGTTTCAAAATGTTTTATAACTTTATATAATAATTTTCTTATTCGAGACTTTGTATCTTTCGGGAATATCGGGGATTATCGGTAGGGAGGGCGGAAATACACTGAACGCCATTTAAAACGCGCCACTCAAAATTTGATATGAAATTATATCCGTTTTTCTTGTTAATTAGTCAAGACATTTGGGAGATTTTATCCTTACATGTCACATCAGTTTTTGACTAAAAATGTACTTGATGTATTATGTTCGTCGGTGTCCTGTTAATACAGTGTGTCCCTGATTCGTTTCTCTATATAGGGATCTCGGCTCCTATTATACCTACAGCAAATTAAATAGGGAGAGTTTAAAAGGAAACTTAGCGCATTCGATATCCGGCTTCAGATTTACGATTGGTCAATTGGTTTTGAAATATTAGCGAAAAACCGAAAATGGCGGATTTCGATTTTCGCCAGTAAATCCAAAACGGTAAATTTGACAGCTGTCAAAATATGATATTATTTTAACACTTTTTTAAGACGAATAAGGTAGCGTGTACGACGTTTGTTATCTTACAACCCGCCTCAACTTTAATTTTTCTTATAGCCGCCATATTGGATTTCTCGATTTTTGGAAAGAGCGTACAATTTCCAGTCTAGCAATGTCTTAAAAGTGCATAAAAGATTTGAGTATCATCGAAATATCACACTTCGTAAAGTTAGGTCTCAATTTTTTCTAAGGAAGCCATGATTTATTTGTAACAAAAGTGGGCGTGAGCTTTGATTTTGACGTTAAATAATTGAAAGTATCAAAGTTCTGTTTTAATAAGTAGTACGCTTTTCTCTCAATAAAATCATAAAGCTGACACCAGTGGTGGCTATTCAGGTGAAGTAGGTGAAGTGCTACTTCACCAGGAAAAATAAACAAGCAAACATCTAACTATATTTATTATATATCTCTTCAAATTTTAGTTTTCACATTCATTTATTCACCTAATTGGTAAAAAATAAAATGTACATCTCGAATAAATATTTTACTTGACCGTTGGCGGCATGTCTTTTTAAATCTTTCAATCGTACTATGTTTAGTTTACGATTTTCCTACTATGTTGCCATGACAACGCGTATCCGATGACGTCGAGCCCAGCGCCATACAACGCTCTCGGTGAATTGCATGCGCAGTACACTACACCCACGTGGCGTTCAGTTTGCGGTGGTTGTTTACTTTTATTTTCGCAGATTTCGCTGCAACCGGTGAGTTTCTTTGCAGTTAACTCGACTGTTTTGTGTTATATTTATTTATGGTGTTGTTACAACTCCAAATTCGAAGTTAGTAAATGTGATTGTTCAAAACTGGAATAAATTAAAAGACGTCTTTGAATTTATTACAAACTGTTACAAATCTGATGAAAAATCAATCCGCCTTGCGAAAGGATTTTTAGGTGAGATGAACGATTATGAATTTACGTTTCTGGCATTAGTGTTTAATGACATTTTCTCAATCACGGACATACTATTTGACGTTCTTCAAAAAAAATCGCTTGACATTCATTTTTGCATATCCAATATAAAACGCTGTCGTGAGGTGCTCTGGAAAAAAAGAAATGAACATTTTTTTAATACCATGTTTGATAAAGCAAATTCTATTACAGAAATAAATCATTACAAACGTGAGCTTGCTAAGCTTGCACCTGAAGAAATTAGGGCTAAGTATACAACCCTTTTTTATGAAATATTTGACTATATTTTAATGGAAATCACACTAAGATTTCAAGACTGTGAAAAACTTACATTTTCATGTTTGGCAGGTTCTGCTCAATTTTCCGAATATAGTTTAAATTTTCCGACTGGTCCGTTTGAAAATTTGTTACAGATATATTAGGAAACATTTTCAAAAAGGCAACGACTTAAAAATGAGCTTGGCCTTATTTTTGCCAGTGAGAGTAATTGGAATATATCGCTGCAAGAGCAAGTGAAAAAAATTTATAAATATAAATATATTTTTACCGAAGCATATAAATTGTTTTCCCTTATTTTGACAATACCGTCGACAAGTGCTTCAGTGGAAAGAAGTTTTTCTTGCCTCAAATGTATAAAAACTTATTTAAGAGACACAAAAAAGACCTACTTCTCTTGGCAATATTTCAATTCAAAAGGAATTTCTGGAGGAGATTAGGGCAACTCATCCATTTTATGAGGATGTTATAAATAAATTTGCTGCTATGAAGGATAGGAGAATTGATTTAGTATACAAAATTTAGGTAAGTCGTAAAAAAATGTTCTACCCCCTCCACATAAAAAAAAATTCTGTAAAAAATTATTGCGATATTTTCTTGCTTCATTTGCACTTCACTTACTTTTTCACCCGCGAGCCGCCACTGGCTGACACACAAATTGTCGTTATTTATATTTATGTTGTATTGAAAATTCAGTGCGTTTAATACATTACTTATTAATGGAATCTTGTGATAAATAAATCATGGCCTCCTTAGAAAAAATTGAGACCTAACTTTAGGAAGTGTGATATTTGGATGATACTCAAATCTTTTATGTACGTGTGCTCTTTCTAAAAATAAAAAATCCAATATGGCGGCCTATAACAAAAATGAAAGTTGCAGCTGTTTGCGGGATAACAAAAGACGATGTCGTACAAGCTACTTTATTCCTCTTAAAAAAGTGTCCTAATAATATCACATTTTGATAGCTGTCAAATTTACTGTTTTGGATTTACAGACAGTATATGTTAAACATATATTATGTGACTATGTACTGAACTAAATTGGGTCATACTTCTATATTCCTAAGAAATAGAAAAAGATCATAACGGGGGATGTTCTGGGTAAAAGGAATTTACCTCTTTTTTATTTAATGTCATATCTCACTTCCGTGGGTAGTTATACATTGGGCGTATTATAGTCTTATATATTTTGACTTTTGTACTTCTGCTTTGATCTAATCAGATGTTGAATTGAGAAGAAGGCTCTGTTTCCAGCAAGTATTCTTGCTGCAATGTCTCTCTCTACCTTGTTATATTTTCAACAATAAAATATCCATTTTTTTCCACCAATAAATGTATTATTATTCACTGAAAAAAACAACCATAACAAATAATCCGAGATCATAAATAACTCGCTTTCAGGTTTCTTAATACTGCTGGGTTATAATTTCTTGCCTTCCTAAAATTAAAATACTGATAATTCGGAGCATTGGGAAAACAATAGAAGCTGATTTTATTTACATTTCTGGGGATACCTTAATACCTTACCTTAATCAACTACCAAATACGTTAAAGGTATTTTTCTTGTAATCACACCTTTTTTACGTCAGCATAAGATGTAGTAGAATAATAGGAAAGTAATGTTTATAAACTAATTGACTGCCAATTATTTAAAATTTATAAATTAACGAAACAAGTTGTAGTGTAGAGCGGTTAGAACTTTTGTATTTTGATCTATCTTTCACCACAGGTTCCAGTGTTAGGACTTAACATGGCTTCACGGTCAACGGAACAAAACCTTTATTGTAAGTACAGTACTAAGATTAGGTTAATAGCAGCAGATATTTGGTTTCAAAAATCATGCAAGTCTTTTTCAATTTTCCCTAAATTCATTTCAGTCAAGTTCCTAAACAATCACCCGTTACTGGGAAGGATGAATCTTTTGCCAAACAAAAGTGACTAGATTTAGAAATTAAAAATCTGTATGTATTTGAACAATGATTAGATTTCCAAAGAAAAATGCTCGTAGTTATCGATGCCAAATTTTTGAAGAAAATGTGCTCACTTAAAAACAAACTGAGAAAGTTGGAACCACAAAAACAAATTACTTCGGAAGTCGGGAACACTGTAGAAAACCTTTCTTCTCAGTCCTTTGATAATAGAGAAATCTCCCTTTTGAATAAAGGTTTGAATTTTGCAGTGCCTCCAGTAAAAAATAGTTTACCGACTATTATAGCGTATATCGAAAGTTCTATTCAATACGTACCAGAGTCAACTAAGGGATTCATTAGAGAGGCTTGCAGAAATCAAATCTCAAAAGTCAAAATATGTTTCCCATAAAAATACTGAAGTTATCCAGGACTGAAGAAAAAAAATGTTTTTATTTAAAAGCTGGCAAAGGAAATAAGGTTGTTATACTAGACAAAACAGATTATTTTGAAAGAGTAGAGAATTTGATTCAAGCTGGTCCTTACGATTTAATTGAGAAAAACCCGTTATCAAAAATGATAGATAGAATAGAAAGATGAAGTAAAAAGTACCTTAAAGTAGTGTAAAAACCCTGTGTCCGATACACTAAAATTCAAACTAATACATAGTAACCCACAGTTATCTAAACTGTATTGCCTTCCCAAAATCCATAAACCTGGAAAGTCCATGAGACTTATTGTTTCAGCTGTTGAATCACCATCTTACAATATTTCAAAATGGTTAGTAGAACAATTCAGCAAATTAAATATCTCGTACGATAACTTTAAGGATACTAACTCGTTAGAGAAATAAAAATGTTCACTTAAAAGAAGGTGAAATTTTAATATCTTCTGATGTAAGCTCATTATTTCCTAGTGTACCCATATTACTAGCTTTAGAGTACCTAAACGAACAACTTGAAATCAATTATTTGAAGAAAGAAATTATTGAGGAATATTTGCTTCTCACAAAATTATGTATGAATCAATTTTTTTTTCAGTTCAACAATAAATATTATAAACAACTTAAGAAAACTGCGATGGGCAATTGCTTATCTCCGTTCCTTGAAAATCTGTTTATGGGTAGATTAAAAACCCAGTTCAAAAATGAACTTAAGTATTTCCCAAGGGTGTGGTATAGATACGTAGACGATATATTTTCTACTCTTGATACTAAACCAGAAAATTTGGACACTTTTTTAGAAACATTAAACAATAAATATCCTTCCATTAATTTTACGTACGAAAAGGAGAACAATGGGCAATTACCTTTTCTCGACACGTTAGTTATAAGAAATAACGATAAATTAGAATTTCATATTTATAGGAAATTTACTAATACTGATAGGTATATAACATCCGACTCATTTCATTGCCGTCAACACCGAATGGCAGATTTTATATTTTAACTCACAGGTTAGTCAATTTTCCATTAAGTAAAGAACGTTTTAACATTGAAATGAATCGGATTAGAAATATAGCTAAAAGTAATGGATATAGTGATAATTTTGTACATAAATTAGTAAATAGAAATAAGCATAAGAAAATGTTAAAAGATGCCACAACTCTTCAAGCACCTGAGGCTCACAATAAGTTTATAGTAATCCCATATGATCCCAGATATACGAGACATCTAGAAAAAGAATTTAAAAACGTAGGTTTTAGAGTAGCCTACAAAACGGAGAACAGTTTGAAAAATCTCCTCGGAAACCCTAAAGGCAAAGTCGACTTGAAGGAGAGGAGTGGCATCCATGTAATTACCTGTAATGACTGCGATCTAAAATATGTTAAGCAAACTAAACGCTCCATAAACATTCATTTTAAAGAACACAAGGCACACTTATAGTTCGGAAAAATAGAAAATTCAAGCGTTGCCCGACATGCTTTGGAAAATAATCACCAAATAGGAATAAATAATCTTCAGTTAATTAAAAATGTATCTAATAATAGATTTTTGGAGGCATTGGAGAGTATAGAAATAGTTAAATGTGGTAAGAAAGCACTAAATAAAGGCAGAGGGCCTATTCCCTATAGTCCCCTCTGTTGTTTACATGACAACGGTGCAGTCAGGTGCAACCAAGTGTGACCACATTTACCTATAAATAGTCTCGGTTAGGATAAGTTCCTTTAGTTTGATGATGCTTACTTGGTTAGCGAAACGCGCGTCCAGAACGTAACAAGTTTTGGTGTAGTGTGGTTAGAACTCTTGTATTTTGAAATTAACGAATGTTATGATGTATAAAAAGTTTTTTTACTCTTCAGCCTAATGACATAGTCAGAGAGATAAAATTAAGACGCGTTGTAACTATTTTTTAAAGCCATTTTCAAATAGCAACGTTGCCATGTTGCCCAGAACTTAATTGAAAATTTCTCCAAAATTGTTTAATTTCAAGCGGTACTATTTCAAGAGCAATTTAGAATTTTCGGATCGTATATAAGAACTTTCTCTTCATACTATAACGTGTAATCAACACCCTGTAGATTAGGTCATAAATCAGTTGCTGGTCGGGATGATAATTTTGAAGTTATGATCACCTAACACTTTAAGCACAAGTACTGTTAAAATTACAAATTTCGATAATTACAGGCGGAAATTGACGACCTCGATAATTTGTAAAACTCGGCACGACACTGTTATTACAACATAATTTATAAAATGTATTCACCCCCGTCGCCGTGAGCGAGCGAGGGGAAGTGCGGCGCGGGCGACAAGAAAGAAAATGTCCGCCAGCCCCCGAGAAAATCCATCACGTCTCGCAATTAAGTTGAATTCAAATTTTATTCATTATAAATTACCATCGGCGTATAAAACGAGAACGCTTCTTTGAGCGCGGTTGGAAGAAACGCCAATTTAAACTTTCTACTTTAAGTTTTATTGCCTGTAACGAGATCCAGTGGCGTCCTGGGGGGTAAACCAAAAAAATCATCCATTGCCACAAAGGTACTGATAACTAAATTTATGAACAAACTAAATTATCTCAAAATCTACAAGATATTTTCTAATAAAAAGGTTTGTTACATGTTTAGCTGACAACTAGAATTATGATTTAAAACAATTCGCCGAAAGAAAAAAACAGTAAATACACACAACGAAAAGAAACCAAGAAAAGGTTACAACAGATTAAAAGGACTAAACATCCGGTTTTTAGTGATCCTTAGTTGAACTGAACGCATTACATAATTAAATATCTCAATGCCAGGTAGTTGTCAAATATATTAAAAGAAAACAAATCGATCGTTTACACACGACAGGACTTTTAAAGACTCCATCAATTCTCCACACCTCAACTAAATCCAAATTTGTGCCATTAATAAATTAGTGTAATGGTTTAAATGAAGGTTAAGATATAATTAATAAAAGATTATTAGAAACCGTTACATCTAAATCATTAAATGTATTAAACTGAGCACATTGTTGATTGGCTAACAGTTACCGCAGAGCAATGACTGCATTTAATCTCACTAACTCCGAAGATAAAAAATCGGTAACCTTAATTAAATGTTGTTTTAATACGTTTTTTGTTTTAAAAGATGTTACTTTTATACCTCACAATGTTTTAACATTTTTTTTAAACAAATAAAACATTAAAACAGCATTAATTAAGGTTAAAGATAGAATGACCCCGAGGTGCCCCCGCTTTCATTTTCGGAAGTTTATGAGATTAAATACTTGTCCGGCAATATAAGTTGGTCAATTGGACCAAAAAATATCAGTTAGGAATAACGAACATCTCGTTCTGTTTAATAAATTTAATAATTCAGATGTAACTCAACAAATTACAAATAGAGCAGGATATTTTTATGAAGAGGTCAATAGATTAAGAAACTAAGAAAAACCAAGAAAAAGACGCTGAAGAGGATAAAACACAGCAAGACTAATACAGTATATTATAATATCTTCTAGACTAAAAACTAAATGAAAAACAGGAAGGAAAAACCAAAAGACAACCAAAACAGGAAGAAGAGGATTAGATTAAGAAAATTCATAACGGTCAGGAAATCAAAACACATAAGAAAAACAAGTAAGAGCGTCAGGTCGCAAAGAGGGTCTTCTGTGTTTGTGTACGCACTTACTTTCGAGCTCATTTAATTAACAAACGTCCATTAATGCAATACGTAAAAGGAGTTGAAGTCAACTGTTAGATTGTAAGTAAAAAAATTGCATTCGTACCAACTGGTACCAAAAATTGTGAACTTCGGGTGCTTTCCCATGCTTGCAGCATTCCTATGCGTGTGGCGTAGAACCTGTTTTTCTATTAACATATCCATGACGGCTATGTTTTGTATAATAAAAAAAAAAATTTCTTTGTCTAAAAATTTGCGTACAACTTATAGCTTTCGATAAAACTGACATTCAAAATTTAATGAAAAACTTGAAAGTTGTAAGACCATGAAAAAAATCCCCCCGTATATGAATAAAATATACGTCTCTCTAGGGCACATATTTTCCTAATTTATATTCATCAGAAAATATTTATAGTTTTCGAGATATTTCAGTTTTTCTGATTTTCAATCAAAGTTTTAAAGGGGTTAGGTTAGGTTAAAAGTGAGTGGATCAAACACCCTTCACTGCGACTCTATAGTCTATTGTGGCTCACACCTATGTTTACACTTCCCCGAGCAACTCTAAGTCCTGAATGAGTCTTATTATTGCCTTTGGGAAGGTATTCTTCAAGTCCTCGGGCAGCAGGATATCTCTACCGAAAATATAGAACCTGATCCTGGCAGCTGCCGAGCATTCACATAGCACATGTCTGACTGTCTCGTCATCTTCCATACATAGGCGGCACTCGGATTCGTTTTCAAGCCCCATCCTGTGCATGGGATGTCTTAGGCCACAATGGCCAGTGTATAGGCCTACTACTGTTTTGAGCTTAATTCTGTTCATATTTAACAGACTTTCTGTTATCTTCTTCTTCATAGGAAGGGGAATAAATTCCTTTGCATGGGACAGGCCTGGCAGTCCAAGCCAATAGAGATTAGCTTTTTCCTCAAGCAGGTCCAAAATTGCACGCTTGGCCGTTTCGTGGGATACTCCTAAAGCTGGTTTAGGTCCCACAAATCTCGTCTCTGCTCCTTTCTTTGCTAGAAGGTCCGCATAAGATAAGAGCGATTTGATTGTCGCTCCCCAGGCCAGCAAGTGCCTTTTGGCAGTTCCAGACTGTTTTGGATGTACAATGACTCGCTTCAAGTGCTTTAAGGGCCGCTTGAGTATCCGAGAATATTTTTATCGTTTTATGTGTTGTTTGTTGATCCTGCAACATTCTAAAACACAATTCGATAGCATGGACTTCTGCTTGGAATATTGAGGTGTTATTTCCCAGGCTTACTGACAGATCAACTTTCGGTCTTACCCCATGTATTCCAGTTCCTGCACCTTTATTGGTTTTGGAGCCGTCCGAGAAGAGGCACAGCAGTCCTCTCTCCCTGGAAGATCACGGAGTAGGGTTGCTGTGCACTAACAGTTTTTGGTAGCAGGTCCGATCGCTTTCCCAACATGTAGTGGTTTTTCACAACTTTTAGCATGTTGGATGATTCCATGTGACTCGTGCTATCCACCATGCTGTTGGTAACATGATGGAGTCTGTATGTTGTCCTCATTGCTTCCCCTTCCACAAATAAGTGGAGTTGTGGAAGTTTCAAAAGAAGCTCCATGGCCGCTGTCGGAGTGGAGCGAATCGCTCCTGTAATTGACAGGCAAGCCTGTCCCTGCAGTCCACTCAGTTTGGCTTGTGCAACACTTTGTTGTCCCTTGCTCCACTAGGCTACAGAGCCATAGGCTACCATTGGTCTTATGACCGTTAAGTACAGCCAATATAGCTGTTTTGGTCTCATACCCCATAAATTCGCGCAGATTTTACGGCAGGTCTACAGGGATAGTTTAGCTTTTTGAACTATTTTATTCAGATGAGCATTCCAGTTCAGCGTTTTATCCAGGATAATTCCCAAATATTTCACTTCGGCTGAAAATGGTATCACCTGTCCCCTTAAGGAAGGTGGTCGAAGTCTCTCCAGATCCCTTTTCTTTGTGAAGGGGACTAGTACCATTTTTTTAGGGTTGATAGACATCTCTTCCCTCTCACATCATGTTAGTGTGGTGTTCAGTACTTCCTGAAGGGTTGCTTGCTTTAAAGGGGTATTCAAAAAGTCAAAAATTTAAAAATGGAATTATAATTAAGTTACCTAATTAGTATAATGTTCCTTTTACGAATCTAAATTATAAATAGCCGGATATGGCACAGATCGAAAGCAAAAGGTTGCTTAATCTATAGCTTTTTTGCGAGTGTGATAATTCTCGAATTGATTCGCTTTACAATTAACATAACCTTTACGGCTATATGCTTTGATAACAAACTTCCGCCAATTTGATAAACCGATGCAGACCTTACAGTAAAAAAGATACGTTTTGCATAAGTTTGCTGCAAATAACAAATAAAACTTCAAATAAAGTCTAAAGTAAGGCAACGAAAAATAACACTAAACAATGTGTTGTTTGTTTATCGTAACTACTTATTTGTAAATTCAAATACATAAGTACTCGTTTTCCATTTTCATATAAGATTTAACAAATAAAGTTGCAAGCCGCCAAAAGTCCCGGGGAATTTTTTTTAAGATCTTTAAAATATTTTTAAAAATTACACCACTAAAAGTTACACGGATCTGTAAAAACGACATTTAAATATTTTAGGCAGTTCAAAAGCCACAAGAAGAATATCGATTTTTTTAAAGCTCTCAAAATATTAAAAACAAAAAACCGCCACTAATATTTACTTAAACCTGTGAAAACCGTATATAAAAATTTTAAGGAGTCACTAGGTAAACCAATTTTTTAATATCTGTTAAAATATTTGTTGCAATAAATTGCACTCGTAAAAGTTACAAAAAATATCCTATCTATTATCGATAATTCCAATTAAATCCTTTAAAAGTTTAGGTAAAGAAAAAAAATTTAAAAAATCATGGCTGCGATTCTAAATTTCTAAATTTATTATCCAAATCTCTTCAATTCATATTCCATACCGAAATAATTCACTAGGAAAAAAATAATACAGCTTTTGAACTAGAATTTCTAAAGAAAGAACATGTCCTACTGCTCTGTATAACAATATGTGCTATACTTCTGTACTGAAAATTTGTGACGGAGACAAAAATTCAATCAATCAATCAGTCAATCTATTAACTATAGCTTATAATGGCAATGTTTAAATCTTAAAAAAATACCAGTAAAGAAAAGAAAATTGAAAAAATCGCAGCGGCGAAAGCAAAATGCTTTAATTAATGTCTTGTACCGAAAGGTTTCACTAAGAAGAACAAAATGTTAAAAAATGGCCTACCTACTGACCCTGTATAAAATAATATAAACTTTACTACTTTTCCGAACAGTATAATACTAAACTTCGTTACATTTCCTATGCTAAACATCTACCAGCATAAAAAAATTAGAAACTCTATGCTTGTATCCTAAAAAACCTCACAAAATATATAAACATACCGGACTATATACTAAAAATGCATATATCCCGTATCCAATTAGATGCAAGTATTTTACCGCTCTAACTATTCCTAAAACGATAATCGAATAGCACGTTTATTAAAAGAATATAGATGTAATACATCCAATCGAGAATGACAACTAATTTTCTTTGAGATATTTTATAAAATTGGGGAAAGTATCCTTCAAATTGTAGCTACCTACTTAAAAACATTCAAATTTTATGCTGCCAATTTCTAAAATACCCAAGAAATCCTTTTTATGACTAAAGGCCGTTTTACAAATGTCTTGCCACTGCGCATGCTTTTGTTCAAGACTATTGCAACTTGCAAGAAAGAATTGCAGCATGTAAAGCGGCCTTAAGAAATTGTGCCCAGAAGCGTGAACTTTTTCCTTTAAATCGAATTTTCACCTATTTCCCCAATAGCTAGAAGAAAATATTAAATAGGTTTTTATAGCCAAATAAACGCTCTATCCTTCTGTCAAGAAATAATTCCGATTACTGTTTACAGTGAGGTGAAATTTGGAAAACTTCAAATTTGAAAAATCGCAGTAATTTAACCGTGTATGATAAAATTTTGAAATTTGGTCACAATCTACCTGCGAGTATCTAGTTTCGTCAAAAAATACCCCACGCCCTAGGTGTATTAGCGTTCTTGTAATATAGGGTAATGTGAAAAAATGTATCCATTTTTGGGAAATTTTACAAATTTTATCTAGTAATTCCATCCTCTCTGTACATACTCAGAATCTTTTACAGATATTCCATTTTGTGTATATTTTTGAGCATTTTCCGATGCTGTAATCAATTTTCCGACAGGACGCCTGCTTTTTTCTATAAAAAACAAAATGTATCAAAAAAAAATTTTTTTTTGAAAAATTTTAGTTTTTCTTAAAAATTTCTTCTTTCCGGTCATTTTTCCGACAGAGATGCATTCAGGTTTTTGTTCTCCTCTATATTTCCAATGAAAAATTTCTCTTGCAAAATTTCGCTAGGACGAACCCAGTTCGATCTATAAGCGCCCCAAATTGTAAAATCACGAAACGGGTTCGAAGCTCAACCAAAAACAATAGAGTTCTGTAGGACCTGAAGAGCCATCGTTCCAGAAAGTTTCGACAAAAAAAATCAGAGATTGAGACCTGAATCGTGTTACATCGAAGTTGATTTTTTTAATTGACTTTACGGTACCACATCTCCGGTACCAAATGTGGTACAGAAAAATCTGCAAACGAATCGTGTAAATCTACGTCTCCTCTAAAAACGCATGGCAAATTCATCGACCTATCTCTAATAGTTTCCGAAATATACCTACCGAAAAGTCGAAAAACACGGTTTTCTGATATCACATGACCCACACAGGTTTTTGTCCCCGAGTGGGAGAGCTATAGTAACAAACGGGCTTCGCGGCCGTTTGTTAACAAGAAAAGCGTGATCGTCTTGAGAAAATTATAAATGTCAAGAAACAAAAAATTTTTAAGATGAGGTCACAGATCACATGAATAAAAGGAATAAGAGGTCAGAAAGTAGGAAGAATAAGAACTACATCAAATGTAGGACTAGTATTCAGAATGCCACTGAAAAAATCATGCTGCTTGCAAAAAGTCATAGAAAATGTCAAAGAAGCGATAAATAGCGTGAAAGAAGAAAATGAAGGAAAGATGGATAAAGTGAGAAGTGATCTTAAAATCATTTCAAATCAAATGAAAATTAAAGAGGATCGTAAAAACATTGAGAATAAAGTTCAGCGTCTTGAAAAAGAAGTAAAGAATGCAAAACTTGCAAAAATGTTTAAACAGCAGTTTCTGGGAATAAAATCAAACTTCCAACATTTGGTGAGGCAACATCGTATGCCAAATATGTGCGTCAATTTAAGGCCATTGCAACAACTAATGACTGGACCGACGAACAAAAAGCCACTTTTCTAATAGTCACGTTAAGAAAAGAGGCATTGGATTTATTATAAAGCCTTCCCGGAAGTTCTTAAAAAAACTATCAGCACCTTGTTCATTCATTAGAGCTTCGATTTTGAGATCAGTATCGTCAGTCTAAATCTAGAAAGATAGGAGACATAAGTCTAGTGAATTCCCTTCAACTTTCAAAACTTTTACTAACAAAACTATATACGGTAAATCAATTTACTATCTTTTTCCCGGAACACCCTGTATTAGTGATACCCTGTATTATTGTCAACGTAGAGGGCATTAAATTTAAGAACATTTCAATTAAATACCAAAAACTCTAATAATAATCTTCAAAAGTTATCATTTTCTATGGCGGTATTAAGTTTGTAAAAAAGTTGAATCACCCCCGTAAAATTCGGTAGAAGTCGCGTCAATTTCCCTTAAAGAAAAATTTCTGTTACCTGTAATTGAGAACAAAGTTAGTTTTCGAAAAATATCATCTTTTTCATACCATTAACCAGATGGCGGGACTCTAGGTATAGCAAGTCCTCCATAGAAACTGCACGCAAGACATTCATAAAATGAAAAGTTTATCACCAGTTGTATTCCCTACGTAAGCTTTAAATGTAGTAAAATTCACATGATATTATATTTTTTTGCTCCCACTGTACAGCAAAGCTGGAGTACATCAAACATATACCGTGCTAAAATGATAAAGAAATTACCTACTCAGAAAAAAAAAATCATCTTGAACGGTTTATTTACAACGAAAATATAGTCATTTGAACTTGACGTTCTTTTTTTCCTGTTCTATAATTTATTATTATTATTTGCTTTACTGAAAAATTGTAAAAAAGTGTTTACTACCTTTTCATGTTAATAACAGTTACGTAAAATATAAGTGTTGTAAATATTCGTATTACAATTCACGAGATATTAAAGTTAGACATCAGTCGAGTTTGACAAAACATCGAGTGTAGTAATATGAATTTACAAGAATATTACACAAAACTGTAACTACTTTCATTAAATAACACGACAAGAAACTGAAAAATATTCGTAAAAACGTTTTTTTTTTATTACAGCACTAGTGTTGTGATGAATTTTATTAATGCAGTGCGCTTCTATAATATACGGCTTTACGAAACTATTTACAGAACTGCAATAGATATTTACGATTCAAGTGGGATAACAACAAATTTGCGCTGTTACCTGTACTTACTATACTATAGCAATCAAGTAAATAAGCTTTTGTTGTCAAACAATTTGTCACAAAGTTGTGAACGAGTTTTATATATTTTCAATATGAGCGATTCAGATCTTCGATCCGACATCGACAAAGTGGCTACCGGCGTAATTTCTAGTCTTCTACCCGAAAAATCGCGGGCAAAACTTGAGTTGGCCTACTCCCGGTATCAGAAATGGTGTGGAGGACATAAAAACAATCTCCAGTGAGAAGGCATTGTTTGCCTTTTTTAATAATCTATCCAAAATTCAAAAACCATCCTCTTTGGGCATACTATTCAATGATATTAACGAAAAACGATATTTATGTTTTTCTGCAGGAAGAGGAAGAAGAACTTATTGTTGGACCATCAAGAACATGTACGAGAGTAGATATGACAAACTTACTCTTGGAAAATGTGAAGATAAAGGTGCGTGTTTTCGATATACCATTCACGAAGACAAAAATAACTCAAGAGTTTTTTGTAACATCAGCAGACATCGAAAGTTTAGATATGGTGGAAATTGTCCGAAATTGCATCCAGTTACGCCCTAAACGCGTTGATCATGGTCGTTTCTTCGTGTGCTACAGGAACAGTAAATGTACAAAACAACCAGTGTACAAAACACTTTTGGAGGTATGCCTAAGACTATTGCTTTGTTTTTAAAATTATCCAATCCAGAACAATATACCGGCCATTGCTTTAGAAGGTCTACATCACTATTAGCCAACACCGGAATGGATATTTTGACCGTAAAGAGGCACGGGGGATGGCGGCAAAATGCAGTTGCAGAAGCATACGTTGGGGTTTCGAAAAAAAATAAAAAGGAGACTGCTTTGAGTATACTCGGAAATAAGGAAAATACATCGTCTTGGTGGTTAATACATTTATCTTTAAAGACAAAGAGAAAATTGACAAAAATCTTGCCATAAGAGGCAGTGTATTCCTGTCGACCCCACTTATGTGTTAGAGGTTAGAATGTTTTCTCTCTTTCTAACACATCACCATTTATGGTAGGCTTTTTGTCAGTTTTCTTAGTTAAAGTACACACATCGTCAAAAGTCTTGGACCCTGTCATAAGATGCAATGTAAATATACTCTGCTTCAATACCGTATATCTTCATTAATAAGTGGTCCATGAAAGCGATTAAAAAAGCAATGTAAGAAAAAACCTGGGCCACCACTTTTTCTTATCTGGAGCATTCAATTATGATAAGATTGATGTATAGAGTGATTAAAAAATATATAAAAATGATCCGAACGTTAATTAGTCTTCAAACATCCTGTAGAGCATTGTGATCACAATTGAATGTCCTATTTAAGGAGCGGGTAGCCCTGTTTTTTTGTTGACAGTATGTTTTTTAATCACATTTTATTGGATTCTATGAGGGGTCCAAGACTTTTGATAGTGTGTATATAAGGGTATCAGATCTCGCATATATAAAATTAGTAAAAAGAGGCCAAATCCCTTGCAAAACTTTTTTCAATAAGGAGAAAATGGAGGTTTTTACCCTATCGATTCAAAAATATAGGAAAATGGTATAGTATTGCATTTTTTTAAGACAACACGACAATCTCAGCAAACAAGCAGCATAGCAAACAAAATAATAATAGTAGGAAAATGTATCCAAAAACTGAATATATTTAAGTTTATCAAGTACATCTGATATTAATTTAAGTAACTGCAATAGTTGTGTAGTTAATATTTACAATACATAGTTTGTAATGCTGTATTTCAATAAAAAATAAACGTATCTTGTTTAATTCTGTTTTAATTTTAATATTAGTAGATATCATTACCGCACCAGTGCAGTAAAGGAATGATTACCGCACTAGTGCGGTAATATCTAACATTACCAAACTAAAATCAGTGTGGGAATGTATTCTTATCTCACGATCGTAGATAAAATTCATATTACTAAACGAAAGTAAATAAAACGAATTTGACCAGTAGGTAGGACATCCTGCGATGCAATGGATATCTTTGTATATTGAATACAGTACATAGTTGGGATTCAAAGAGGTATTTTATTTTCCATTTGTTGGATCATCTATTCGGAGTATAATAGGTATTTTATCATACATACACACTAATCTATAAATAGCTATATCATACCAATGAAGGGTGACTAATAAATTATCTAGTCCAAAATAATCTCTTTTTTTAATGCTTTGATTACATAATTACACGTATACCATCCTTTGAGGAAATAAGGTGGGACACACGAACAAAATGCAAACGAGCGAGACATTTGGAGCGTATCGATTTTCAATTAGAGGCACTCACGTCAGTTCGTTTGTATCAACCGCTAAGAAAGGGTTTTTATTCATTTAATTTAATGAAATTAATGAAATTTATCACTTTCTAAAGGGTGCGGAAAGGGTTGCGTTGTAGAAAAAGAAACCCGATACACGCGTAGGCACAGACGTAAGTTAAAGAAGGGCGCGCCTCGAAAGGGCAGTTATTAATCCCAAGGTATATTAGCCCTAGTAATTTATAAAAATGTGCTACTGAATTTGTTACCACAGAAAGGTTAATCTGAATTCCACGTAAAATGTTTTATCTCATCAACCTGGCAGCCTCAGAAAAGTGTTTTTATTCTGGTTAATATGTAAATAAATTTATCTGGAATACATTCTTTAACTTGAAAACCGTTCATAATTTGGAAAAGAAGCGTTTTACGCGTTAAATCGATTTCTTCGACTACGATTTAATTGTAATATTATCTGTGTCAGAATTATTCAGTTATTCAGCAGGTCCAAATCTGTCGACACCAATTTTTTCATGAACAAACCAGGAAGGCCGAAGGCATGCCTAAATATTTGGTACCGCAGTTGCTTTAAGTGAATACAGGCAGATTAGGAGAAGAGAGGGGATTAAAGGACCGAACAAAGTGTAATATCTTTGGTCTTTGCAGTTGAACGGTGCCTCCCTAGCAGGAATGACTAAGGCATAATGGATGATAATTCATCAGAAGAGAATCCGTGGTAGTAATTGTGAAACAGAAATAGACCGCCTACAATTCGACGATGCTCTAGTGATATAAGCTTCCTTGTGATGTTTGAATCATCAATCGGGCGATTAGCTCTTCTTTGGAGAGTGTCAAGGATGTTAAGGATTGAGGAAGAGGCTGCTCCCCATATGTCCGAGCAATACTAAAGGCTGTGTTTGATTTGCGAGGTGTAAAGGGTACACAAGTTGGCAGAAGAAAGGTATTTTCGAGCTCGGAATGCCAGTGAAGATCCTTCTGAAAGGTGATGCCAACTAGGCTAAAGGAATCTTTGGTTTAAACCATTTGATTATTCACTTAAATGTTATGGGTACTGGGAGATCAGTTTTGGGATAGTAAACATGATTGTGTCTTAGTGGCATTAAACTGAACACGGTGCTTTGTTCCCTATTATTGATAAAGTCACTACTTTACGCCTATTGAAATTGGGAAATTGTATGTTGGAGTGGAGTATGCAGTCGTCAGCATATCTGTGAATAGGATTGCTGGTAGAAAAAAGTAGATCATTGTTTTACAAGAGGAATAGGTAGCACTACTTCTGTTGGAGAGAAAACTGGCAATCCAAGTACAAAATTTTACAGGAAGACCAAGGCAGCAAGGAAGTTTTTTAAGATGTGCGTCATACCAGGTTTGATCAAATGCTTTGGATATGTCGAGGGCAAATTTTCGGGCTTCTCTGTGGAATTCTATGGAGTTATTCGAGTTGTAGGTTATGAAGGTAAGAAAATTTGCTGTGTATACTTCTTCATGGCCTTACTCATACATTGGGAAGAGGGTTATGGATATGTAGTTAGAGGAAAGAGTTTTGGATCTCCTTTTGGGAACAGGCTGTACATGAGCATATTTCTAGCTTTTATGCGATTGTAATGATTTCGGATCTCGTTTTTAGTCTGTAGATTTTCTAAAGTAGGGTTCTTAAGGAAATTGTTATGAGTAAGGATTTTCTCTAGTCTGGCATTATGGCATGATTTTGAAAACCAAGTTTTATGGTTGGAAGGTGTTGCAGTCTTAATAGAATGTGGTATGAAGGTTTCTATATCGCCAGGATGCAAATGGTGTACGATTTTTATTTTATAAGGTATATATATATAATATTCTTTGTAACATAGTCTTGCAAACAATCACCAACTTGCTTTTCTACAACGCGACATGAATTTGAAGACTCTGCCTTTACAGGAGCCAAAACATTAACATAATCTGTTTCTTGATTTTCTTTGTAATATAATTTTGGTCCCGGTATCTTGAATGTTATTGGAGATTGAAAAAAATTGTTCAATTATAAGTTTTATAGAATTCTCCGTAGAATCCAGTGGCGGACTTATTTTTTTTTCTAAACACCATAATTTTAAAGTTATGATATAAAGTTGCCTTTTAAGAAATCGTTCGTTCTAAGTTGCCTTTTTTTTTTAATTGAACACCCTATATATTATTTCTTATTTTAATTTAGAATTAAATTACATTTTTAGTAATACTACACACTCTATATTTAAATTTGTGTAAAAAACATAATTCATTACTTTTTTTAGAAATATATTTGAATTGGCACAAAGTAACTAACCTATCTATATAGATAGCTCTAGTCACTGTTTATTAAACCTTAAATTGCCAACATAATTAATATAAAGAAAGTATAAAAAAAATCTAATCCTTAAATTATTTAATGCTTTAATTTATTAATATGTTCATTAGTAAACTTTCTGAACCCTCTCCTGTTTTGGAAGTGAAGTCCATTATTTTCCTAAAACGTTATTCATTACTCTTAAATTATATATGTGCAAATGGAAAACTTTCCTAAATCTTATTTTTAGTTCATCGATATTATTAGTTCTAACTTTATATATTTCATTTTTTAAGAAATCTCAAAAGAAGAAATCAAGGGAGGTTAAGTCAGGTGATCCTGGTGGCGACCTGACTGGACCACTAGTACCTAACCACTTATCAGGAAATTAGCTTTTTAAGATAACTGCAACTTTTCGAGCTTTATGGCTAAAAGTGCCATCTTGTTGGAAATATCCATTATTCATTTCTTGAATTTCTGGCACCTAGTTTTCTTCTAAAATATGTATATATCTCTCGGTTGTTAGGTTACCTTCAAATATACAGTGCACAGCAAATTCAACTGCCCAATACAGATTATTGTGGCGGTTAAAGATTCCATCGCTACTTACGCGAACTTCATCGGATCAAATAATTTTTCTGAAAAACATATTATCCCTTCGGCAATTCTCAAGATACCAAAGACAGAACTCCCGTCTACGTCCTGCGTACCGTGGATGCAAACTGTGCACTTTTCTGTAACAGTACTGTAGAAAATTATACTTCTTTAGTATTTTTTAACCTCTTTTCTGTTAACACCTATGTCGTTTCTAATCTGTCTTGATGATAAACTTATATAAGAAAATACAGAATAATGAATTAGAGACTCTTTAACCTTAGACAGGAAAATCAGTCAAACTTACTAGTCAATAAATAAAATATACTAATACTGTAAAATACAATCAAAATTCAATTCATGTAATTCTTCAACCGAATAAACGGCTTTTCGAACAAGCAAGTTTGCGACTTGATTTATAAACCACTTTATATTTTCAATTTCTCTTAAATTAATTGTGAGACGATTAAAACGTTTTTTGAGAATTAGAAATAAAATTGTTTTTGCCAAGACAAACGTAGACGATTTTGACCAATGATATCTTTCCACGTTACCGATTTTGACGAAGTTTCGATGTAGATACTGAGCAGACGATTTCAGTTTTAAAAATACTGTTAAATTATGGTTGCTTTTTGGTTGTCTGTATTTTATTATTACAAATTTTATTATCACAAAGCTTCCGAAAATAATTTAGAAGACATTTCAGGCAAAAAAACTCTGTTTAAAACGCCGATTAAATAATTTTTGGGAGATAAAAATGGTCTTATGATTCCTAATTTCTTACACTGTACGAAGTGTGCACTTCTAAGTAATATACACAATATTAAAAAGCAGGATTCCCAGAGATAAAGAACGCTCGATCTTAGCAGCACATTACAAGTTCCAAAGTCACACAAACGTTATCTTTGGCAGAAGTATTCAGTTGGCCTTGACATTTATTATGGAGCGGTACACAATTCAACAACGTGTCGAAATCGTCAAAATTTATGATCAAAACCGATGTTCCATTCGGCAAACGTTCCGTGCACTTCGTCCAATTTATGGTGCCGATGGTCGTCCTGCAGAGTCCACAATTCGCCGTCTAATGGAAAAATTTGAACAAAGTGGTTCGGTGGAAGATCGGACAGTACCTTTACGTCAGCGAAGAGTAAGATCCGCTGAAAATATTGCTGCCGTCCGGGAAAGTGTGCATGAGAATCCACGACAGTCTATATCTCGTCGTGCTCAAGAACTTGGGCCTTCGCGGATGTCAACCTGGCGAATCCTGCATCATGATTTATCGCTTCACCCATATAAGGTGCAGTTAACTCAGGAATTAAAGCCCAACGACCATAGACAGCGGCGTGAATTCTCTAACTGGGCGCTAGAACAATTGGAGGGTGATCTCAATTTTGAGCCAAAAATAATTTTTAGTGACGAGGCTCATTTCTGGTTAAGTGGCTTCGTAAACAAACAGAATTGCCGAATTTGGAGTGACGAAAAGCCACGGGAGATTCATCAAGTTCCCTTTTACTCCGAGAAAGTAACCTTATGGTGTGCACTGTGGTCCGGCGGAGTCATCGGTCCTTATTTTCTCAAAAATGAAGGAGTCGCACTTACTGTCAACGGTGAGCGGTACAGAGCTATGATAAGAACATTTTTTAGGCCTATAGTGGGTCGTATGGCTCTGAGAAACACGTGGTTTCAACAAGACGGCGTAACCTGCCATACTGCAAATGATACAATTACGTTATTGCATAAGCAGTTCGAGGGTTGTGTTATTATATCGCGACGTCAACTGGCCGACCAGATCGCGCGATTTGACTCTCCTGGATTTTTTTCTCTAGGGTTTTCTTAAATCTCGTGTCTATGCCGATAAGCCACGAACGGTTCACTCCCTAAAAGCCAACATCAGGCGCGAAATTGCTACGATTGAACCACATTTGTACAATCATGTCATCGAAAATTGGACTCACAGAATTCGTCTCATCAGGCAAAGCCGCGGCGGACATTTAAGTGACATAATTTTTAAAACATAATGTAACCACATATGCTGTACAATAAATATACAATTATGCCAGTTTTATTTATACATTTTTTTTGGGAAACCCTTTAGAAGCCATTTCAGACGAACGACAGTTTCCAGGTAAGGTCTGGGTGGGGCAATCTTGTAACAACCAATTGGACCGCCATTTTACTCCGCCAAATTGGATTTTGGTTCCCCTATATGTCACATGATCATCTTTGTGCAAAATTTGAACAAGCAATTTTTTCGCTATGCCGTGAATAAACACGGAAATATTAGAATACTGATTTCTTTCATGTTCATAAAAAAGAGTTTCTATAATCGCCAAACCGTCAAATACAAATGTAAAATACTATAATTACAATGTCAAACATAACTGCGTTGCAGGGCCATAAAACACTGTGAAAAAACAAAATTATATTAACATTCAAATACCAGTTGGCTAGGAAAGAGTACCTTGCGCATACTTCGATTATTTAAGAACCCTGTTACACTATAACTGTTTTAATGTTAACATACACATAACACATATGTTTATTGAATTTACAAATGTGTCTTTCTTCTCATATTGTAATTCTATATATCTCACTACATCGGTTTCCACATGTAATGTAGACCGTAACCCGTATCTCTATTGACATTTTTTGTATGTTTAAATATTTCGATAGATTCTCTAATTTTTCGTTTATAAAATCCTCTAATGAAGCAGCAATCAGAAGATTACCAGTGGAACAAGCCGATAAAGTCAAATATGAGACAGCGAGGATCATTAAAATTTCAAAACCACCGAAGTCAAATCTCTCTGCAGCCGAAAAAACAGTAATGATGACCTTAAATGAAGACGCAAACGTTCTAGTACTTCCAGCAGATAAAGGCAACGCCACAGTCGTAATGGAAAGAACGAAATACGTGGACAAGGTAATATATATATATATATATATATATGAGGTTATATATATATATATATATACGCATCACCAATCTGAGTAACTCATTTAGTCTACCCCCAGCGGAGAAGAAATCATTAGAATCAAGCAGCTCCAAGATAGATCAAAATACAAGAGTTTATTACACTACACCACAACTTGTTACAAAATTCTGGATATTTCGCTAAAGCAAGTTAAGATGATATAAACTAACGTCACTTAAGTGACTTTAGTTTATATCATCTGCTGATGATGCTAACTTGGTTAGCGAAACGCGCGTCCAGAACGTAACAAGTTGTGGTGTAGTGTGGTTAGAACTCTTGTATTTTGATCGTAATATCAAGTTCACAATGGAAATTGAATCTGATTGAACGGTTTCCTTTCTAGGTGTATGTGTTCAAAAGAAGGAAAATGGTACATTAGGACATTTTGTAGATACTTAAATGCAAATTCCCATCATCATCCAGCACAAAAACAATCGGTTACTAACTCACTAGTATTCAGAACTATTTCGATTTTTGATCAAACATCGGAAACATCGAAACTGCCTAAAGTTCTCAGAGGGAATGGCTATTGCACTGAAGATATTACAGGTTTAATTAAAAGATATAGTTACCCACTCCGCCAAAGGAAAATGATAGGGAGCCACCGTTAGGTAATGTTGTTCTTCCCTACACACATAGTACTACAGACAAAATAGAACTATTATTTCGGCGGTCCAACATATGTAGAATCTTCAATACATATCAGAAGATTGTACAATGCTTGCGATTTCCAAATAATATTATACCTTTCCAAACAGAAGGAGTACATAAAATTCCTTGCTCCTATAGAGAAGTGTATGTGGGAGAAACAGGACGCTCAATATCAACTAGACTTAAGGAACATAAACGATGTGTTAAAAAAAAACAAAAAACAAACTGCTCTAGCTGCACAGTGCACTGGCCGTATTATAAACATAAAGAAAACCAAGTTTCTAGGATCGGTTCCAGGATTTTATAAACGAAAAATCAGAAAATCTATTGAAATATTTAAACAGTCCAAGTCGGGTATAAAAGCCCGACTGAATCACTTCGAGCTTATTCAGTGTCCAGATCTCGTGGAATAAAGATCCCTGAAGATGCCTCGGACAATCGAAGGCAAAACGTCGGATAGTCATTTCTAATTTGACATGATCTAATCCCAAGAACCACGATTTCTTAATTGACTAGAGCCGTGAAAGCTTCAGTTCTATGTTAGTTTTTTAAAAATTTTTTAGAAGCAAAATTAAAAAGGAACTTTTTGCCAATGAATCTGTGTGTGCCTCGAAAATCTCTCACTTTTCTAGATTTATACTTAGAAGTTTTATATAAGTAGTTCTAGCTTTCTCTGGTCCGATGTCATGATTTAGAGATTTTAGGCTGAATACGATTTTTTCAGTTTTACTTACATTTAACAAAAGCGTATTTACCTCAAACCATTTTTCAAAGTGAAGTAAGAAACTCCGAATTTCGTTAAAGGCTGTGTTAAAAATATTATCTTTAATGATGGCTGTAGTGCCATTAGCAACAATTGCTAAATTACTACTGAACAGGCAGACAAATAGACAGACCGAATGAGAAAAATATGTTTTTTGGGATCTATACTTTTGAAGTCCTGTAGGCCTTAGACGCTAGGTCCAGAAACCCTGAAGTGAATGTCTAAATATAGTATATTACATACCGAGGTGGAAAGTGTTTCATTTATGTCGAGGGAAAAGGATGTTTAACCGAGGCCCGTTGCGCCAAGGTGAAAAATTTCTCGTGACAGGAATGAAACCTTTTCATCGAGGTTTGTATACTATTTTATTTACAACCATACCTTTTAAATGCAAATAACGTTTTTTTGTAACAAGTATAACTATGTGAGAAATTAACAAAGTAAGACGTCTGTATAACCACAAGCTTTACCTCCATCAACAAATAGAAAGTCAAATTGACATTTTGACAATGGTTACGACGGTACTAAACAATATGCCAGGTTCTCCCTGTGGACTCTGGGTGCATGTATTAGTCGTGTGCGTGACTTTAGGTGTCTAGTCCTACACACTTATTTTCGATCCTGTTTTACTATTATCATATCCTTGTTGGATATTTTTGACTAAAAAACATCCTCTAGTTCGATACATCCGGTTACTGATATATATGCTATACATTTATCTGTAAAAACCTCATTTAAAATTAAATTTAGCTATTTAAAAGTTAGGAATACTAGACGTTTTTTTGGTCAGCTGCAAAAATATTTCTCTAAAATAAATTGCGACATTAAAAGTTACAAGAAACTGTCAAACCCGTATCTAAAAATTTTAAGTAGAGCAGTTTATTTTCTTTAACATGTCAATTTTTTTTAATTACCCCAATAAAACGTACCTACTGTATTTGATAATAAAATTACGGGGAAAATTTTTTTTCACAGATGTCAAAAACAAATTTCAAATAAATGACGCCCCTAAAAGGTGGAACTGTGAAAGCCGTATACAAAAATTTTAAGTAGTTCAGAAGTTACAGGAAAAAACAATTTTTTTTGAGAGCTATCACAATATTTTTTTTAAATAAATTACTCCTCTAAAGGTTACATCGAAGTTTGAAAAACGTATTTTAAAAATTTAAGCAGTTTCAAAGTTAAGAGAAAAAACAGTTTCTTTGTGCAAACTTCACTTCGTAATTGCAACCCCTGTATATCGTTTTGAGTACTTTCCGGTGCCGCAACCAGTTTGCCCACGAAACGCCTACTTTTTTATTAGAAAAAACATCAGTTTTTCTTACAAATGTCTATCTCTTTAGCGCGCAAATGCACAAACATAAATCGAAGCGATAAAAAATATCAGAGAAATATTTGCTTTAAACAAACCAAAACTCAGCCAAGACATCTATCACAACTGATGTCAAATATCTCTGTAAATTTTATTACCATCCTAAGCCAAGGCTACCTATCATTTCGCGTCGTATATGGATCAGTACCTATCGATTTTTGACCGATATGTGCACTTTTTTCTTTAATTCGAATTTTCACTCACTTGCTCAGTAGTTAAAGAAATATTATTAGAGCTTTTCTGTAGCCTAATAAACGCTCCATACGCAGATTTAGAAATAATTTCGATTTTTATTCACAGTAAGCGGCAAAATGAGGTTAAAAATTGTAGTATTTTAACCGTTAAAGTTATAAACTCGAAGTTTGGTACCTAAAAATATCCTGTTTCGTAAAAAAATATCCTACAGGCTTAGATGTATTAGTTTCCTTGTAATAGAGGATAATGTTAAAAAATGTACCCATTCTTGTGAACTTTGATGCAAACTTCACATCGTTAGTGCACCCCCTGTATATAATCCAGGACCTTTCCCAAATAGTCTAGCTTTTTAGCCACTTCCGGTGCCCCAATTAGTTTTCTGACCAAAGGCCGACTTTTTTTTATAAAAAAGAAAAAGTGAAATTTTGTATGACTTTCTTAAAAATTTCTATTTTCTCGCCATTTTTTCGATAGCGATGCATTTAGGTTTTTGGTTCTCCTAGATATTTCTTACGAAAAACGTCTCTTAGAAAATGTCGACTCACCTACTTTGAGATATAAGCGCCCCAAAACACTCTTTTTTCGAACGAAAAAAATTCGTAAAATCGTCATACAAAATTGAAACCCAACCAAAAATAATAGCGTTCTGTAAGACCGGAAGAACCATCGTTCCAGAAAGTTTCATCAGAACAAAAATTAAAATTGTGATTTCAACCGTGTTACATCGAAGTTGACTTTTTTGATCAACTTTGCGGTACCATATCTTCGGTATCAAAGGTGATATGTAAAAATGTTTCAAACAAATTTCGAGATCCACGTCTCCTCTAAAAATACATATCAACTTTAATGTCCTATCTCTAATAGTTTCCGAGATATGCCCGCCAAAAGGTCGAAAAACGCGGTTTTCTGAATTGACACGCCCCACACCGTCCCTGAGTGTGAGAGCCACACTAACAAAAGACCGCAAAAAAGAAATCATTTGTACTCCACCTCAAATGAGAGAAGCCGCGGAAAGTTTGGAAAAAAATTAAATAATAGAATAAAATTGAAACATTTTCGTTATTCAATAAATATCGACATTCATCTGGGTTCTAACACTGGAACCTGTGATGGAAGATAGATAAAAATACAAGAGTTCTAACCACACTACACCTCAACTTGTTAAGTTCTGGACGCGCGTTTCGCTAACCAAGTTAGCATCATCAGCAGATGATATAAACTGTTTATATCATCTGCTGATAATGCTAACTTGTTTAGGGAAACGCGCGTCTAGAACGTAACAAGTTGTGGTGTAGTGTAGTTAGAACTTTTGTATTTTGATTCATCTGGGTGGAAAGTGACATTTACCCGGGTGGAAATTGATCACTTTCCGCTCAGGTAAATGTCACTTTCCATCCGGATTATTGCCAATGTATAAAATATGTTTCTTTTAAACTTTTAAAATGTCAGAAATATCAACATTACAAATGTGCTTGTAAATAATAAATTTTACAAGGTAAGTAAGAGAAGCGTTGTCATTGAAATCATATACTAGTATTATATATGTTTTGACAGAGTAATATTTCCAGATTGCCGTTGTTTCTTTTCAATTACCGTCTCGGGCGTTTCCAATCCGAAGAAAATTGGCAAAAAGTAAAAACTTAATTATTATTTTAAGAGTTTAATTGGAAACTCGCAGTGGGGCTGATTAAAATTTAATTGAAATGAATGAATATTTGTTAAAATTAGAAATTTCCCTCCCGGCACGGTGGCGGCTTCGACCGGGGCGAAAATTTTCCCAAAGAAGAAAACTTTATTTATTTTGTTCACTCGCTGTTCGCTCTTGCTGCTCGGGAACTAGAACTTTGCATTTTGCTAATTAAGGGCCGCCCCCGAACGAAGAAAGTAACTTTTTTTATAATTCAATTTGCATATTTATGTTTCGTTTAGAGGTTCTCGAAAGCAAAATATCATTTGACTTCTTAAGTCCAAGACTTAATTATACCTTTCTACTTCCCTTGTAAGAGGAAAGTATTGTATTCGCGAAAAAATTACCATTCGAGACTGTAGAACAACTTTGCGTTTTAGCGTCTCCAGCTCCCGAAATATGTGATCTTTCAATTTTGTCCAACCGTAGATTTGTTGTTCTCTTTCTATAGCTCAATAACTACTTACTCAGGATGCTGAAAAATCAAGGGCCATAGAGAGATCGAATGGTAACAAAAATCGATAAGTCCGCTTTTACCCACAACTTCCGTTGTACACATTCCCACTACACACACATAACATATTTTAGTCTTTTTTCTCACCTTGTATGGTTGTATGTAAGTTAGTTAGACAGTTAGTATGTATGTTTAGGTCAAATTTTGCAACAAATTTTTTGGTATATACACATAACACCGATGACCATATAATATGGTATCCAGTGATTAATGTTTTATAATGGGTGTGTAAAAAATAAAGCTTAAAAATCCAAGAGCTCCCGTTATCGGAATTGACTAAGATTTGGTATACATACATAAACCCGATGGCAATAGTATATTATAGTATCCAGTCGTGAATGTCTTATACAGGGTGCTTAAATATAATGGGAAAATGTACAATTAAAATAAATGTTAAAAAAATATTAAAAAAGCTTTTAATAATAATTTATTGAACTGAAAAGTAAAAAATAATTAAACTTTTAAAAACTAAGAGCTTTCAAATATTTGAATATTTTTTTAAAAGCATGAGACGTCATCACACTTGAAATAAAGCATCAAGCTGTGGTTCCATTTTGTACCCTACAGGGGGACTAGTTCCAAACAGGGATATGCTATTCGTGAAACGTGAAATAAAAATATATTGATTTTAAAATAAATTACAGGTTATAGGATTTGTAATTTGTATAACGTCATTACCAAATAATTTTATGCATATAATATAAACTATGTTATCTATGTATGGTAGAATTATATACGAGGGAAAAAATAAAGGCAAATACTGATTTTTTTTTCCATATAGTGAGAAATGTTTGTCTAAAGAACCACATGGTTGTATTAGGAACTAGCGTTAAGTTGATTATGAATAAATCTAGTACAATTTTGAGTATGTTTGACAAATATATTAATTATTATAAATATAAAAGTTGTAGACAAGTGACTTTATATATATATATATATATATATATATATATATATATATATATATATATATATATATATATATATATATATATATATATAAACTTTTTTTTGGAAAATAAATAGGTTTATTTTTTAACACTCATTTTAATTTTGTATTTTCTACATGTCACAAGAAGGCAACTTCCTGTGTTTAATTAATACATGACATGGGAGTACATAAGCACATGCTATTGTTATTAATGAAATAACAGTGTCATGCTTGACATCGGAAATATTTCCGATATCTTTAAACAGTGACTTCGTTGAATATACTCAAAATCCACTATGAACATGGAGATATTTGTCTGAGAGGAGGAATTGGACAAACTGCAGCTTAATGCTAAAACTTACTTAAAAAATAATTTGAACGAGAGTAAAGAAAATATATGACCCAGAATTGAACTTATGGTTAACCATTTATCTTAACAAGAACGTTTTGAACATTTTGATAAACGATAGCTGATTTACACGACCGCCTTGTAGATGCATTTTAAATAATATATAAAAATTTTTGTTACAGGCATTCAGTACCTTTTGTGTTTATAAACTCTACCTTTTAATGGCTGATTTCTGTTTCAAAAAAATGTTTGTCAAGCATATTATATAAAAGAGTTGGGTGTTAAAAGTATAAAAATAATATTGAAATTTTTTAAAGAATTATTAGGTAAACTCTCGTATTGTAGATTAATTTTTTATGACTATATATACTAATTAATGTACTTCTACAATAAAATTGTTATTTTTAATATGTTTTTTTTTTAATTTTCCCCATAAGTTTCAATTTTGGTTATCGGTGGCACTTAAATATTAGAATGGGTACAACATGGTATTTTGTCAGTAAACTATACATAGCATGTTTCCACATTTTAAATAATAATAATAATCACCATTAAGAACCTAAAATGTCCAATTTATCTCAAATTTTGCTCAAACATCAACAATTGTGTTGGGAGAATCTGATGCCAAAAAATATGTTTTATCAATTCCGTCGGCCCGGCTGTCGGTCTGTCTGTCAGTTCGCGGCATAGCTTAAAGACTAACTTACCGATTGACTTCAAATTTTAATGGAAAATTAAGGGTCGTATAGGGATAACCTGGTAATATTTTGGTAAAAATTCAATGTGGCGAGACAAAATGGCTGGCGGTCTAGTGAAATGTTACGAAAATTATTATTAAAAAACTACTTATCCAATTTATCTCAAATTTTGCTCAAACTTCAAAGTATTGTATTGGGAGCAACTGGTAAAATTTTGGTACGAATCCAAGATGGCGGAATAAAACGGCGGCCATTTTGCCAGGAAAATATAAAGCATTTTATAATCTACATTATTATTATAAAAATGTAGTATGTTTTATATAAATTCACACTATTTACTTAATTATACCATTATTTTCTATCAAAACTAGTGCGTTATGTAAATAATAATGACTTAGAAACGTAGCGCGCTGAACACCTTTTCATAAGAGCGACCCGTTGAGGAATCACAATCAGCAATAACAAATTCCGCATCAGACTGCCTCCGTCCCGCCGGCGCCGGCTTTCGCACTTAATCGAAATTAGTTTTGTTTACGGCAGTTGTTTTTTAAGAACAAGTATTAAAAAACGCTTCAAAACTATGGATAATTAACATCATAAAAAAGTTAAATAAAAACAGCCATTTTGATCGTGACACCTCGAAAAATTTTCGTCTACGGCGCTTTTTTTACCTGCGGCACTGTGCACCTAGCTACGCTGCGTTTCACCCGTTCTTAAATCCACGAGCCGCCACTGATGGCGGCATAATAAAACATTTAAAAATTCAGTCTGAAGAAACTACTATAGTCAAAAGCAGTGTTATCGTTGGGGTCATACGATTTATCAACGACAAAATTTTTTTAAGTTTGTTTTTCTTTTATTACGGGTAATCATATCCTCCGCATAAAATCCGGAAGATGAATTAGATAGACCTATGATATTTTCATACGAAAAAAGAGGATAAACATACAAATACAAGCAGTTGCAAAAATCTTTGAGCGATGTCGCTTCGAAGTCAGATTGACAAGTCAGTGACAAAATGAGTAATAGAAAACAATTTTCGGTTTTTTTGCATCCACAAACGAAAAAAATGGTATTAAATCTAATAAAATATTACGAAAATGAAAATTCACCGGCCAATATCCAGGAGAGAGTAGCAAAAGCTTTGGAAATCGGTATAAGGACTGTGCAGAAAATTGTGTATGAAAAAAAACATAATTTACTACATAAGAAGATTAAGAAATGTACACGAAAAAAGCCAAAGACAGAAGATTTAAGTGACAATGTAAAAATGGATATTCGTAACGCAGTTTACGATTTATACACATCAAAAACCAATATAACCCTTCAAGTTTTAAAAGAAGCTTTAAAATATCGAGGCTTATTGGAAATTGGACTAAAATCGTTGTCAAAATTAATAAAAATGTTGGGTTTTCGATATAAAAAGGATTGTAATCAAAGATTTTTATGCGAGTTGCACATATAGCAAGTCAGCGTATCCAGTTTTTAAAGAAATACACGGAAAATGTTAATTCAAAATTTAGATAAGTGGTATTTTTAAACGAGACTTGGATAGTTTGTAACGGAAGTGGTTCGAAATCTTGGTAGGACGAGTCTGTAAAAAGTGCCAAGAGAAAAAAGGGATGTGGTATGGGAAAATTTCGGTTCATCATTTTGCATGCAGGTTCTTCAACAGGATTTGTCCCAGGTGCAAGTTTACTGTTTTCTTCAACATCCAAAAGTATGAGCTACCATGATAATGTGAACTGTGAACAGTTTCAAAAGTGGTTAAAAGAACAACTGATTCCAAATTTAGATGCTCCATCTTTAATCATTCTGGACAATGCATCTAATCATTCAAGAATCTTAAATAAACAACATACTTCATCCTGGAAGAAAAGTGATATTTATGACTGGCTAATAAAACAAAAACAAAATCCTTTACCCAATATGCTGAAACTAGAACTTCTTTTCATGGCAAAATCTATTAAAAAACCAACAATATATGCCGTAGATGAAATATTACGGAAAATGGACATGAGGTTTTACGACTGTCGCCATACTATTGCCAGTTTAACGCAATAGGATTAATATGGGCTGGGGCAAAATCATATCACGAAAAACACGTGAACGATGGTCTTACATCAGATAAGTGCAAATTGTTTGGCAAGATTCATTAAATTATATTACGCCGAGGTACTGGAAGAAATCTGTGGAACATACGGAAAAATTAATATGGGATTGGTGGAATCGAGAACGAGTTCTAGATGTCAAAATAGCACCAATGATCATTGCGCCATTTGAGGACGACTCAGAAGACGAGGACTTTTTAAGTAAAGATGATATTTTTTAGTCAATAATAATAAAAAGCTTCTGAAGGATTATATTAGTCTTTGACGTGTATAAATCATAAATTGCATTATGAATATCCATTTTTGCATTGTAACTTAAGTCTTTTGCCTTTGGATTTTTTCGTGTACATTTCTTAATCTTCTTCGGAAGTAAATTATGTTTTTTTTTTCAAGCACAACTTTCTGTACATTCCTTATACCGATTCTCAGAGCTTTTGCCACTGGCTCCTGGATATTAGCCAGTGAATTTCAATCCAAAAATTTTTTTATTAGATTTGGCACCATTTTTTTCCTTACTTTTTTAGAACATTTGTAATTGTGTAGGCAATAAATACTTCTTCCAATTTTAAAGCGTGTTTAAAATAAGTTCATTTTTTATTAATTATAATACAAAATTTGAGATATAAATATCGGTAAAATCCCTTTACCAGAATCTCGGGACTAACGAAAAATATATGCATATATATATATATATATATATATATATATATATATATATATATATATATGCATATATTTTTCGTTAACGTCAATCTATATATTTATAGCATTTTTTTCGCATGCATAGCCCTTAATTTTAGACTGAAATTTGAAGAAATCGTATAAGTAGCTTTTTAGCTGTACCGTGAACAGACAGACTGAGGGACAGACATACCTACAGACAGACGGAATTGAGAAAACGTGTTTTCCGTCATCTAGGGACCCTTAAACGTGAAAATCTGAAAAATCTCACGAGGGAAGTAATAACTAATTATCTTGAGTTTTTAACAAAAGTGTCTAATATTTTTGCAAAATAAAATTTTTTTGTTATCACAATACAAAAAAAAACAAGTTTTCTTTGCACAGGGGTGGCCCGCATTTAAATAAATGACACTGTATAAGTGGTTAGATTTTTAGGTCAAGCGGGGCTCATAATTTTTGGTGATTGATAAAAAAATCTCATTTCATTAAGTGGCTGTATAAATAGAACATATCCTGATTGTTCCACTGATTCGAACCGCCTTCCGACTTTATTAAGACGCTTGCCATTTTCAGTATTTTTGTTTTTGCCAACAAAAAAATTTTAACCAAATACATATTTAGCGAATTTTCTTATTTAGTCACTCGGCATTTAATATATAAAATAAGATTAAGTGGCTATCTTAATAATATTGCGTAATATAATAAAAAAAAATATTTTCTTTCTCCCTGTATATTTGTAAATAGCCCATCGAGATTTAGTAGCTCGATAAAAGATTTTTTCTTTCTTTTTTTCTGATTTGATTCATAATGTTGGTGACCTTTGGACCCGCACGATAAGACCGCGTTGGACTATAATGGGTTTATTTCAAATTTTGTGCCATAACTAATTGTGGTATAGGAGTCAACTAGTAAAATTGTAGTACTAATTCAAAGCGGCCGAACAAAAAAGCAGACAAATAAAATCCTTGTAATAGTGAAAAAATCGCGCTCTCAGGTTTTACACATCATCACGTTTTACCGTCCCTAGGTGTCAAAAAATATGTTTTATTATTTCAGTTGGTCCATCTGTCAGTTCGCGGCATAGCTTAAAAACCTGGGATAACCTGGTAATATTTTGGTAAAAATTCAATAGGACGAAACGAAATAGCGGCCAAGAGAAATGTAAAAAAAAATATTATTAAAAAACTGCTTATCCAATTTATCTCCAATTTTACACAAGCATCAAGCATTATGTTGGATTCAACTAGTAAAATTTTAATACGAATCCAAGATGGCGGAACAAAATGGCAGCATAATAAAATATTTAAAAATTCAGCCTGAAAAAACTTCTTCAATTTGTGTGCCATAACTAATTGTAGAAGGGTATCAACTAGTAAAACTCTGTTACTAATTCAAGATGGCGGAACAAAATGGCGTCCAAATAAGATGTTTGTAATCGTGAAAAATCATCCTCTCAGGTTTTACATATCCTCACGTTTTAACGTCATTAGATGCCAAAAAATATGAATTATCAATTCCGTCAGTCTGTCTGTCGGCCTGTTTATCTGTCTGTCAGTTCGTGGAATAGCTTAAAAACTACTTACTAGATTGACAGATGAGACAAATTTTAGTCAAATATTATTGGTCATATGGGGATAACCTGGTAATATTTTGGTAAAAATCCAATTAGACGGAATAATGTTATAAAAGATATTATTAACGAAGCTAATTATCCAACTTATATCAAATTTTGCACAAAAATCAAGTGTTATATAGGAATGAACTGGTAACATTCCGATATTAATCCAAGATAGCAAAACAAAATAGCAGGCGGATAAAATATTTAAAAAATCAACCTGAAAATACTACTTATTAAATTAATTTCAATGTTTGTGTGATATAGAGATAAACTGATAACGTTGTGGTACGAATTTAAGATGGCGAAACAAAATAAAAATTGCGGCCAAATAAAATGTTTAAAAGATCAACGTAAAAAGAACAATCAACAGAAAAATCAAATGTGAAATGGGATAAAGTGCGGGACACGAGAGAAAACCAGGCGGAGTCAATCTGTTTAGGAATGTCGGCCAAGAAATCTCTTTAAACCAGTGGTGTCCCGTCGTTCTTTAAATAATATGACACTCCTTTTTGATTATACGCACTTCAGATAATTAAAAAATGTAACTATGCTTAATGAAACTTTATCTATATTTGTCTGTTTTCTTTCTTGTCCGCGCTTCTATATCTCTTTTGTGTTGCAAAAACGGCGAACTTTCGAATTTTAAAATGATTTAATTTCGATTTTTCTTGATCGATTTACCTATAAATATATTTTTCCTTGAGTTCTTAACGGTTCTCGGGCTACTGCCTACGTCCACTATTATTGGACCACCCAGTATAGTGATACACGATTTACAAGTCCAGATTTTACAAGGGCAGCCAGCATCAGATCCAGTGAACGAGATTTATTAAAATTTTAATTTATGCAGTTCGACTTTGGGCTACTCGGGTATGCCAAATGTGGCCGCCTGTCTCTGTTTATCATATTACTTTATACAGGGGCCGTCATTGTGAAGTACTATACAGGCCGTTTCTAATTGCGTGCTGATGTTAAAGGGGGTGTTTTTATGTCCTCAATGTCTTAACTTTTGAGATGCAGGATGGTAAAGTTTAAAAAGTCTTCTATGCATTAAGGAGTATACGGATTTACCCAGGTTAATTACATATGCACGCCACTAGTAGAAATTTCAAAAATCGATTGTTAATAACAAATGCCCTTTTATGTATAAAAGACGTGTATCAAATTTCACACAGTTATTTATCTATAATAGCATCAGAATTAAGATTTAAAAAAAATGTTTTTTTAAATTCCACCTACCCTGTATCTCCAAAGTTAAGACTTTTAAGTTCATATTAAACTTTTTTCTTAAAAAGGTCCAAGAATTACCCCCCTTTAACATTAGCACGCAATTAGGAAACGTCCTGTATAGTACTTCACAATGACGCCCCCTTTCCAAAGTAATATGACAGACGGACACAAACGATCACTTTTGGCATACCCGAATAGCCCAAAGTTGAACTGCATAAGTTAAAATTTTGATAAATCTTGTTCACTGGAATCAGTGCTGCCTCCCCTACTAGAACTACACTGATGTGTTAGTTTTGGAAAAATATGAGTTCTGTAGTTTTTCAAATATTAATTGCAATATTAGATATTTTTTGACATCCGGTATTGAACAGAAAATTAATTATTTTGAAGCAGTTTATTGACAGCTACTTTATGAACAATTTTACAAAATACATGAAAAAAAAACTATTTTTGGGGTTGACGGCTGTGATTCTAATGGTTCGATTCCTTCTATCGTTGTCTTTCTCTGAAAATGATGAGGTTTCGTCGTCACTACTTGAAGATCCCAGTGTGATAACTAAATCATCAATAACCGTTTCAATTTTACCATCTACTTCCCAGTATTTATCTTCAATAGAACGAACATGATTAACATACGATTTCCAATTTTCAGCCGATATTGCTTTTAATGCTATTTTATTTAAATCTTTAATTGAAAGATCACCGGTGTTGTGCTCTCAAATTAATTTTTTTACTCCTGCTCATGCAAGTTCAATAGGGTTGAGGTCCATCCTCCATTACCACGACTGATTTGGGAGGAATGTTGGGTAGAAGCTTCTCGAGCAACCACTTTTCAAAATTATCTTTATTCATCTGTTCATGATAGTCTCCAGTTGTTAGTCCCGAGCGAAAAACTAAATCAGCGCCTGAAGCAAATCTGGCTTCTGAACCAGCATGAACTATAATAAAGCGACTACTAGAGCAGATTCCCTGAACAACACCTGTAACACTTTCACTTTGCCAGCATTTGTTCACTGTCATATCATTATCTACCCAAGTTTCGTCTAGATACACAATATTGCGTCCTTCTTGCCTATATTGCCTTACAGTCGATAGATATTTCACCCGCCAGTGAGAAATATTTGGTCTCTCAATGAGCAATTTTCATTTATTTTGGCACTTGCGCCAGACAAAACCATTTGATCGTAAAAGCCCATTTAAGGTTTTATACCCGTACGGAAAATCTATTTTGTTCTTTACAGCACGAAGTAGGGGTTTGCAGGTCGGAAGCTTCTTCAAGTTTATATAAAAATTCTCTATTGTTCGTCGAATTACTTGAAAATCACCATCGTCAATTTTATCTTTGTATGATAATCGGGGTCTTTTTTTACCAGGAGATTTTAAAGGTGAAGTAGAACATGAGCGATCATTATGTTCTCTTTGAATTTTTCTTACACTACTTTCCGAAACACCAGTGTAAAATGCAGCGCGTTCTGTTCGATTGTGAATTGGAATAGTCAAACTATTATTTTCAGCTTCTCTAGTGCAGGCCTCGATAATGCTCGCAGTAACTTCACATACACCGCTTCGAATTATTTTTCCTCTTTTGCTCGCCATCGTTACTTCGAAATAATAATTCCAATTCAACGCAACGCATTTATATAGAAATGAAAACAAATGCTCGAAATATATAGGCGCCACTTGAAATAGCTAGAACCTTCTAGCGGCAAGTGCATGGAGACTGTAGGCACATCCCAATTACAATTGGACCAGTGCGAAATTTGATAAAATCCTCAATTAATTTTCCGTACCGCTTAGCTGGCGCACTTTATAGGTGAAGCGGCAAACTATTACAACAAATAAAATTTGTTTTCGTGCACAAATTTTACTTTTTCGCTTGCTTAAGACTATGAACCTTTATTTTAAGGACCGCCCGGTTTTTTTTCGTGTCCCGCACTTTAAACTGGTACGAATTCAACATGCCGTAGCAAAATGGCGGTATGTGTCAATGTACTTTGAATTTATTTCAAATTATACACAAAAGTCAAGAGTGACATAGGTAGAAAGAAACTGGTAAAATATTGGTATAAATCTAGTATGATGAAACAAAATGGCGCCCAATAAAAATGTTTGGAAAGGGAGTATATATAACACACACGATTTTTATTTAAAGGATCCTGTTTTCTTTTGAGGACATTGATGCATCTCTAATTATGTTTTGTAGGATTGACAGAAGTATTAGCGATAATTTGTCATTGAAACATTTATTTCTATAAGAGTTTTGTAATTTAGGTAACCCGGAACCTTATATGATTATCCATTTAAGCGGTTAAAGGGTTATATTCCCTCGCCCCACCAAAACATTGCAGATACTTAATTATATAACAAAGTAACAGAAACACAAGTTGCCATATATATTTTTTTAATCGTTTTTCTTCGGTATAAAGTTTTTTACAGATATTTTAACATCAGAGAAACGAGTGTACGATAATTTTCCTCATCCGATGTTAAAGTATCTCTTTCTGATAACTTGAAGAAAACAAATATTTTCCCTCGTGCCGTACCCTCGACCCTTCAAAAGACTAAGCTCGTGAAAATGTGTTTCCCATAAACTTCTTCGAGTTAAGGCTTAATAAGATGCTCGGCCGCCATTAAAAATATAAGAACAAAATCAATACGGACCCGCGAACAATCCCCCAAAGGAGATCCGGGACGAGGTGTAAAAGGGGAGTAGGAGGAGAGGGACGGCGGCGGCTCGCTCGCCCCCCGAAGTAAAAACGAGGGTGGAAATAAGAGGGCAAAAAGAAGGCGGCCATGGAAATTAAAGACAAAAGGGAAACGAAATTGCGCTGACGGAAAAAGCGCGGAAAGAAGGGGTGGCGTTTAGCAGGAGGGCAAAAGTATCAGATTTGCACTAAATAATTTTAATTTTTGGCTGAAATAATGCAAAAAAATATGAAAGAATTGATTTATTTTAAGTAGTTTCTAATATTTCGTTTTCAATATTGTGAGTATAGCATTGACGTCATGAAAAGGGGACAAGAGCGAAGTGATATTTTAAAATTTGACCTGTCTATCGGTTGACTTCAATTTTCTTATTTTTTATCTAATTTTTTTTTGATCTATGTTAACCGAACATAAGCAAACCTAAAATAAACTATTACTGCGCTACTAATAAAAGAATCGCCGGATGAGGAATGTATATGGTTGTTTTTTACGCAACTTTATAATTCGGGCTTTATTTGATTATTTTAATAATTATAAATAATTTTAAAAATATTCTATTTATTTTTAGAAAGGACAATATAAAACAGGGCTTTCTCTGTTTTGTTTTTACCAAAAGGTTAATACCTACGTATTAACTGATTAAATAACCCAATTTAAAAATATGTTACAATAAATTGTGGAAACTGGATAAACTTTTTTATTTTCAAAGCCACAACACATTAAACGAGATCGTCAATTTTTTTATTATTTTCTTGCAGCTTCTGAAATATTACGTTTCATTTATGAATGCTGATTATGGAGTAAAATCTACATCTGAGGCATTACAAGATTTCCATAAAATGTCAGTGTTATCCACCGCGTTTTAGATTTCTGTTTATTTATGCGTCAATAAAGCTACATTAGAAAATTGGATGTCTAAATTTACACTGACTTTTATTTTTTAATAAAGTGTATCATGTGGAATATTTGTATTTTAAGGAGGTTTTTCGAACGCATTTATTACCTTTTGGCCTTTGTTTCCTGTTATTTACTTCGAGAACAAAACTATGTTGGAGCTAAGCAACAAAAATACCGTAAATAATTTATTATCAAAGAAAATCATTGTAATTTTAGTCATGTGACATGTTCCCATCCTGTGACAAACACACTTCGCTCGGATAAACAAAAATACAATTTAAAAAACAATAATGCCCAAAACATTTTAAGGAAGTGATTTCCTCAAAAATATTTTTTAGCTGTAAGACTATTTAACGCATAAGCTGTGGGAATTAATCTTCTAAAGACATAAATATACAGGGGGTTGTATTTAGAACTCTTAAAATATTCTTACTTCCGGTTTAAGAGGATCGAATTCAAATATTTTACCGATCGAATTAGGTACTGTATATGGTACAGAGTGATCCAAAGGGTAGTAAAAATGCGCTATAACTCCACTGTTACTAAGAATAAATGGGTAGCGGGTTTAGGACAGAAATAAAAATCCCTTTTTCTTAAAAAAGAGCCGACGTTTCGACTATACATTTAGTCTTCTTCGGGGCTATGTTTAAATATGGGATTTATGTTAACACACAAAAGTATATACATGTCCATATAAAACATACACAACACAAAGACATTCAATATGGACGGACAACAGCAACTGTTACTAGGAATTTTATGAAAAACAATTGAGAATCAAATTAAAAATATATATGATAAAACTATTCAGGTTTGTCTTATTTTAAATATAATGACCTATAGCGGAGGCAATTTACCGGAAATTTTTGTGAAAACGTAATTATTCTCCCCTTGAATTTTTGGTATAAACATTGTGGGATCACAAAGGAAGGGAGATTTTGTATTGCGCAAGGACCGGAAGCTATAGTTTTTCGTTTTGAAAAATGAATCGCCTGTAGTGTTTGTACAAGCCGGTTAAATTGAATGTTTAATTTTTTTAAATGAAAGTTTTCTTATTCTCTGTTCTCTTAAGAAGGCCCTAAAAATAATTTTTTAAATAAGAGATCCCCTTCTAAAACTATATTTTCAAAGCTGATATAAATATCTGAAACAACGGCAAAATGGCATGGTATAGTTCAATTTATAGATTACTCATAGATTATACAAATTTCTAAAATCCAATAAACCCGCATCTGTAAAAATCAATTGACATACATGTTGAGTATTTTATTATTTTTTTATAGTGTATAGCTATTTTAATATACGTATTAGAAATTTTCTTCTCACTAAAAAAGTTAAAATTTTAAATAAACTACTTGTCAACAAGAACAACAAAAAATTTTTTGACATGATATTTAAATGTCACTCCTCCCGACATTTCTTAAACAATTTGAATAGACTTTCCGGATTTTAAAAACTTATTTCATGTAAAATCATCGGCGGTGAATGATTTTCACAAATTAATATTTTTACCATTGTTCAGGGTGGTAAAGAAGGTAATGTAAAAAAATCAACAAGGTGTATTTTCTTTAAAAAAGTGTGTAAATTGTTATGTAACTGACAGTCTAACTCAGTATCTTGGGATATTTTTGGCAGTTTTTTGAAAAACAGCTGATATTAGGCCCAAATGATGAAATGTGTGAATTTGTAATTAGTTGATGCTCCGTTTCTATTGATAATTTTTTAAAGAGATCTTTTGATGTATATACAGTGTCTCAAAATAAGGTTTAATCTAAATTTTAAGTTTAATCAAATGTACCTATCGTACATTTGATTAAACTTTCCTATAAAAGGTTTTAGTTTAAAACAAATACAGTGTTACTATAAGGTATAGGATGTCCCAAATTCTATTAAATGGGTTGCTTGGAATCTGTGATAAAATGCAATTTGACCAGTAAAATAGGCATTCCAGGGTTTTTTTTTAATAATTGATCTTAGGAAAATTTGGGTTAGCAGGAAGTTTTTTTTTTCAAAGTTAATGAAAGTATATAAATTATATACTTATCAAGATATAAAAGTTAGTCATGTGAATTATTTTACGTTTCAAATATGACATTTTTCAAAAAAGCAGAAAACCACATTTTTCTAAAAATTTTAAAAAATCGTAAAAGAAAAATTTGCTTCTTTGATTTTTGAGCTAGATACCTAATTTCACTACAGTGCCGTTTTTCTCATTTTTGTTTAACCTAATGCTATTTGACCTAACCAAATGTAAACAACCTGAATTAAATTTATCTGTTTTTGATAAATTCAAGGCTTTTTACATTTTACATTTTCTTAACAATGTTTTAAACAAACTGCAGTTTGTTGATGAAAACTTAAAGGAATATTTTTATTAAAATATTTAAAAAACCAAATAAAACCTAAGCTAAAAAGTGGCCGATGCAAACAACTTAATAAATTCTTCGTCTAACGATTTTATTAATAAGCATTGATAGTTTGATTTAGGTTTGCGTACATACCGTTCCTAAGTGAAAATGCATGAAATAAAAAAAAAAGGTAGTCAGACGATAGAATTGAAATTTGGCGAATAACTATAAGGTAAAAAATAAACGAATGTTTCATTTTACATTCGTTCAAAATTTTGATAAAAAATAAATACTCCTGTCATTCTTAGAAGAAAGTATCAAATTTAACAGGTAAGATAAATCACGTGACTAACTTTTCTATTGTCATTTTGAATAATATTTCAAGCAAAAATTTTCTGCTGACTGGAATAATTCCACTAAGGTCAAATATGAAAAAAAATCCCCATAAAATGCCGACTTTCCTGGTCACGCAGTATCTTATCCGAGACTTTAATCCATAGAATATAATTTGAGACTCTCTTATAGTAACTTATATATATATATATATATATATATATATATATATATATATATATATATATATATGTTGATTTTTACTCCTTCACGGATGGAAAAATACAATGTGTTTTGATTCCGGGTGTACATCCGTTCACTACTGTCGTTCTGAAAAGAACAGTTTTGCTGACGTTTCGCCAAAATCACATTTGGCATTTTCGAAGCTTTCTTTCTCGCGTCCGAATAGAGACTGACATATATATATATATAAATATATATATATATATATATATATATATATATATATATATATATATGCCATTAATGACAAAAAAGATGTTAATTTAGTAAACAAATTTTTTTTCAACATCATCTAAATTTCCCAAATCTGTTTAAAATAAATAAATATTTAAATAATAGAACTCTTCGGTAACCACTTAAAAAGTATTATGATAGGAATGAATTCCTGCACTATATATTTCAGTTAGTCTGCAATAGATGTTCTGTGTTTGTATATATTTGTTTGACAAAATGACAATGTGCTACGTTTATTTTATTTTGCTTAAATGTTAATTGGTTTTATTGACCTTTTGATTTACGTCTCATGGTAAGATAATTTTTGATTTTTTAAATTCCTAAATTGTTTATTTTTTGCAATTTGTTTTAGGAAATATAAAATAAAAACATGTTTGAAAAAGACATGGAATTACCTGTCGAAACGTCAAATTAAATTAAATATGACAAATAATTAAAAAATCGTTTTTATTTTATAAACACGCATCCCAAGAAAAGAAGTAACTAATTACAATATATATTTGAAGGTTCAAGAAAAATATTTTCGAAACTATATATATATATATATATATATATATATATATATATATATATATATATATATATATATATACACTTCCCCAAAAAATTAACGCACCACCAAAAAATAACCAAAAGTTCAAAGCAAGATTTTATCAAAACTACTGGTCCGATTTAGACGTTTTTTTTTTAATGACAGGTTGTGCCTTCCACAATGTTAGTATACTAACGGTATTCTAATAAAAATCTCTTTTTTACTAATACCGGGTGTAGCAATTATAGCGTGTTTTTTTAATAAAACTTGTAACACCCTGTAGAGTTGATCAGTTACAATATCAAGTTGGAATTGAAATCACGCCATAGCCTTATCATCTTTTTTTTACATTTTGTTTTTTATTTACTCCATTATCTTTCTTATTAAACGAGAAACAGCATTTTATAGCATAACATGATTTTATTGCAAATTATTAATAACGAAAAACCGAAAGAAAACGCAACTAAAAATTACACCAAAATGTCAGTAGCGAGTATTTCCGCCTCTGGCACGAATAACTTCTTGACAACGACGGTTCATACTTAAAATTAGAGACCTTATGTCATTTTGGTCCAGTTCTTCCCATATGCGAATAAGTCTCTGCCGTACGTCTTCCAAAGTGTTTACGTTACGTTCCTCTTGTAATCTCCTCCCAAGAGTGTCCCAGAGATTTTCTATCGGATTTAAATCCGGGCGATTTCGACTTCCTCTAGGTAATTTCTCACAACTCGAGCATGGCCATGCCAAAAATGGTAGCGATTTCACACTTCCTCCGATGAACTCTAGTTAAAGCTGGACCTTTCGTTAGGACGTCGATATACACGTATACGCCTGTCATTGTTAAACAAGCAAAATCGCATCCGCAATCCTAGCAAAATTTAGTCTCAAATTATGCTCTCTGAGTCGCTGACGAACGGTTTCTGTACAAACTTGTACACCATTAACATCTCGAATCTGAGTTTGAAGGGCTCGAGCTGTTACAAAACGCTGTCTTAATGCTGCGAGTCTCAAAAAACGCTCCTGAATCGGAGTTGTTTTTCGATTCCTCCCTTGTCCCGGCCTGCGACAATTACTTCCAGTCTCTCTATATCGTTGTATAACTCGTGAAATGGTTGTATGAGTTACCATAAATCGTTCACCAATTCTTCGGTAGCTCCAACCATCCTCAAACAATATTAATGCTTGAGCACATTCTTCGCGAGTTAGATTTCTTGTTTCACGTTGCATATTGATCTACATTCATACAAAGCGGACTGACAGTGACAAAAAGCATCTGCATTTTTGACAATTACTGTTACTTTGGTTTTCCATAGCCTGCTACTTACTTTAGTGAGAAAAATGTAAATTAAAACCAATAAAATCATGTTATGCTATAAAATACTGTTTCTCGTTTAATAAAAAAGATAATGGAGTAAATAAAAAAACAAAATGTAAAAAGAAGATAAGGCTATGGCGTGATTTCAATTCCAACTTGATATTGTAACTGATCAACTCTACAGGGTGTTACAAGTTTTATTAAAAAAACACGCTATAATTGCTACACCCGGTATTAGTAAAAAAATGATTTTTATTAGAATACCGTTAGTATACTAACATTGTGGATGGCACAACCTGTCATTAAAAAAAAAACGTCTAAATCGGAGCAGTAGTTTTGATAAAATCTTGCTTTGAACTTTTGGTTATTTTTTGGTGGTGCGTTAATTTTTTGGGGAAGTGTATATATATATTTCAAAGTTGAAGCTTTAACGGAATTAATCAAATGTTTTATAATTTGGCACATATATAAAACGAAACCTTTTTTGGGGCACTCTGTATAAGTTAAAAGGTCCGGATTAAATTCTTGTCTTAAAATGGATCATAGTTTTTATTAACAATAAAAGTATGGCATTTGCCAATTATAAATTTGCACGATTCATCATTTTTGTATAAGTAATAACGAGGAGCACCTTTCTTTAATAAAATGAACCTCCTCGAAAATTTTAATTTTTTACTCTACCTTCTTTACCATCCGGAACAGCGTTAAAAAATAAACTGAGAAAGGCATTCCTAGCCGCAAATTCTTCATGAAACAAGCTTTTAGAACGACTGATATTTAATTATCATTTCAAAAAAAACATTTGCCGATATTTTTAACGAGCAGTTTACTTTTTTTTTTCAAATACAGGAAATGTATAATGCGGGAAGCGTTTGAATTCAACTCTATTTATAAGCCTTCAATATTTATGTCAGTATCTGTTTTTGACCACACGCTGTTCGAAACGACACCGACACCCCTTACTAAACCAGGCGATACAATCCCGGGGGTGTAAAAAGGGGACGAAAAGAGTTCTAAGATGGCCGACGCTCTCGCGCTTTCGTTTTGAATTATTTCAAGAATTATATAAAGCTTTTAGATTGCGAAATACCTTGCCATTCTCGAATTTTAATTAAATTTATCTAAACGAGCTAAAGGGGACTCGAAGTGAAAGAACGAGACCGTTTGATGATAGCAAAGAAATCGATGTTTTCCGTTTCTCAAGAAATATTTCCTGTTACTTTTAAGTAGTCTTGAAGTTTTCTAGGTAACAAAACGATTACTTTACTTTTTTTTGTATTCATTCCGATATATTACCAGTAACAACAGTGATTGCTAGCAGGGGCGTGAAGTCCATGGAAGCAAGGGAAGCAGTGCATCCCCAAAAAAAAATCACAAAACATCTTCTAAAATGTTATTTTTGAAATAGGAAACCATTAATTTAGTTTATATTAAAAATGCTAAAATATTCTCTTAATTATCAAGCCCATAATAAATGCGGCCTTGACTCCGACCGAGCCACAATAGAAATCGAATGGAACCTATGCGGGCCGCTAGCTTCTCTGCAGCCAAGTCCTGTATGCTTGATTTCCTGTGAATCGAGCCAGAAGTTATTGAACTTTCCACAGGCTGTTTGCAATTTTTGCATTTTAATCGCTTGCTTTAAGTGGGGGCGGAAGCTATCGTTGGAGTAGGTTTTTTGTTTGAACGGCTATACGTGTGTTGTGTGCGATATGGAAGACAATAATACGGACGTGGTTATGCAAATACCGTCAACTTCGGCTGTCGGTAATAACGTTGAAAATGTTGGAGAATTTAGTAAGAAGAGTGTGTGTGAATGTGTGGTGTGTGTCTTAATAATAAAGGGATTTTCAACATTAAACTTCGCTGATAAGCTTCAAATAATTTCCAAAGGAGGGGCAAACCCGCCTATGAAAAATTTAACCACAAAAATGAAAAACTGTATTAGACATTGTTATCCGGAAAAACAATACAAACAATTTAAATGGCTAACTGGGTGTGAAAATATAAGTAAATTATTTTGTTGGCCATGTTTACTTTTTGAAAATAAAAAAGGTCTCTGGAATAAAACTGGTTTTTCCAATTTAAACAATTTGCATAAAGCTGTAAACAGACACATTATATCCAAAGTGCATTTGCAGGCCGTCATAAAAGAAAAAGTCTTCGGCAAAACCAGAATTGAACACGCCCTTAATAAACAATTGGAAATTAGTCACCGCCAACACAATGAACTAGTCGATAAAAATAGGCAAATATTAAGAAGACTTATCGATATTGTTTGTTTTCTCGGAGAACACGAATTGGGATTTAGAGGTCATGACGAAAAAAGGGTTTCTTCAAATAGAGGAAATTTTCAAGATTTACTTAGTTTAATGGCTAAATATGATGATTGCTTAAAAAATCATTTAGAGCAGTCTAGCGTTTTTCTCTGAACGTCGAATCGAATCCAGAATGATTTAATTTCCACTGTCGCAACCATTATTCTAAAAAGAATTAAGCAGGAGATTGGCGAGGCGCGGTTCATTGCTATTGAAAAAACTGGTAACACTAATTTTAGCCAATTATCTATAGTAATACGCTGCGTTAAAACAAATGGAAGTATTCAAGAGCGATTTTTAGGTTTTAAGAATGTGCAAGCTAAAGTTCGAGAAACTTTCCCAAGTGCTGTGTTTGTCCGTTGTTTTGCTCATAAATTAAATTTAGTTTTATCCCAGTCCATCAATCACATTAAAAAGTGTAAAGTATTTTTCGTTACTTTAAGTAGCATGGCTGCGTTTTTTTCCAAGTCAACAAAACTTACACAAGCTCCATTGTCCACAAACGATTTCCCAAAGTAGCTAGTAGTGGAACTATAATGGAAGACTTTTGTTAACAGTATCTGAAAATCGTGAATCACTGATTGAACTATTTGAGAATATAATAGAAAATAATGAAACGTGGGACTCAGAAGCAATAAATAGTTCGAGAGGGTATTTGGACGGTTTGAAACGAGATTTTAATTTTAATTATTTGTTGAACATATTTTCAGAAATATTTTCATTCTCGGACAATGTTTTTAATATATTACAAACTAAAACAAATGATATTCCTTTTTGCCTAAAAAAAGTGGATGATTTTAGGTCCATGTTAAGCCAAAAAGAGATGACTTTAACTTATTTTGGGAGAAAACGATGACGTTAAATGTAGAGCCACAAGCCAAGCGTCTTCGAACAGACAAGGTCGGAGATGTTCAAACATCATACAGACTCCTCTTTTATGAAATAATCGATCAAATTCAGCAAAAATAAACCATAGATTTAACGGTTTAAATGATTTTAAATTCTTCGAGCTCTGCAATTTTGATGCTTTTAAAGGAAAATTTGTTCCAGAAGATGCGTTTAAATCTCTTCTTCTCCATTATGGCCAGTTCTTCGACCTAGTGTTACTGCGATCTGAACTAAAAGTGATTTACGAAACTGATGACATTAGCGCAAAAAATATCGCTGAAGAACTAATGCAATTTTTAAAAGACAAGGAGATGGAAGATGCCTATTTCGAAGTGTCGAAATTGTATGAATTAGTATTGACAATACCTGGCACAAGTTCATCAGTAGAACGCAATTTTTCGGCACTTAAACGTATAAAAAATTTGGTGAGAAATTCAACGAGGCAGGAGAGACTTTCGCATACATCGCTGTTGTCCATTGAAAATAAACTTCTCCAAAATATGTCGGAGCATCGACGTTTTTATGATGACGTCATTGACGAATTTGCAAAAAATGATCGAAGAATCGAATAACATTACAAATAGGTAAGTTTCTAAAAATTGCTTCCCTTTCTTAAAATTTCACCTTACGCCCCTGGTTGCTAGTCGCTTATAATCTTAACCATAAAGAGGGACACAAATATCGTTCATTGTCGTTCAAGTCGAACGTGTGGATTAAAATGACCTTAAAAAATCTAAAAAACTTAATTTAGAAAGTTACATTACATTTTCCCCATCGAGTTCATATCAAGTTTAAATTGTGCATAGATGGTTTTGATTTAGAGAGATTAATATAAAATATAAAAAAAACCTTTTAAACAAGCTTTTGCCGAAATCAAAAATGACTTTGGGTCACCACCTCATTTGGAGCGATGCTGCTCTGAACAGGGTGATTCGGAGGACTGGGGAAGTTTTAGGGATACAGGAAGTTGAAAATGTCAAAAAAAAAGTTATAGATAATTTTTAGATGCCTTGATACTTTTATAAAAAGATTTGATAACTTAAATAAGTACTTAATTCCATTTGTTCGTTGTGGAGTTTGTAAGGATCTTTTCTTCAATATTTTTTAAAATTATGGTATTTTAAGTTTTTTAATTTTTTTTATAAATCGCTTATTTATTTACAACATAAGAAGCTTATTGTGTTGTTTTCTTGGTTTAAAAATGAATAAAGTTTTGGCTTGATACAATAACCTTATTATGCCAATATTTAAATTCTAAAAAATTATCAGAAACTTTTCATTAAACGAATTATTGTTAAATTTCTTTCTGAGTAATAATGTAAATCAAATCATAACAAAGATTAAAATTAGAATAGTATTGTTTCATAATTTGCACTTTTTACAAGGTGGCTTTGGAAATGCATTTGTCAACCAACATTAATATTTTACCTGACTTTTATCTACGCTAAATAATATTTGGCTGTTCCTATTTGTAATTAATTTGCTTTGTTATTTGTCACTGATTTGTGGTGTTCTCTGTAAATTTAATTATGGATTTTTTGAGAACTAATGAGTATTTAACCGACAAGCGTTTTGTGTATGGTCTTGCTGATGGAAATGTACTCAAAGCCAGACGTAATCTTCTTCGCCGATTGGCCGAAACCCGTATTTTGTTAGGGCAACTGAACCTGGAAGGCCACAAACAACCCGAACACCAGAACAGGAAGAAGCTGTTTTAAATGCTCTAGTAGAAAATTCTCAACCCAATACCCGAATAATTGCTGATGTTCTTAATACAACTCAGCCAACACTATGGAAAATTGCCTACGATCAGTAGTTCTATCCATATCATATTCAAAGAGTAGACAAGGCAAACTCCTTTCGAAATCACAACAAATTTTCGCAACAATCACATCTGATCTCTTAAAAATTATCACGTCGACAGTGAAAAATAGTTTTAAAACAAATTTTTATTGATTACTTGATAGGTCTTTGCTTTTTACCTCCACATCTGGATGGCAAAGCTTTAGGAAATAGCATCTGGATGTTGTTTATGCATGACGGATAGTTTATCCAAATTAATGGATTGGTAGGAGATTTAAAAAGCCTAAGCAACCGTGGCCGTTTATTTCGGTGAATACTTGAAATCAATAGTAAAAGTAAAATAGTAGTCTGTGAAGCAATAAGGAATACACCAATAACTTTAGAGCGTCTGAGAAATTCCATGATAAAGGGATTAGATGTCTGTGTCTTGGCTGAAGTCACTTTAAACAATTTATTCAAAAACTTTATTTAGTTTAATTTATTCTTGACTTACATTAGAATATATGTTTTTTTGCAGCAAATAAGGAAATAAGGCAGGGATTTATATAAAATAATAAAAAACGGAAATTATTAGTTGCGCAGTATACATTTTATAAAAATTTTGAAACCAAAAATGCGTTGCGTCGCCACTGATCAATAACAACATAATATTTTATTTCTAGAAGTATACTTAAGTACTTATTTTAGTTACCAAGTTTTGTAAAAACATAACCCCCGTATTCACTCAAAAGGTTTAAGAGTTAGTCCAGGTCTAGTTGCCATGGCACTTAAAACTCTTACAGGCGGTTGCACAAAACTTAATTGCTGTTTAGAATATTTAACCAAACTTTCGGATTTGACAAGTTGCTTATAGAAATCTAGGAACTCACTGTCAAATTTGACATTCCGTTAAACATTCTAAACTTTATTTGAGCTTTCTGCAACCGGTCGTTAGTTCCACTATGTTTCGCTTACGTCACTGTCATTTTGTAATTGTGACATTTAGAAAAATTATTTGTTCAGTTGTTGAAAATGTCATCTTAAACCTATAACTATCAAGTGAGACCTAATCTAAATTTAAACCTTTTTAGTGAATACGGGTGAAAAAGTCTTTTGTGTTTTCTTCTTGGTTAAGAGTGAATAGAGTTTTTGTTTGACCACATGCAATAACCTTATCATGCCATTATTCTCTTTTTTTGATTCGAAAAGATTTATCAGAAACTTTTCATTAAACGAATTATTGTTAAATCGAACTCTGTTTGAATAATAAGTAAGTAAATCAAATTATAACAAGGATTAAAATTTTTGGTTGGAAATAGTATTGTTTCATAATTTGCATTTTTTGCGAGGTGGCTTTGGAAATGCATTTGTCAACAAACATCAGTATTTTACTTGACGTTTATCTACGCTAAATAATATTTGGCAGTAGGTACTTGTAATTTATTTGTTTTGTTATTTTTCACTGATTTGTTATGTTCTCTGTAAGTTTAGTTATGGATTTTGTAAGAACTAGTGAGCACTTAACCGACAGGCATCTTGTGTATGGCCTGCTGATGGAAATGCACTCAAAGCCAGACGTAATCTTCTTCGCCGGGAGGCCGAAACCCCCTATTTTGTTAAGGCAACTTAACCTGGAAGACCACAAACCGCCCGAACACCGGAATTGGAAGAGGCTGTTTTAAATGCTGTGGTAGAAAATTCTCAAATCTATACAGCCAACAGTATGGAAAATGCATCACGATCGGCAGTTCCATTCGTACCATATTCAAAAAGTAGAGGCTTTTTTAATTCGTGACTTTACCTAGCGGATTTTTTTGTACCAGTGCTTTTTTAGACAAAATCACGTTAATAGTAAAAAATCATTTCAAAACTAATTTTCAGTGAACGTATAGGTCGGGTGTTATGGTAATTACTTTCTTCCGCTACATCTGGATGATACTTTTTGAAAAATGAACTTCTAGGAAATGGCATCTTAATGTGGTTCATGCATGATGGACAGTTTACCCAAATCAATGGATTGGTAGGAGATCTGAAGAACCTAAGCATCCGTGGCCGTCTATGTCCTCAGATCTAAATCTACTAGATTTTTACTTTTAAGAAGACTTGAAATCAATAGTTAATAAATCACCATTAGAAAACCAAGAAGATTTAAGAAATAGAAGAGTAGTAGGCTGTGAAGCAATAAGAAACGCACCAATAACTTTTGAGCGTGTGAGAGATTTTATGATAAGGAGTTCGTCTCTATCTTGGCTGAAGGTGGTAATTTTCAACAATTAATTTAAACACTTTCTTTGGCTCAATTTAATCTTAAATTACAATACAATATATGTATTTTCAAGTTATTTTATTTAATCGTACAAAATACGTAGGTACTACTGCTAAAACCACTTCCCGTATAAAAAAACATATACACGCTTTTCTGCAGCAAACAAGGCAGTGATTTGTATAAGATATTGCGCAGAGAGAGAGAGAGAGAGGGAGAAAATTTTTTTCTGCTCAAAATAAATCATATTTAGAATTTTAATTATAATACTATATTAGTCCTATAATTTTGACATGTTGATAGTAATTTCGCAAGAATAAAAACAATTGAGAACGGATTTCTGGCTGCATGGCCTACTTTGCGTAAAAATTAAAAAATGCTATTTTTAGCACTAATATTTGAAATAAGTACCAACAACAAACTAATGGAAAACCTTTTACCCCAAAAATTGCCTTTGAAATATTTTCGCTGGCAACTAAATTATAAATTGCAAATTAGACGGTTAAAAAAATTAACACAGGAAACTGAATCCAACTAAAAGTTGATTTTTTTAAACAAAGCTTTATTTTAGCACCCACAGACGTGACGACATAGCATATATTTGCATTTAAATATTTCTAGAAGAATCCAAATTTCAGTTATTTGCACTAAACTTTTTGTTGCGTATAATTTAATTTTTTTTAGTTAAATCGGAATTTTTTTTTATTGATTGACATTTGTCATATTTTTAGAAAAAGTCTAAACTAGGACATCCTCGCCCCCACTTCCCAGGTTCCTGCCGTTATGTTGTTCAGTTTTGTTTTTTCAAAATACAACTTAAAAACACTCCATTCAAATATCGCCACAAACAGGAAAATTGCACTACACATTTCACACATTCCATAACACTTAAGAACTTTTCACAACAATCTATAAAAATACACTGACCATAGTTCACCTTAAAAATCAAAGCCCATCTGGTGCACCTGGTATGAAATTTTAAGTCTCAAATGTGTCACACGTTCAAGAAAGGGTCAACACAAATTTTATACCTTTTTTATTCCGCCGTGTATGACCCGCATCATGTTAGAAAAGGACGGGGTGAACTTTGGCTTAAGGCTGTTAGAACGGAGACAATAAAAATTTATTCAACTGGCATTTTTGAATAGTTATTTTTAATGATCAACTCAGTTTTAAAATGCGCTCTGTATAATTCTAAGGATGCAAAGTAAATTAGATTCATGGTAATATTTTTATTTGTTTGTACATATTCGTAAAAAATAGATGAGATATGCAGATATATATGCAAGAATTTTGTGAATATATACACTAGATATGCCGAATATATACACAAAATATGACATAAAAATAAACAGGGGAAAAAGCGATAAGTAAAAATCAAAATTTCCAAAAGTGAGTTGTTCTTTTTGAAAACAGCATATAAAATTAGTATAAAAATGTTAAACACCCGTCTTCGCCACCTTTTGATGCCATGGTAAATAACATTAGGAGCATATTGGTTAATATATAGAGAATTGCCCATTAAATTACCGTATGTATGTATAAATGTCAAAAAAGTAAAAATAAAAAATCGAAAATTTTTTTAAAATATCAATTATTTAAAAAAATGTTATAACAAACTATTTTTTTAACGGAGCTGTTAACTGTTTTTTAATTTATCTACTAAAAACATTATCTCGTATTACTTAATACTGTTTTATAAGTAGAAAAACTACGTTCTACATCGACTGATGCTATAAGAGCGTACTTCATGCGAGATATTATGTCAGAATTGAAAAATTATGTCAGGAGACATCACCAAATTATCACAAAAAGTACCAAACATTACAATCGGTACTTTAACTAGTGTATTGTACCCTTAATTTATAATTCGTTTTAAGATATTGAGTTTGAATATTCAATTTAAAACACAGTTACAGCTTTTCCACATGCTTTGCAAAAAAACACTATCTCCTTCTAATATTAGTGTGTTTATTACGGATGCTCCTTAATTTCTAATATTAAACAGTGTGTTTATATTTTTAAAGCACGGATGGTGCGGTTTTATCTTGCAAATTTTATAGTAATTTGTTAAACATTTTAAAATTAAACAAGACTATCTTTTCAGTATTTTATTGTTAGATCTACAAAAACAATTTGTCATCTTTTTTTTTTCTTTTTTTTTTTAATTTTTAATACAGTTTGAGATATGATTTTTTTTTTCAAAAAATTTTATTTTTCTACATAATAAGCTGTAACTTTTTATTAGCCATTTGATGTAAATTTTTCTTGCTAGAGGGCCCTTAAGTCATATTTTTTATAAGGTGCACGGTCTGCACTACGCAGAACATATACAGAGTGTGAAAAAATGTGGCAAGGTTAGTTAAAAACCTAGCAATCCTAAAGATCGTGTACGTATATTTCAACACCATGTAGCATATAAAAAAATTCATATTTAAAAGTTTTTACTTAAGTTTTAAGTGGTAGTGAATATTTTCACCAAACGGTTTTTTAATTATCTCTCTAACTTTATGATTTTGACAAATACAGGTGTTCATTTCACAGCCAAATTTATAAACATCGGGTAACCAAAAGACATGTAAACGCCTTCTTAGTTTTAAAAATAGCAACTTGAAATGTCTCTATAACTCTATAAAAAGAAAATTTTCTATAAAAAAATAATTAAATTATTTCCCTTTTAACCTATTTAAAATAAAAATAACTTTTTTATTTTAAATAGGACCCTGTATATTTAACGGACTATCCTATCCAGCTTAAAATTAGATTTTTAACGATATATCACAAGTTAAGTTTTGTTTTTAAAATGGCGGCTGGACAGGCATTTTTCAAAATTCAAGATTGACCTATCATGATAAAAATGCAGTCACTTTTTTACAAAATACTGGTTTTAAGCAGTCCAAAATAGGCTTAATTTTATTTTTTTTAGAATACTTCTATTTAAATACCCTTTGGGAAATAATATATTTTTTATTTGTTTCAGTTTTTGTTTTACCGAAAAAGCAATTTACTGCAATTTTTTTAATGAAATTTTTTTATATTTTTTTACATTCATTTTCGTTGTAAAATTGTCTTTTTAAAAATGTATCAAATGTCGAGTCAAATGGTAAGCTTTATTTTTAAAATGACTATAAATTAGCCAGTTATTTTAAGTAAAAACTCTTCCGATTTCTCAAAAATGGCTGGTTAACGCCATCTTGAAAATAAAAGTTAGTCTATGACACATTCTCAAAAAGGCAATTGTACAGCGAAACTGACTGTAAAAAAATGTGCCATTAAAATATTGGACAAAAATACCCCTTTTGAGTTGAACGAGAAGTGAAAAAAATTGAAAAATTCTATTATTTCCCAAAACGATATTTAAGTTCAAGTGTCTAAAAAAATCAAAACTAAACTTATTTTGGACTGTTCAAAAGAAGTATTTTGAAACGTTGGTTGCATTTTAAAAAAAAGACTGTCCAGCCGCCTTTTTGAAATCAAAACTTACCTTGATAAGCTAATTTTAAGCTGAATACGATAATTAATAAAAATGTACATTGTTGTTCTATTTAAAATAAAACCGGAAGCAATTTTTACTTTTTTATAGAAAACTTACCTCTTCTCAAGTTATAGAAACGTCTTAAGTTTAATTTTGTTGATATTTTTAAAACTAAAAAGGTGGCAGCGTGTTACATGTCTCTTGTAAAAAATGACAGGCCAATATCACATTTGATCTAAAATGTGCAATTTTATGCAAAAATTGGTAAAATTTGAAAATGTTGCATACATTTGCTAAATATGAATTTATATGCATTTTGCATATGATCGCAACTTTATTCGTGATTCCCTAGAGAAGATTTAGATTTAAGAGAAATACTTTTTTGAGTTTTTTTTAAATCTTAGTTGTAGGTGCCTTATTTGAAAATAAATAAATGTATTTTCAGCTTAATTATAATAAATTCACCTTTCGTAATTTTCAGAAACCTTTGTTATTAACATATTATGTTATTGTTTCTTATATAGTCGTATGGTTGCTGAACAAGCAATACAGGAATATTTTTTTAGAATTACCGCTTTAAAAAAAAGTTTTTCTTATCAGGACTATATCTGAAATATGAAATCAGCAACTGAACGATATAATAAGAAACAAAAAAAATTATAAGAATAGTATTACTAGGTAATTTAAAAAGGGTTAGCTAAATTACATTCCAACAAATACCGATCTTGAAAAACTTCCCAGAATTCATTGAACTTAGGGGTCGCCCTGTGTTCGAACTTCCTTAACAAATTCGCGCCAAAAATCACATATACCTTTAGGCATGCATATATTTGACGATAAAAGGGGGTTGAAAAAAAATAATTCCAACGACTCGAAAGTCCTACCGGTCATTTGAAAACTGGACAAACCGGTCTTGGTCTTTTATATCAAGAAATGGTCATTTTTATTTTTTAATTGAGAGGGGTCTCTTTATTTTTAAGGGATAACGTGACCGTGTAGCTACCCCTATGGCTTAACACGTGGGAAAGGACGAGCGAGGAAGGTCTCATTTGGCTTAATGATTGTCTGTCGAATTTTTGAAAAAGACGATACTCGTTTACAGATGTTTCGAATGTGTATGTGTCCGAGTATACGTAAACAGAAAGCTGCATAGAATTTCTTGAGTTATGTTTCTTGTTTAGGGATGTTACACGTCGACTTTCTTATGTAACAGATGACACATAATGAATAAAACTGTAGTGCAAGGGTAAGGAATAGTGGCTGTTACGAGAATGTATTTTCAGCTTAAAATTATTTTTTGGTAGAAGGTATTGCAAAAAAGTATCTGATACTGAGGGTTACAAAAATGTTAACTTTTCTTAAATATCTATATATTCAATTTGTTTTTATTAGTTTAAACCTAAATATGTCCGAAATACCTACAAAATTTGACTTCTTCTTCCTAGGGAATGTTTAGAGTAAATAGGCACTGGCGCTTTTTGCTTTGCCAACCTCTATCTCGTATCAATATTACTACATCTTAAAGAAGGAAACCTCTAGATAGAATCTGCTTAATCAACACTTTTGACCAGATCTCGCTGTCTGTATCACTTTTCAGAACGATCTTCCCTGGCATGATCACCTCAATTGCCACGGCAATCGCGAAATTTCTTCGGGTTTTCTTTTCCGAGCTCGAAAATGCTTTCTTTCTGCCAACTTGCTTACCATTTATTTATTTATTTATTATTCGCAAATCAGACCCTACCTTGACTATTGCTCATATACAGGGTCTTTCAAAAGAAATGCGAAAAGGGATCATTCTTAAGTTTATTTTAAGAAAAAAACTTCATGTGAACATATGTCCTAAACCTCATAACTTTTGAGAAAATCTTTTTTTATAATATTTGGGATTCCATTCTAGATATCTTCGTGAAATTTGGTACACAATTTGAACGCATCAAGACACATTGATCTACAACATTTTTTTTGTTTCTACCGGTGCCGTCCGTGCGGGATTTTCATTGCATATATAGAAAAAAATGGTATGCCACTGACATTTTTTCATTAGGATATTTTTTTTTCGCCTAGACATTTTTTACATAAAAGTTATCTCTATCGCCAGATGTACCGTTTAAAACTAATTTAGCAAAATTTCGGAATTTTTGGAGTTTTGTTGAGCAAAATTGGCTATGCATGAATGATCAATTTGCCAAATAACTTTTAAACTGTAGAAAGACTAAAAAGTTAGGGAGCAGAATAGGGAATTTGAATTTGATATTCCTTGATCAAAATAAAGGGCAGTTTGTTCTAAACATTGGGTCAGAAGTCAACAATTAGGGAGATACTGCGGTACAAAGGTGGCGGAAAAATAATGTTTTTATTTTTTATCTTAAAAACGAAAAGCGATAGAATAATGAAATTTTATTAAAGCATTACTACTATGAAAACACACTATCAAAGAAACTTATTTTAGAAAAATAATTTAGTAGGCTGCTTTCAAACACAGTTTTATTTTGTGCGAATGTTAAATTTTCTTCTGAACAATTACATTTTAAAAATAATTGACAACAAACATGTTTCAAACTAACCTATCCTCTATGTAATAAAGCATGAAAACTATGAATAAAATCGTTCTTTAAATCTCTATCTCTCCTGTACTGGGGTTGTGTAAACTAATTCTTTTAGATATTTCCAAATACAATAATCCAAAGGGCTTAAATCGGGGGATCGAAGCGGCAGCAGTGTTCTGTGATTTTTCAAAGGCATTTGATTGCGTTAATCACAGAACGCTGCTGCTAAAGCTGGAACGCTATGGCTTCCGAGTTAGTATCTCTCTAAAAGGATGCAAGTAGTACGTTGTAATGTCAGGCTTTCTGAAGTTGAACTATTTCAATGGGTTCAAGTTTCCCAAGGATCGGTTTTGGGGCCAATTTTGTTCCTTATATATATCAATGACTCAGCGGCCTAGGATATTCCAGGTAAATTCATATTTTCTGCCGACGGTACTACGATTCTTTGCATCGCATGGTTTCTTAGGACATTGACTGTGTTAGGAAGTGGTGTGACTCTAATAACATGTGTTTTAATATCAAAAAAACTAACATACTCATTTAAGACTAGACGGTCAGATAATTAAAAAAAACACATGTCAGGTTTTTAGGCATCACCCTAAACAACGAATTAAAGTTTGGAGAACACATATATCTTTTAAATTCAAAATTAGCGTCTGGATGTTACGGTTTGCGAGTTGTGTCAAATGAATTGAATTTTTCTTCTTCAAAAATGGTTTATCATTCACTAATAGAGTCACGGATCAGGTATGGGATTGCTTTCTGGGGCATATTTAATCAACACTGTTTAATTCGGTCTTTATTCTGCAAAAGAGCAGTCCAGTACTTACATAGAGCCAAATATAGAGACCACTGCAAGCCTCTCTTTATATCGTCAGAAGCTTTAACTTTAACATTATTATTTATAGTTGAGACAGTTTGTCTCATCCATAGAAGGTGACCCCGGGACGACAATATTACACAACCTTATCTAACGGGCCAATCTGCAAACTTGCCGCTGCCCGTTTTTAAATCAGCTTTGACTAAAAATTCGCTAATATATGAAAGCTTGAAAATATACAATCACATACCTATAAATTTTAAAAATGTTGCAGACTTGAAATTGTTCAGGAAAACAATTTCAAAGGTTTAATCAGCAAGGCGTACTACAGTCTTGTGGAATTTTATAATGATAGGTTGTAATATTTGCTCTTTTGTTTGTTTCTAACCTCCTCTGATAGCTTCCTTAGTTTCTCATCTTTTATATAGATTATTATTTCATTATTAGATATTTTTTATATTGGTGTTTACTTTTTTGGATGCCAATTATATTGTGCATGTTACATATATAGCACTCTACTTTTTATATTTTATTTTATCGACTTGTTTAGAACATTTCCTTCAATATTGCAGGCGCAATAATCCATTTTAGTTAAACGACTATCGCCATAATCTAGCAAGCCCTATGTAGGGCAAAGGCATAAAATAGAATCACAGAAACAACTACTATGATGATTTCTGACGTTCGCTGGAAGAAATATTGTTAAAATATTTGTGTTTCACGTTACACCAAGTCAGAACAAGGATACCATGATCCCTGTCTGGAAGAGGTCCTGAAGTGACGCAGGCGCAAAGATCCATTTCACTCAAACAACGATCGCCACTGTTTTTAGAGTTCATCAAGTCGCCATAGATTAACGAAGCCCGTCTAGGGCAAAAGCACAAATAAGAATCACATATTTCAACGCTTGATAGAGTCGGACGCCTTTTGAAAATCGACAAAGGTAAAGTGTATCGGCATGTCGTATTTGCCAATTTTCTCTATTAGTGTTCTCCAGATAATCGTTGGTATTAAAGTCTTTTCCAAAGCAAATTGGTAAAAATTCAATTTACTTGTTAATCGACTGATAAGAATCTTTGTCAACAGTTCATAAAGGTATTGTAAAGGGTTCTGGTTTTGTATAATATATTTATTCTGCCTCACTTGTAAAATAAAATTACCAAGCATTGTCAGAGTGTTTTGGCACTCTTCCTTCTGGGAGACACTTCTAACAGTATGTGTAGTGATTTTCTAGATTCTTCCCACAAAATCTTTACATATGAATATCTTTTAAATTTTCTGGGTTTTTTACAAGGAAATATTTTAAAAGTTTCTTTTTTTTTACAATTTTAAATATTTTTATTGGTGCAAGTTTAGTTGAACATTAATTATATTTAATGAATATATTAAACTAAAATTGCAACAACAAAAATATTTAAAATAATTATAAAAAGAAAACATTTCCTTTTAAATAAATCAAGAAAAATTAAAATACATTCGTATATAAAGGTTTGTTGTAATAATTATAGAAAAATCAGTACACATACTGTTTTTTCTTCAAAACTATAGATTTTTATCTGTAGTTTTGATGCTAAATACATTCTTCAGTTCATGGAGATATTTATTAAAAAGTATTGTGTTATGAAGGAATTTTATGAAACTAAGGCTTATCTATGTATCTAAAATATCACTCTTCCATAATTTCTAACCCTAGTACAAAGTGAAATTTTATGCATAATAAAACACCTTAATCATATCTTCCTTTTGCGCTTCCCTGTAGAATATCCACCCGCGCGTCTTCTATCATCGTGGAGACGCTCCGCTCGAAACAAAAGACCAAACAAAAGACAGGGACAACGCAGAAACAAATGAAGAGGAAGACGAAGAAAAGCTAAATGACTCGGAAAACAAAAGAGCATCGCGGCGGCACAGCGGACGGGAGAGCGCGCGGCGCACTTGATAAACAGAGGAAAACATTTGCATGTGAAACGCGCGTACATGTGTTTTTAAAATCGAGCCAGGCGGAGACATTTCGTCGGCTTTTGTTTTCGGTTTTCTGTTACATTTTGTTTTTGCATTTGTTTCCGGAGAAAATGGGCACGTATAGCCGGTCTTGATTGTGCTCGTTTATCTTTTGTGGGAGTCGGCTTGACAGGTTTTTTACGCTGAAATGTGGGAAAAGAATATTAATTAAAATTATATGAGGATGTTATGAGGAAGGATTATATAGATTTCTTTATAAAAATTGCGAATAAATTAAAAAAGTGCTATAGAGCAAGATAAATCTAAATATTTACATTATATTCATTTTCTTTTTAGGAAGACCATAAAATTTTGGACCAATTGAGTTATACATTTTTAAGTTTGTACTTTTTTCCATAGTTATCATACCTAAATGTTTAAGTTTATTATTAAAATCATTTGAATTTTTTTTAATTGTGGTAGTGATATTACTATTTAATTTTTTGTAAGATTCTTTATCACATATAATGTGAGAGTTCAACGTAATCATTATATTTATTTATAATAACAGTAACACTACCTTTATCTGATTTTGTTATTAATAAAGTAGTATAATCTTTAAAAAAGTTTTTTGTTTTTTTAAAAAGTAGATCAAAATAGTTGTTAGACAAATTTAGTTTTTGAATAAAGTTTGTTAATATTATTTGTTAAGAAAAAATGAACAATCTAAATAAATCATAGATATATTTTTTTCAAATTAAGTTTCTCCAATCAGTGGCGGCTCGTGGTTTTAAGAACGGGTGAAGCGCAGCGTAGCTAGGTGCACAGCGGCGGAGGGGAAAAACAGCGCCGGAGGCTAACATTTTTCGGGGTGCCACGCTTTAACCTTTTTATGATGTATAATTATCCATAGCATTGAAACGTTTTTTAATACTTAGGGGAAACAAAAAGTAAATATATTTTTTGTTCTTAAAAAAGTAATGTACCTGTATCTTAAAGCTAATTTCGATTCGATTCGATCCATGCAAAACTGCCTCCGCCTCCGATGATCCGAACGCACTAATTTACATTAATTCTATAACAAGCGAACAAGCACATACAGCCTGCAGCAGCAGTTTTATGCTGCTCCCATCTCTATTTAGCTAACGGATATCCACCATTGCGTTGCCATAGCAACTGCCGTAAACAAATCTAAACGCGAAAGCCAGCGTGCGGGGGAGTCTGATGCGAAATTTGTTACTGCTGACTGTGAGTCCTTAACGGGTCGCTCTTATGAAAAGGTGTTCAGCGCGCTACGTATTTAAGTCATTATTATTTTATGAGTATATAACGCACTAGTTTTGATAGAAAATAATGGTATAATTAAGTAAATAATGTGAATTTATATAAAACATACTACATTTTTATAATAAAAATGGAGATTATAAAATGCTTAATATGTTAAAAATATTTTTATTTTTAAGTAAATTGATCGGGAAATGTAGGTGAAGCGGCGCTTCACTCGCGTCCCCTGGCGAGCCGCCACTGCCTCCAATATTTTGTTGCATATACTGTGGGACGTTTTATCTAGTTTTAAACCATTTTTTAACATACCCTCAATCTGTGTCTTATACATTTGACATATTTAACCTATTTCTGTCATTATTTGATAAAAAAAACAATTGATTTTAAATTGTATAATTCTTGCCCAAGAATGTCAAAATTTTAGTAGTAGAAATCTACCCAGTTCAATATTTTCTAACTTCTGAAAATTCACTCAAATTTGTCTTTCATTTTAATTAGTGTAAGTATCTTTTAATTATAAAAAAATCCTAAATTTTCTGATGATTATTATAGAACCCTGAAAAAGAAATGAATTAATTCGAAAGCTATTAGAAAATAAATGAAATATATACTAAGCAAGCCAGACTCATTAAGTGTACTTTTTAAAGAAAGAACTGCAAAGTGGATAAAATTAAGCTTAGCACAGACATACCCGACGTGACTGTTGAAGTTTAGGAATGGGTCTATTATAGTTCCTAAAAATTTGCATGAATTTGAAAATTTAATATGGTTGAGACTTTCAAAATACGAACAAATGTATTCACATACACAGTTTAGTGGGAGTTAATTATAAGATCGTTATCACTGCACCAAATCTCCATATAGCTACAAATTTTGTATACTTCTAGAAAGCTCCTCCGGGGTATCAGCCGCCACCATCACAGTAGCATCATCGGCATACATTATAACATATCTAGTACTAATATTTTCTGGCAAGTCATTGGCATATAGTAAAAAAAGTAATGGTCCTAGTCTGAGCCTTGGGGAGCCCCAATATTTAAAACTAGTAAATAAAAAAATCCATGCCTTAAACAGTATACCTATATGAATAAATACCCAATCAAAAAGCATCGAGGTATAAATATGCACACTCTGGGGGCCACACACTTAACAAAATGTCTTTATCATGAAACTTTAGACTACAAATGTGACAACTTAGGCATCTTTCATCTCTGGAATTAACAATACATTCAGGCCTGGAGTACGAGCGATTCTAGCATTATATTCGCATAATACTTCCCCACAAAATTTCCTTTCTCCGTTAGGTTTAAGCAAATTAAACTTGTTTGCTGGTTTTTCTGGTTTTTATTTCTTCCAATGTTTTAATATTAGAATATTGTATGGTACTCTAATACAAAGATTTCTAGGTGATATATATCTCGTAAATTGTAGACTTATTTTTCTAAATCTATATGTTGTATTACCATTTCTCCAAATAGTCTGATTGACTGGAATTGTTTTTAAATCCTTATTAAATAAACTATAGTTATACTTTGCTCGCAGGTATTTGATATAGTTCTTGAGGAAAACGGACGGAGATCCTGAGAGAACGAACTGCTCAGGAAAGGAACACAACTTAAGTGGAGACATGCTGGTGACGTAACTGAACAAGACCAAGCGAAGTAGATTTGTGTTCAGCAGATTGCTGCGAGAAACTGAGTACAGACTATCCTAAATAGACATTGATGGAAAGAGGTTTATATCCATTAGTGGATAAATATAGAATGAAAAAAAGACGAAGGAGAAGAGTCCCTATATTAAAGTAATTATAAAGATTAATATTATAATTTGAAAATAATTACGAAATTGTAGTGGCGTATTTATGATTTATAACTATTTGTATCTTAATACAAAAACAAGATAATTACGTGATAAGTTTAATATGCAGCCTTAAGTTCTGGGTCCACTATGAAGGAACCCGAGGAACGACATTGAAAAATATCTGTTTTCTGGACTATTCGGGGAAAGGCTACCCCCGTCTTCAGCAAATTTAAAAGTAAAAAACTAAAACTATTATAACTATTAGTATCAGAAATATAACCAGAATGGCAAATCCCTGACAGAATGTTAATGAATGTCAATTTAAAGGTGTTATTTGAAATTGTGTAAATAAGGTGAGTAAATGTATACCTAGACTAGGTATATTTTAATTTATTGTATTTTGAGGTGTCCTTTTTCTACTTCAGTATTTAGCAAACTTAACCACGTGTTATTAAAATTAACGGAACAAGATGCTACACAATTATCTTTATTTAACAATATTAAGTCACTTTCTTTTATTTTTCGTTTTTTTGAACATGGTTCTTTTGCCAAAACTAGAAGCATTCCAATTAATTTTATTATTGTTATCTAGTGTATGTTGGCAAATGTTTGATTTTTGAAATTCCCTATTTTTTATGTATGTTTGGTGTTCTTTAATGCTTGTGGCTAATGGCCTAGAGATTTCACCTATGTAAAATATATTGAATTGACAGGAAATTTTATAAATAATATTTTTTTTTATTTTCTTGTTGATAGTTAGGTTTTGTTTTTGTGAGTTTGCTTCTAAACGTATTTTGTGTCTTAAAGATTGTTCTTATGTTAAAACGTTTACCTATTCGTTTTATTTTATCTGATAAAGAGGTTTGTAATTGGTCTATGAATAATTCTCAAATTCATAAAAACACTTTTCAATGAAATTATTAAGATAATTGTTTTGATTTAAAACACCTTTTATAAAAAATATTTCTTCAACAAAACTTTGATTTTTATATAGACTTTTTACAATTCTCTTTTTAACCATGATTGGATGATTTGAGTAAAAATTTAAGTATCTGTTGGTGTGTGTAGGTTTTCTGTATACTTTTGTTTCAAAACTATGTATGTCTTTTTTTAATAAGTATGTCTAAAAATAGAAGTTGTTGGTCTGTTTTTTTTCAATAGTAAATTTAATTGTCGTTCTTTGGAGTTAATATGATTGAAAAAATCATTTAAAAGTTGATCGTTACGTTCATTGATACAAAAAATGTCATCAATGCATCTGCACCAAACAAGTAGCTTTATCATCGTAATTTTGAATATAATTTGAATCTAAATTTTTTATAAAAATATTACTTAGTAGAGGAGATCCCATAGCCATGCCAAAATTTAATTGGTAATATTTGTTTTAATAGTGAAAATAAGTGGTTTTTACACAAAAAATTCTAGAATAGTATTAATGTTTAATAATGTACGTTCACTAAGATTGTTACAATTTTCAAGTTTATTTCTTACTATGTTTAAAGTTTTATCTACAGCTACATTTGTAAAAAGACTACCGATATCAAAACTTACCAGTGTATTATTTCTATTTATTTGAATATTAGACAATTTCTCTAGTGAAATTTTTATATATGAATCAGTGTTACCTATTACCTAATTTCAATGTATTTAAAAGAAACTTAGCTAAAGGATGTGTCGGTGAGTTTACGCTAGTTACTAAGTAATATTTTTATGGAAAACTTTGAGTTCAATTATGTTCAAATTTACGATCCTAAGCCATTTGTTTGGTGGAGATACAATGATGACATTTTTTGTATCTATGAACATGACAATCAACATTTAAATGATTTGATAAACCGACAATTAAATTTACTATTGAGAAAAAACAGACTAAGAACTTCCATTTTTAGACGTACTTATTAAAAATGACATTCACAGTTTTGAGACAAAAGTAGACACAAAACTTAAATTTTTACTCAAATCATCCAATCATGGTTAAAAAGAGAGACGACTCAAAAAGATCAAGATCAAAATTTTGTTAAGGAAAAAATTTGTATAAAAGATGTTTCAAATCAACACAATTATCTTAATGATTTCATTGAAAAAAGTTTGTATAAATTTGAGAATCTAAAGATCAAACAAATCCAAAATAGACCAATTACAAACCTCTGTATAACATACATACCTAACTTATCGGATAAAATAAAATGAATAAGATAAACGTTTTAACATAAGGACGATCTTTAAGACATAAAATACGCTTAGAAGCAAACTGACTAACAATGAACATGAAAGTACAAAAAAAGTTAGCTATAAAATTCTGTACCAATGCAATAAATTTTACATAGGTGAAACCTTGAATGCTTCTAGTAGTTTGGCAAAAGAACCATGTTCCAAAAAACGTAAAATAAAAGAAAGTGCCTTAATATTGTTAAATAAAGATAATTGTGTAGCATCTCGTTCCGCTAATTTTAATAAGACATGGTTAAATTTGTTAAATATTGAATGAAGTAAAAGTACACAAATTTTCACACCTTATTTTAACAATTTAAAATAACACCTTAAAATTTACATTCATTGACATTCTGCCAGAGATTAGCCATTTTGGTTATATTTCTGATACTAAACATAAGAAATATTCTGCTTTTAGTTTTTTTTTTCTACTCTTGTCAGATACCTACACAATCTCTGTTTAGGCGGACACGAAAATTTGGAGCTTAGATAGTACGTATTAACATATCCCTTTACTAGGCCAGTAAACTAGATGTAAATCGGCTAGATTCAATTATTTTAAGTGCAGCTTTATTGTCAGATAATATTTTTATCTATAATGTAATGTCCTGTTATGCCTAATCTCCTTACAAAATATGTTCTAAAGAGAAAAATGAAAAATTTTTTGGCTGGAAACTTCACTTTTTTTAAAGAGAACTGAATATTCACATTCCCACTCCATTAAAAGTAAAACATAATAATTATGTAGTAAAAAAAATGAACAGGTGTAGTGGTCAAGAAAAAAAAACAGACAAACAAAGGGTAACTTTCTTCTCGGTAATCATAATAATAGACGAAATGCATAAAGTCCCTTTGTGCAGCATCCTTTAAATTTGACACGCGAACAGGTAGACCTATACATCTCGTGAGAGGGCTAGGCAGAAGGGCATTTTTTATGTATACAATACAGATGTTAGGTGAGAGGTAAAATATATGTCTGTGTGTTGGATTACTGTCAAGTGCATCTTTATTTTTTTATTAGGAAGTAAATGATAATATTGGTACTGGAAAATAAAAATTATTTTATTCTGACATATCATGGTTTTTTGATAAAAATATTAGTCTAAATTGAATGTTTTTGGATTACTTTTTTATTTATTAATCTTAATGAATGTTTTGTGTATGTTACCAAGATTAGTCGGATTGAATTGTTATGTTCATCCTGGAGCTACATTTCGTACTTTTCTACAAACAAATATGTATTTCTGTATATTCGATTTTTCTGGCTCAAGTGTCAAGTACTTTATACACAGATTTTGTATCAGTCTCTAAAGGAAAGATGGACGTTTCTTTGGTGTATTTACTTCTATTACCCAATATCAACCGTTTATGTAATAAAGGATGGACGTGAAATAATTGCTTTGGGTAAAAAATCTATTAAGTTTAGCTCTGGAAAAAAAATATGTTATGGATATTTTAGTTTTTAATCATAATTTATTATTAATTTATCTTAAAAGTTCATATTCAAAAATCAGTGATTATTTATTCATATTTTGACAATTCTATTACCATTTCGAGGCATAACCAAGTACTTAAACAGCTATCACATATCAATTATCAGGTCCAGTTTATAATCGGGTTATAGTTCCTTGGCGGGACTTGAGACACCCCAAGTTTCCGAGAAACTTGCCAATTTGATTTTAGGGGTTTCGGTTATGTGTTTAGTGGTCTTCAAGAGATCGTCTTAAAATCCTCTGGAAGTCTATTATTAAATGGTGTTGGCTATTAATAGATTTAATGGAGGTTAAGGCTCAATAATATTTCAATCTTGTTTGTTGTCCAGACGGAGGTATTTTTATATAGTGAAGTTCGGAATCAAATATAGAGCAAAATTACTTGTAAAAATATTATTAACAGAAAAGGCAAAATTATGATGCAATTTTATTTTGAACCCAAACTTGTAACGTTAACTCTAATATTTAAATAATTTTCAAGAAAATATTTTTTGTGTAAGTTTCGTTGGTTATTTAGATCAATAAAAAGATTCTAAATTTTTCACGTGATAAAAAACTTTAATTATCCTAAAAAACCAACGAGACATACATACAAAATTATTTTGAAAGATATAATTTTAATTAATAACATTCTGGCCCCAAATTATTACATCATATTAAGTTAAGAAATATGTACAAAATGCTTCAACATATGGCGTACATTTTACACTTCAACCAAAGGCGGCTTAGTAAAATGTTATGTATGTTATTTTTAATCGATCCTCTTCCTCTAAAAATATGTACAGGGTGGTCCAATAATAGAGGACGTGGCACAGTATTAGCTGGCTAACCAGACCAAAACTATTTATTTGAATTTGTCCGATTTGGTTTGCAACTGTTAAAAAAGTAGTTGGATGATCAACTAATCTAGTATTTTTATTTTTTAGAATATTTTATACTATATACAGGGTATCTTAAATCATTTTCAATTTTTTTTACATAACCTAACGTTATGTCTCTTACATATCAGGAAATTTGTAATTTATACAGGGTGCCTTCAAAAAAGAAACTGACTAAACTAATTTAAATGTAAAAATAGTTCAAAACAGTTATTTGGAAGATTCTACTGGCACAAAATGTATTAAATATATATGCAATATTTTTAGATGAAAGTTAAGTGAAAGAAAAATTATACGAGGAATTTTTCGGTTGTTATAATTCTTAATGAATGTTGAAAATATCAGATGTCTTAATTCTCGGTACAAAACATTTCTTGTACCAGTGAATGAAGTGTATAACGGAGGAGGGGGGAAATAGACGCACACGTATAATATAAAAATATCGTGTTTCAAACGGTTTTCGGGGTTTGATAACGGTAAGTGGAAGTAATTTTTTCTCAGCCCCTGGCCGAGGGTAAAAAAAGTTTTTTTCAATATTATTCAAAAATGGTAAGAGCTAGGAGAAAAAGTTGCGAAAAAAATTTGTATGGCATAAAATTTCACATAAAAGTGGTTTAGATACCCTTTTGTTTCTATTAAAATTAATAGAGTTAGGGTTGATGAAAGCTGAAGGATGATATGACAAACTTTTTTTTCCAATCTATTAACATATATAAAATTTCTTTTTAGAACAATATATTTTATTAATTGGTAATTAAGATTTTATAACAATTTTAACGTTAAATATTTTTTTCTATGATAAAAATTTTAAATTCTAGTTTCCATATTAGTTTAAGTTTAAAAATATAAATTGTAACAATAAAAAAATGCTCAGAAAGGAAAGTTTTTTTTAGTAGATTAATAAAAAATTTAAATATTAATAATTTTTAAGCTTTCTATGATTTTCTATGAACTTCTAACCCTCTTAACTCAATTAATTTAATCAGTAGAAAAAATTGTCCAGATCATTTATACGTAAAATTTAATGCTTTGCAATTTATATTCGAAACTTTGTCTTCAGCTCTTAACAAAAATCACTATAATTTTTTTTCGTTTATAGCCATAGGTTGGGAAAAATATTAGTTCCACTTATCGTTACCAGATATCTCAAACTGTCTTATATCAAAAATTCAGGCAAGTTGAACAAAATTTCGATTTTAAAGTTCATTTAATTGGACTACAAATATTTAATCTAGGTTTAGTCTTGATTGAAGAGATTCAAAAAATTCAATTCAATTTATTCAATTTGTTTCTTAAACCGGGTATATATTAATTGGACTTCTTTTTGGGTATAGGTTTATTTGCAAAATCAAACGATGGGATTAACTTGACGTTTCGCCTATCATAGTAGGCTTTCTCAAAAATTGCTCATTCCTTTATTTTTTTTTTTTTGGCATATATGGCTTTCCTTACCTATCTACAATTAATTTAAAAAACATTTAGTGGTCTAATTATAAAATGACATTTACAATTTTTCTGAAACTGATTTAAAATTTTATACTATTGACAATAATTATTACAAAATTAATAAACTAAGGTTACATACTTTGAAAAATACATGTTGATTATTTATTTATATTTGAATGATAGGTAGCAAGTTAGTGGTTTGCCAGGCAACTCATGGCACAGTTTTTGGTAAAAAGGTGTTCTTATCGTAGTACGTTTTTTTTGAGGAATTTAAAGATAATTTTTTGCTATTTTTTAATTTAAACCTTAGAGTAGAATCAGATATTCACAATGATATACTACATTTTAAAAATAATGGCTTAGACGAAGTTAAAACTATACTTAAATATCAAATTGTGGTATAATTACTTACATTTTTTATGTCTTGTTTGTCATTTACTGCATTTTTTTCTTTTTTTATGTGAATCATTTCTTTGATAATTAATTTCTGACACAGGTTATCTTCATCAATGATTTTGGTTTCAGAAAAATTAAATTCGTGTTTTGTGCTTTTTTCATGTTTGTGTAATGCAGTGGATGCATTCTTTGTATACTTATGTCCTTTTATTCTATTTTCTAAAAGTTGGGTTGTCATACCAATATATTTCATAGGGCAGTTTAAACAAGGAATTTCATATACGAGATTGGATTTTTTATTTTTGGGAATTTTAGTTTTTAATTTTGTAAATAGGGAGCCTATCAGGTTCTGGGCTTTATGACACACAATTTTGTTATATTTTCCTAAGATATGATTTAATTTTTCAGATAATTGAGATGTGTATGGCATTGCAATATATTTTTTTGCACATTATCTTGTCTTACGTTTTCGTTATGATTGTTATAATATATGTACGTCCTTTGTTTGATAATATTTTTTATCAGTTTTTGCATTCAAGGTCTCTTTAACTTTATTAAGAGCTTCAGGACGGTATGCTAGTGACGTTAAAGATATGACACTGTCAACTAGACCAATCACAACACTTCTTTTTTATTTGTATGTATGGTGGGAATTGAAATTAAGATATCGTCCAGACCAAGTTTCTTTTATAAATCATTTAGTTTTTAAATTATTTTCTTTTTGTCTTATTATAGTAAGTTCGAGAAAATTTATTTTGTTTTCTGAATCAACTTCAAGAGTGAACTGAAGTTTCGGATGGAAATTATTGAATGCGAAAAGTAGTTCTTCTATTTTATTTTCTGGAACTGATGCTAAACAATCATCCACATATCTCTTAAAAAAAGTAATATTAAAATTCAATTTTTCAAGAACTTCCTCTTCTAAGTATTCCATAACTATTTGTGCGATTGTAGAGGAAATAGGTGAGCCCATAGCACATCCATCAAGTTGTTGATAAAATTGGTTTTTGTATTGAAAATAATTATTTGACATTATAAGATGTAAGGCTTTTAAGAATTCAGGCTGAGTTAGAGTTGTAAAATGTTTTAAAATATTCCATTTGCCTTTTATAGCACTAACTATGAGTTCATTTGGTATATTAGTATACAAAGAAATTACATCTAGTGATATTAACTTTGAATTTGGTGGTATTGTTAATGTATCTAGAAAATATTTAAATGTAAATGAGTCTTTTATGTAATAAGTGTTTTTACCTGTGATATTTGACAAACATTTTGGCAAATACTTTGAGAGCTTGTAGAAAGGAGATTGAATACATATATATACTATAGGCCTGGGGGGAATGTTAGGTTTATGCAATTTGGGTAGGCCATATATTTTAGGCGTGACTGCATTATGAATTGACAAATTTTTAGCTTCCGCGTCAGATAATAGATTTTTGTATAAGAGTTTTTTACAAAAGTATTATTTTTGTTTTAAAAGATGTTAGTTGGGTCATTCTTTAAAAGTTTATAGGTACTGGTATCTTTTAAGAACTGATTCATTTTTGTGCCATAATCAGTAGTATTCATTATAACGGTTTTACTGCATTTATCTGGTTTAAGTATGGTTATTTGAGGATTATCTTTAATGAATTGCCTTGTTTTATTATGTTGTTTCTGTATTCGTTTTTGAAAATTGGTAATTTTATTTTTTTATGTTGAATTCTTATTTTATGATTGGTAATTATATTTACTACGTCTCACCTTATACTATCTTTTATTTCATTTGGTTTATCTTGTATAGCTGTTTCTACGCAGGATATATATTCTGTTAAACAGGAAGCGAGAAGAAGCCTAAAGCAAGAACTTCTATATATATATATATATATATATATATATATATATATATATATATATATACCTACATTTTTTCAAAATAGTAGAAAACATTTTTTCCGGTGAATTAAAATGCACATTTTTATTATATCTGATACCTTCCTTAACACTTCAGTTTAACAGTAGAACAATATATTTTTTGCTATTACTGCAATAAAAATGCAGATAATACATTAATATATTGCGTATTTTCTTCATATGCAATGAAATTTTTTATGTAGTTTTCTTTAAAACTAATTTTTTTTCTAAAACTAAAACATTGCCGTGATGTTTAAATTTACAAGCAATACTCATGTGTTTTAGAAAAAAAGTTCTGATGGATAGTAGTTTATCAATATTTAATTACTAATATATAAAAAGGTACTGTAAGTATCTAGATGTACTTTAAGTCTTTAGACATATTTTAAGTAGATGTACTTAAAAGTAAATAAAACCATGTACTTGATTCTTATACTTACATTTTCTTTTTTAAGTAAAATACTTAATATTTTAAGTACTTAATACTGCAAACAGATTTTTAAAATCAAGTACTTAATACTTGTTACTTTAAGTACTTTTGTTGAGTACTGATATTGACATAGCTTTTTTTGTTAAAAAGCTGACATGCTAAGCATAGGTCTTCTTTTATCTAGAAACAACATATCAAACAATATTACTAATGCATATTTCTTATATTATGCAAGTACCTGTCAGTATTTAAAATTGTATAAAATTATTTTGTCAGTTATTTTTCTATAAAATATTCTCATATATATTGTGGAAATCCAATTTCTACATAATTGGCAAATTTACTTCATTAACATAACTATTTTGTTGGTAAATGTATACAATGAAATGTATTTTTAACAAAGAAATCAAATTTCTTGAAACTTTATATGTAAGTAACCCTAAGTAACATTTCTTAAGGTAACACGTAAGTCCCAGAATATTTACATAAACAAATCCAAAAGTGACCGTTATACACATGTTAAAGCTCGGTCACAAACATATTCCCATGCGTTCCTAGACAGGCCACTCCAGACCCTTAGGCCCAAAAGGGCGATTAAAGGAAAAGGTAGAAAAATTTACATACCAAACCTGTTTGACCACTGCAACCCTTCTGGTCAGCAATAGAAAACCGGCAGCTTTTTTGGCTCTTATTTGTCCCTTGGGCATTCAAATTTTAAAGAAAACTATATCACTTGTAAATCTTTTTTCGAGGGGTCATGTATACGTACCATGAGGGTATAAACGTATTCGAATAAGGTATTTTGTCATTTAATAACTGTGGACGAAACACGGTGGAAGCATTTGCTTTAGTGGTTGTAAATACACGATATATATACAAAATAAATACATAAATTACTATTACGTTATAAGTTGTTTTAAACATAAAGGAACGATACCTAACGAAAAATCAGTTTTTGCAAAAGTATTAGATATTTTTTTAAAAATTATTAAAAACCCCGCTTAACAGAAAAAAACAATTTCTCATCTAGATTTGTAATTCTTCAATATCCCAAAAAAATTGAAATATCATCCCATTATCTATATTATAATTTTGACTTTTATCGAATTATAATCTCATATCATTTCAGTTAGCTTAATGCTGAGTAACCTGAATTATAATTGTTTCAACAATAGTGGCAATAGACAAGTCTCTGTTGCGATGATACCAAAAAGCAATAACAGCAATTTATGCTCTGTGCGTGATTTAGTTTGCGCATTTATTTCTAATTTTGTACTTTTAAAAGACGGTTTTGCCACTCAATATGCAAGACATAAACGAAGATGTATATCCTGAAAGTATTTTGGAAGAAGCTGTAGGCAAAGTTTACTGAATAAAAATATAAGTTGCCGTACTGGGCCGTGCGTCGGCACTTTAAAAATCGCAGATAAAAAGCGAGCCGCCTAGTTTCAAACCCGATGGACACTGGCTCCTGTTACCGAGGAGCTGTTTAAAAGTAGTTTGGCTTCGCGCTAGGAATTTTTATCTACCAGGGAATTTCAAAAGTATAATTAATAACTTTAGACAAAAATTGTTGAGTTGAGTTTTGTTGTCGGACTAGTTTAATATTATACAATTACATTTTTACTTCCCTCGTAAAAGGGAAGTATTGTAATCGTGAAAAAATCACTCTCCGAGATTTTTTCGGACCAAAAACATGTTTTCTCAATTCCGTAGAACTGTTTGTCGGTCTGTCTGTTCTCGTCATAGCTATAAAAATACTAATTTGACTGACAAATATTGGTCAAAAATTAAGGGGCATATCTGTCTGTCTGTTCGCGGCGTAGCTAAAAAACTACTTACATTACACATATATTGTCATATTAGGATGACCTGGTAACATTTTGGTAAAAATCCAATATGGCAAAACACAATGGCGGCTTAGTAAAATGTTAAAAAAATTATTATTAAAAAACAACTCATCCAGTTTATTTAAAATTTTGCAAAAACATCATGTATTATGTTGAAATCAACTGGTAACATTTTGGTACGAATCCAAGATGGCGAAACAAATATAGTAGCTTAATCAAATATTTAAAAATTCAGCCTGAAAAAAACCGCTTAATGGTTTGATCTCAAATTGTGTGTTATATTTTTTTTTTTGGTTAGAATATACTAGGATTTTTTTTTTGGTTCTCGTACAACAAAGATATGGTAGGTTTATTTTTAAAATCTTATGCAGGTAGCTGTAGGTTTTGGTGGATATATTTTTTTTCATTTTTTATATATTATATAAATTCTGCATTCCTTCATTTATATCGTTCTTCTCTAAATCCTTTACCTTCTCTTCTTCTGTGCTGAGAGTTTTTAAATGTCTTTTAGTATAACCCACATCAATGTTCGTTCGATAATTTCATATTTCGACAGTGTTAAGGAATATTACGAAAACAAAAACTTTTGAGTTCATAGGTGTCACAGAGAGTTGGTTACGTTCAGATATCTCTAATAAGGCAATTAATTTACAAATCTATAATTTAGAAAGAAATGACAGACAGGACCGTCGAGGGGGAGGTGTGGCTATTTATATCAAGGACGATCTCAAATATGATGTTATTCTGACCGAAAAGTTTGATTTTTTAGAAAGTATCTGGATAAAGATTTTTTTAAAAAGGTACGAAATTATTATTGGCACTATTTATAGACCTCCAAATTCTGAAATTGCCTCTTTTTTAAATACATTCGAAGACACGTTAATTAATATTTCCTCCTCATATGAAAACATTTTTTGCATAGGCGATTTTAACACGGATATCTTAAATTATGAAAGCCCTTTGACAAGACAGCTTTTGCAAACTGTGGAACCCTTTAATTTAGAACAAATTATTTTACAGCCGACTCGAATTACCAATAGAACTCAGTCTTTAATTGATCTTATTTTCACGAATTGCGATAAAGTTGTGAACAAAGGTGTTGTTGATTCCCAGTTTTCTGACCATTGCTCAGTTTTCTGTCATATTGATATAAATTTGTTTCAAAGATAAAGATAAACTTTTTAAATAATAGTATATTGGCCTTATTTAATAAGCATGCACCTATTAAGCACCTTACTGAACGCAATAAACCTCTCCAGCCATGGATCACAGAAAATATTAAAGGCATGCAGAAATTAAGAGATAGAGCCTTTCGTGATTTTAAATCTAGTAAACTGCCTAGCATATGGGATTATTATAAACAGTTAAGGAATTTAACAAATAAATCAATTACATTAGAGAAAAAAGCTTATTATAAGCATACCTTTCAAAATAGTTCCATAAAAGACAAGTGGAAAGAGCTTAATAAACTGAGGCCAGTAAACACAAAGGAAATTCCGCAGGTTTTTAAAAATACAAATAAATTTAATTCATTTTTTATAAATTCAACTAAAACAAATAATTCGGTAAATAACGATCTACTAAATTTTTACTTAAATAACACTAAAAATTTCCTTGTTAACTTTTATTACTGTAATGGACAATGATATTCTTAAATTATAATAAAAATTAAAAGTAAAGCTGCGGGCACAGATGATATTAATATAACTTTAATCTCCTTGTGCTGCCCTCATATTATTGGTTTTTTAACACACATTGTTAATAAATGTATTCTTCATGAGTATTTTCCTGACATTTGGAAAAAAGCTATTGTCACACCCCTTCCCAAAGTTAGTTCTCCGAAGGATTTAACACAATTTCGTTCAATAAGCATACTTCCAACGTTTTCAAAAATTTAGAAAGAGTGCTGGAAACTCAAATACGCATACATGTTAATCTAAATAATATTTTACCAATGAAACAATCCGGATTTCGCCCTAAACATAGTTGCGCGACGGCAATGGCGGATGTTACTGACGATAACTTTTCCGCTCGAGACAATAACGAAATCACAGCATTAATTTTACTGGATGTAGTAAAGCATTCGATTTTTTAAATCATAAAATATTAATTTCTATGTTACACTATATAGGGTTTTCGGTAAATGCGTCAAACATTATTAAATCATTTCTCTCCAATAGATTTCAACGTGTATAAATTGATCAAAATTATTCAGATTTTCTTAAAGTTGATTCTGGGGTTCGTCAAGGCAGCATTTTAGGACCTCTTTTATTTAGTATCTATAAATGCACTTTCCATGCACACTTTAAATACTGTCAGTACCATCTGTACGCCGACGATACCCAGCTGTATTTATCTTTTAAATCTTCTGACTATAATCAAGCCATTATTAAAATTAACTTCGATTTAGACCAATTGCTTAAAATATCCTCTAAACACATGCAAAATTTGAATCCGTCTAAGTCGGTTGGTCTCTTATTTGGTAATAAAAAAATTCTTAATGAAATAAAGCCAGATATGGCTATAAGCATAGAAAATCAACGTTTAAATGTAGTTGAAAGCGCAAAAAGTTTAGGTCTTGTTTTAGATTCACATCTTCGAGTTCTCATATTTCTTCATTCTTAATAAAAAAATTCATACTGCTCTCTGAAATCATTGTTTCCGCACAGACACTACCTTGATCAATCCATTAAAAAGGAGCTCTGTGATTCATTAATATTATCACATTTTAATCATTGCGATCATATATATGGTCCATGTTTGGATAATTATGACTTACGAAGAGTTCAAAAAGTGCAGAACAGCTGTCTTCGATTTATCTTTGGTATTAAGAGGAGAGACAGGGTAACCCACAAACTTAAAAAAATTTCATGGCTAAATATGTATAACAGACCTAAGCTCCATGCCCTTTGCTTTTATTATAAATTACTTAAATTTCACATTTAATTTTTTTTTTATTTCATTTAAAATCACCTCCTTATCTGTATAACAGAATCACTTTTCGCACGGACGTACATCATTTGAATTTACGCATTACTCTTCCTTCTTGTTCTTCTTTCCTTTTCTTTCTCCCTTCTTTCCTTACGTGTCTTCATTTTTTAATATTGTAGCATTTATTGTTGTATTTTTATTAACTAGCTACTTGCCAAAATGTCTTAATATTAATTTGTAGCCGCATTGGTAGAACAAAATCTGGACTTCAGAAGTCTGAAATGCGTGCTTTTATTTGCCTTACCTTTGTGATTTTTAATTTTGTTTTTATATATGTATACATGTGGTAAATAACAAACGTTATTGTTATTATTATTATTATAACTAATTAGTGGTACTAATTCAAGATGGCCGAACAAAATGGCGGCCAAATAAAATTTTTGTAATCGTGAAAAAGTCACCTTCTCACTTTTTTGGTATGAATCAAAGATGGTAAAACAAAACCAAAAACTGCTTATTTCAAATTGTGTGCCATAACTAATTATGGTATAGGGCTCAACTAGTAAAACAGTGTTACTAATGTAAGATGACGGAACAAAATTGTGGCCAAATAAAATTTTTGTATCGTGTAAAAAATCACCCTTTCATGTTTTACATATGTTCACGTTTTAGCGTCCCTAGATGCCAAAACCTATGTTTTATCAATTCCGTCGGTCCGTCAGTCGGTCTGTCTGTCAGTTCGCGACATAGCTTAAATACTACTTACCCAATTGACTTCAAATTTTGACCAAAAATTAAGGATCATATGGGGATGACCTGGTAATATTTTGGTAAAAATCCAATATGGCTGAACAATGTTAAAACAAAATTGTTAGAGTGGCGTATTATTTGGGATAAGATCAAGTAAAAAAAAACAAGCCTTTTTTTAAATTGTCGACGTTTCAGAACTTAATTTGTGCATCCTCAGGACACATATATAGATCCTCTATCTTGCATGAAACCCATATTATCAGTCTACCTACTCCGTTGGTCCGCAGATATTTCCTGGATATTAAGTTTCTAAATGATTTTCGTTAACAAACCTCTTGTTGTTATGTTACAGTGGTGTATTTTTTGGGGTTAGGGTCCAGTAAAAAAAAGTCTATTTTTAAATAGTTGGCGTTCCGCAACTTTATTGTTGCATCCACAGGACACATATAGTTTCTATATCCTGCATGAACCCCATATTATTAGTCTTTACCTACTCCGTTGGACCGCAGATATTTCCCAGATATCATGTTTCTATAGTTTTCGTTAATGATCCTCTTGTTGTTATGTTAGAATGGTGTATTATTTGGGGTTAGGGTCCAGTAAAGAAACAAAAGCCTTTTTTAAGATGTCGACGTTTCGCAACTTTATTATTGTTGCGTCCTCACACATAAATTCTATATCCTGCATATTATCAGTCTTTAGCTCCGCAGATATTTTCCAGATATTAAGTTTCTAAATGGTTTTCGTTAACGAACTTCTTGTTTTTATGTTAGAGTGGTGTATTATTTGGTGTTAGGATCCAGTAAAAAAAAAACTAAAGTCCTTTTTTAACTTGTTGACGTTTCGCAAGTTTATGTTGCATTCCATGACACATATATAGATCTTATATCCTACATGAAACCCATATTATCAGTCTTGACTACTCCTTTGGTTCGCAGATATTAAGTTAAAAAATGGTTTTCGTTAGCGCTCTTCTTGTTGTTAGAGTGGTGTGCTATTTGGGGTTAGGAAATATCTGCAGACCAATGGAGTAGGTTCATAATATGGGTTTCATGTAGACCAGGGGTGCTCAAACTTGAACTCCTGGCGATCTACCTCAATATTTTTAGACTACTTACGATCGACTCTAAGAGGCTGCAAGTATGTGTGATGCAGGGTTGTCGTACATACACGATACATACACCCTACCTACCTACCTACCCAGGTAGGGTGTACTGTAGCATATATAGATATTAGCTTTCCACACAATATACATTATTTTAGTCAAGGTTTGGAATAGGTTTAGTTAGGTTCTTCTCTACAATATCAATGAAAAAGCTCATAGTTATTCAAAATTGCGAGTTTATTGGTTGTTACAAAACAAAAGAGTTACATATGGTGTTAAACTTAAATAAGGAGTGACTTTGGATGTTGAAGCGTGGCACTGCATGTCCTCAGCATACTTTTCATAAGATGGTACGTAACCACTGATAGCTAATCGCAAGCATGATGACATATGATCGTCAGTTAGTCGATTGCGATATTTTGACTTAATTATCTTTATTTCAGAAAATACAGACTCGTACAAGTTAATTGACCCAAACATTGCTGTCAGTTGAAGGGCGATTTGCCTTAGATTCGGATATTTATCTTCAGATATAAAACACCAGAAATTTGTATCAGATGCTGTAGCTTTGAGATGTATATCTGATATAACCTGCACCAACTCATTTACAACAGAACATGAGTTCATATTAAACTGACTTGCTATTTCAGTAGCTAATTCCTCAATGTTTTTTCATGAAAAAGGATAACTCATAAATGATACTACATTTGCCAATTTACTACAATCATAAAAACGTATTTCGAATTGCCCCAAAATATTTGATAATTCAGTCTCATACGTATCATAATTCAACTGAGGAATTCTTGTCGGAAAATGTTTCAGATCCTTTCTTTTCAGTTGATCTATCATAAGTTGCAATTTACTTTTGAATGCAAACGCATAATCATCTCAATAACAGTTTTTCCTTTACCTTGAAGCTCCAAGTTAATGGTGTTAAGTGCATTGTGATGTCAGTCAAAAATGCCAAATCAGTCAGCCATTTTTCGTTTTTCAACATCTGAGTGTCATCACCTCTTTCGTCTAGAAAAGCTGTTATTTCGGGCAATAATTCTTGAAACCTTTCTAGGAATTTTCCTCGACTCAACCACCTGACGTCCGTGTGAAGAACTAAATCAGTGTGTTCAGTTGACTCCCTATCTTCCAACTGCAACTTAAAGAGCCGCCATTGCAAGCTACGTGCACGGATGGAATTCACAATTTTTGTTGCAATGCCCGTAATCTCCTTCATGTTTAAAACTTTTGAACACAAAACTTGTTGAATTATAATGCAATGGATTGAAAAAAATGAAGGGAAATCTTCATTAGCTCGACACAATGCCACAAAACCCATTTTTGTTTTCAGTCATTGCTGGTGCTCCATCGGTTGTAATGCACACTAATTTATATATTGGTAGCTTGTAGTTTTTTTACAAAATTGAATTGAAACTTCATATATATCTTCGCCACGGGTCTTCCCCTTCAGAGGAATGATTCTCAAAAATTCTTCCTTATCCAGCATGTCATTGAATACCATCCGAATAAAAATACACAGCTGGGCAGTGTCTGTCATATCGGTGGATTCGTCGAACTGTAAAGAAAAGTATATACATGATATAATTTTTTAGTTTATCTGCTATGTCCTGACTCATGACTTCAATACGCCTTGTGACAGTCGAACGAGATAACTGAAGTTCTCTAATAGCAGACATGATTTCTGTTTTATTTTTAAAATCTCCAAATAAAGTCTCACCCGCTTCAATAAATGCTTCCTTCACAGCCGATCCATCATTGAATGGTTTCTTGTGTTTCGCCAATATATGAAATATTTTAAATGACGCGACCGTAGCAGCTTTTCATTATTTGGCTGGTCTTGTGAACATGGTTTGTTCATTTTTCAAACAAGATATCAAATCACGTACTTTTCGTTTTCTTAATTCACTCTGTGGCGGAAAATCCTTTTCATAGTTTTTATGAACCGTTTTATGATGCCTCTCTAAGTTACCACGCTTAGGTATTGCAACTGACGCACGACAAATAAGACAAATGCACTTATCCTTCACCATACAAAACAAAAATTCTTCCTCCCAATTGTTATTAAAATTATACGTGTTAGATTTCTTCGCTGCACTCATTTTGTACTATTTAATAATAAACTTTGTATCGACGTAGTATTGCCTTCAAGTTGCAATTCAGAATGACTCCAATTCCTGCAGGCGCAACATTTATATCGGCGTGAACGAAAGTCTCGAATGTTACCGTCAAACGCGCCGCCCGAAATTTCTAGAAAAGCGGCTAGAATAAAAAACGCGGCTTTTCTTTGACAAATACCGCGCGTTCCTTTGATTAAGCCGCCTTTTGCCGCTAGCAGAGTGTTATTTTATTACTTAATAAATTTTTGTAGTTAAGTTAAGTACCTACTTATTAAAAAATTGTTTCTTCTCGAGATCTACCCAAAAAGCACTCGCGATCGACCGTTTGAGCACCTCTGATGTAGACTATAAAATATATGTATCCTGAGGATGCAATAATAAAGTTGTGAAACGTTTTCAATTTAAAACAGTTTTTTATTGGAACCTAACCCCAAATTATACACCACTTTAACATAACAACAAAAGAATTGTTGTCGAAAACTAGTTACAAACTTAATACCTGTGAAGTGTCTGCGGACCAACAGAATTGGTAAAGACTGATAATATGGGTTTCAATTTAAGATTGCGAAACAAAATGGCGGCCCAATAGAATTTTTAAAAAACAACGTAAAAAAATTAGATGTGAAAATGGGATAAACTGGTACGAATTCAACATGACGTAGCAAAATGGCGGTATGTGTCAATGTAAGAACTACTTATTTATTTTATTCTGCCCAAAAGTCAAGTGTGGCATAGGTAGAAAGAAAATGGTAAAATAATGGTAGGTATCCAATATGATGGAATAAATAAAAATGAAAAGACAGTATATGTAACACATATATGATGTGACTATGTACTGAACTAAATTGGATCACACTTTACTATTCCTAACAAATGGAAAAAAATCATAACGAGGGAAGTTTTGGGTAAAGAAATTTACCGATTTTTAAATGTTATTTAAATAGAGTGAATTTATTATTAAATTGTTACTTACCTGCTAGTCGAATTTAAGATTTCCATATTTTTATTATATAAATAAAATATGGGTTTAAAATAAACCAATATGAATTAACGATTTCAATTAAAAAATATATGGTAATGTAGTCTGGACTATAATTTTGTTTTTAATTCCGTCTAGAAGATGAGCAGCCTTTTAAGCAGGGGCGTGCAGTCCATGGAAGCAAGGGGGGCAGTGCTTCCCCAAAAAAAATACAAAACATCTTCTAAAATGTAATTTTTGAAATAGGAAACCATTAATTTAGTTTATATTAAAAATGCTAAAATATTAACTTAATTATCAAGCCCATAATAAATGCAGCCTTGACTCCGACCCAGCCTCGATAGAATATCAAATAGAACCTATGCGGGCCGCTAGCTTCTCTGCAGCCAAGTCCTGTATCCTTGATTTCCTGTGAATCGAGCCAGAGTTTATTGAACTTTCCACCGGTTGTTTGCAATTTTTGCATTTCAGTCGCGTGCTCTAAGTGGTGGTGGAAGCTATCGTTGGAGTAGGTTCTTTGTTTAAACGGCTATCCGTGTGTTGGATGATACGTACGTCGCGTCGTGCATGGTGCGATATGGAAGACAATAATACGGACGTGGATATGCAAATATTGTCAACTTCGGCTGTCGGTAATAACGTGGAAAATGTTGGAGAATTTAGTAAGAAGAATGTGTGTGAATGTGTGTCTTAATAATAAAGGGATTTTCAAAATTAAACTTCGCTGATAAACTTCAAATAATTTCCAAAGAAAGGGCAAAACCGACTATGAAAAATTGAAAACTGTATTAGACATTTTTATCCTGAAAAACAATACGAACAATTTAAATGGCTAACAGGGTGTGAAAATATAAGTAAATTACTTTGTTGGCCATGTTTACTTTTTGAAAATGAAAAAGGTCTCTGGAATAAAATTGGTTTTTCTGATTTAAACAATTTCCATAAAGCTGTAAAAAGACACATTATGTCCAAAGCGCATTTACAGGCCGTCATAAAAGAAAAAGTCTTCGGCCAAATTGGAATTGAACACGCCCTTAATAAACACTTGGAAATTAGTCACCGCCAACACAATGAACTAGTCGATAAAAATAGGCAAATATTAAGAAGACTTATCGATGTTTCGGACACGAATTGGGATTTAGAGGTCATGACGAAACAAGGGTTTCTTCATATAGAGGAAATTTTCAAGATTTACTTAGTTTAATGGCTAAATATGATGATTGCTTAAAAATCATTTAGTGCAGTCTAGCGTTTTTCGAGGAACGTCGAATCGAATCCAGAACGATTTAATTTCCGCTGTTGCAACCATTATTTTAAAAAGAATTAAGCAGGAGATTGGCGAGGCGCGGTTCATTGCTATTGTTCCATATTAAGCCAAGAGATGACTTTGACCTATAATAAAACACATTCATATATTAGAAACTCTACGCATTTTGTAGAAAAACTTAAATCAATTCAATTAGATCCCAAAGATATCTTAGTCAGTTTCGATGTAGAATCTCTGTATACGAATGTGCCTATAAATGATTCAATTTCCATATTATCAGACTTATTTCACCATAATGGTATTGACAACATACTTTTAAGCACTTTTACTAATTGAAGCATGTCTTACATCAACTTATTTTGTCTTTCAAGGAACTTTCTATGAGCAAACCTCAAGAGCAGCCATGGGATCTCCGCTGCCACCAGTGGTAGCCAATATCTTCATGGAAGCTTTTGAGGAGGAAGCCTTAGAGTCGTCTCCACTAAAACCAAAATCATGGTTCAGATATGTAGACGATACTTTTGTAATCAATCTGAATCAACAACATGCTAATATAAAATTTACAATGGAAATCTAATCAGAAGGCACGATTCCCTTTCTACATGTTCTTGTACAAAGGAAAGGGGGTTCCTTAGGACACTCTGTATATAGAAAACTAACGCATAAGAACAGGTACTTAAATGCAATCATCATCCAGCACAAAAGCAATCAGTTATTAATTCGTTGGTTTACAGAGCCCTCGCGATTTGCGCATAGAAACTGACTCAAGCTTTAAGAGGTAATGGATGATGATATTAGCCGAACAATTAGAAAATATAATAATCCTACTCCACGAAATGACATCAATAAGGAATTACCGATAGGAAATGTAGTTCTTCCATTTATACACGAAACCACAGACAAGATTGGAAGGTTACTTCGCCGGTCTAACATACGTACAATCTTCAACACACACGAGAAAAGTAGACAATGTTTGCAATCTCCAAAGGACACTATTCCTTTTTAAACGAAAGGAGTATATGCAAATCCTTGTTCCTGTGTTGATGTCTATATTGGAGAAACTGGACGATCCATATCGACTAGGTTTAAGGAACATGAACGATATATCAGAAAGAAACAAGTTCTTGCATCGGTTTCGGGATTCTATAAACGCAAAATTAAAGAATCTATACAAATTTATAAGCATTCCAACAATTTTAATAGAGATACGGGCTTCAGTCTACATCATACGTGGAAACCGATCGTTACACCGAGTCACGCTTTGGTAAACACAGGTCGACTATAAACAGCCGGCCTGGGTTCCTCCGAGCTTATTCAGTGTTCTGATCTCGTGAAGTGAAGGTCCCTGAAGATGCCTCGTACCATTGAAGGCGAAACGTCGGAAAGTGATTCCAATTTTGACACAGTCTAATCCCAACGTTCCATGTTATATAATACCCTTATTAAAAAACACTTAGAATTGATCATAGAATTCAAAAAAGTTATAATATATCCTTGGCGTAAGTCTTTTGTTTCTCATTCAATTGTTTTTTTTTGTTACGATTTTCGAATTCTCCGAGCTATAATGCATCGATTGGCTTTCTTTCGAAATACGGGGGAACTAAAAAAATTAACGTTTTTTCCTCCTCAATGAAAGACCCCTGTATGAAAACTTAAAACCACAATAAGTTTTCAGTTTTCATCGCACCTTAAAATAAAACGAGTGGTTTAATAAAAAACCTATTAAAGAGGAAGGAACGATCTCTTAGCAGAAGATTTTTTTTTTAATTCGTCCGTTAATACCCAGAACATTGGGTTTTGAAATTAACGGTGTTAATAGTTTTGATGCAATTACAAGACAAAAACCCTATTGCCACTTTATAACATAGACTCAACCGACACACCAAGTAATTTTTTCCTATATTAAAAAAAACACTTCAATGACAGGGCTTTGCGATTAATTCTGTTAGATCAGTTGTTTGCTTTGTTGTTTAAATTCTAAGAAAATTTAGTGCTTTCTGTTTCAACTAACAAGTCAATATTTTGCGACAAATTCACAAAAAAAACCTAAAAAAGTCCATGCAATCGGTGATTTGTGATCGTAAATCCCTAGAAAAAAAAGCAGGTATTAGAAAATTAAAAAGATAACCATCATGAAGAGGCAGCCTAGCATCTCACAAAACCTAACCCCTAGTGGGAAAAGAACGAGAACTCGTTAGAAGAAGATTTTACGTCTGCCTAGAATTCCTTCTATTGACATGTGGTCATTCAATAAAGAGTAATCAAGAGTTTTGTTGGTTAAAGGTATAGCAAAGAAAAGTTGCTGCTAAAACATTTGAATACTTTATGCGTTGAAGTAACAGAACTTTATGCCCTGAAGTAACAGAACTAATTTTTTGCTCCCAAAGTTGCTGAGGACAGGATCGCACTATTAAACCAGATTATGACTTACATAATCTCAACCTTACATAAATATAGTTAATTATGAAATGGATTTAGAGAAGAAGCCTAATGATGGAATGAAAACCAAGAAACACTGTCTAATAAGGTCATATAAAATAATTTGCAAAAATGTGAGATACCAAGTCAATTTCCAGAAAATTGGGATAAACCACGCCGATCCGTTGAAAGATACGGCGTTGATTCTTTATTTTAATTCTGATCTAAGTTTGAACCTTTATGTGCGAATAGGAAACCTACTTCTCCTCCTGAATTTATTGATATTAGGGTTTTATTAGATCTTATCCTTTGAATGATTTTTAAGAGGGTATTATTGGCAGTAAAACTATCATAGATATCTACTGATATGACGATTCATTACATCAGATTTCGACCCAGAAGATGATAATATCATAAAAATATGTATTAACGATTTTTTGTTCCAATTCTACTTTAATAACGGATTGTTTTTTTTACGATTTGCAGTATTTATAAGAAAATATTTTTTCAATTAGGTTATCTGGGTTTTATAAATCTTTATGTTTCCTATAGTGTTCGATAAAAATGGTGGTTTGTATATGCTTACTAAATAGTTTATAAGTTTTCCTCTCACTTGTTTTAAAGAAACTTGTAAGTTAGTTTTGTAAGTTTTGAACATAGGCAGTGGCGTAACTACAATGGTGCGAGTGGTGCGGCTGCACCAGTGCTCGAGCCTTTGGAACCCCGGCAGTCTGGTTAAAGAAAAAACTATCATATTAGAACTATCGATAGAACTAAAAACTATCGATTTATAAAAGCGCACATTTAATTGAGAAAATCACATTAACAGAACAACGCGACTTTTATCGATAGGCGACAAAACCCGTGTCAATTTTTATTTATTATTATATTGAAGGAGGGGATAAGTTTCTACTATATGGAAGAGAGGACTTTTTTTGGTCGTCACTTTTTCCCACGAGCTTGGGGCCCGTAAATACGTTTGGACAAAAATAATTAATCCGACACTGGCTGCAATACTTTTAGGGGATAGACCGATAAGGGCCCGTATGTCAAGAGGGTCTAGGGCCCCAAAAGTTGTAGATGCGGTACTGGCTTTTGGGTGCTAATTGTTTGTGTGGGGTGTTAGACTAAAACTGGCGTATAATGGCAGTGATACTTATTTTATATTTTGTTTTGTGAGTATTCAGCGTTGTAGTTGTGATAAAATGAATTACAAGCACCAATCGGGAGCAGCTTAAAGAAAAGAAGCTGAGGAAAATGAAGCAAAATTGAAAAATGTAAAAATAAACAATTTTTTTCAAGTTATAGACAAAAAGTAACAGCAGTCACTCTAATCGTAAATCGGTGTAATTAGAATTATTATTATTCTTTAAAAGTTATTTTGTATATTTGTTTCTTTTTTTGTTAAGTTTATTTAGAATAGTTTGTATGTAATATATTATGGTTGATATATAACCTTATTTCATTTTACTGTAATACCTATCCGATATGCTGAAGCTATTCTGAATGTTAAAACCAGATTTCAATATTTTTTGCGATTTATGAAATTTTAAATTTTTTTTATATATATGTACTTATTATAGAGAAGAGAGAAAGCTCGGTTTTACGATTTGGCACCAGGGCCCCACGTTCATTAAGTGTCGGGTTTTTAATATTTTTGTTAGTTGCAGTGTTTCGTTGTTTTGTTCAGCTGGTTACATTTTTGCAATTCTTTGTAATATTTTAGGTAAACTGATCTTGTTTCCCAGTATTAACTAGGTTAATTTTGTAGTTAGGGATTAAATTAAATTAAAAATAATATGGAATTTAGAGATTTCTTTTGAATAATGGCAATAATGAGTATCTAAAAGATAGATAATTATGTTACTACATCTTTTAACAAATTCTAAAATATTTAAATTCTTACTAGATTTTAGGACAATGGGCTGAAAATGCATGTTTTTCTTAAGTTCCGGTAATTGACCCTTCATCCGTTATTACGTAACGAAGTCCAATTATAGTAACAGAACCCGACATAATATAGAGTTGTGTTTCATTGACATATGTAGGTAGCAGTTATTTCACGATTTAATTGCTAATTCTGCATAATAAATGAATTTTAAGAATGCCCCGTATACAAATTACAGAGCAGAATAAATTTCCCGTTTTATAAATAGGGCTCGACTGGAAGACAAAAGCAATATTCTGTTCGCCAGAGAGAACCGAAAGAAGACAGAAAGCTTTTAAATAAGAAATTGTGTACTTTGCCTCATTAAATCAGTTAAGTGGAGCAAAAACAAAATGGCCGAAACAAAGACTGTCTTTTGTTTTTGTCGCAGGCACAGCCTTCGTTTCGTTTCGACCCGGTTTGAATTTATTAAGGGGGAAAGGGTGTAATTTTGTTTTTTGCCTTTTGTTCTAAGTCCGATATTGAATATAAAAGAGTGACCTCGTTACGTTTCATATGAATTTGCAGAAAGGACTGACCCACTTGTTTTATGCCATAACAGTATGTGTATGTATTTGTTAGAAAATTGTAATGTGCTAATGACGCACAGCATATTTTTAATGATAATACGTGCAATTGAAACGGAAAGAAATCTTTTTGAAATGGGCCTGTTCTTTTATGTTATAATAGTATATATGTGTATTTGTTAAAAAAATGTATTCTAATTGTACTAGCTGCGTAAGGCAAATTTTAAATGATACTATGTAAAATTAAATTTTTTGAAATAAATGTTTGTAGATGCACTTAGGACACAAGCATTTGACAAATTATAAATTCTTTAGTGCACGGGCTCTTATCTACTAAAATGTTTTATGAAACTCAGAGTAGTTTATTGTTAAGCAGTTTAAAATCTTCAAAATCATTATTAATTTACAGAAAAAAATCATTGTTAATTTTGAAGGGTTTTTTAAAGATGCAGAAAGAAAAAAAAAGGTAAATTGGCCTTTATCCAAATTTTTTTCTCGCGAGGAAGTCCACCAAACATATAACACAATTTATGATACACACTACATGAATGCAAATGTGTGTCTTGATAAGGAGAAAGTTTGATTGTAAGGAAAATTCTGTTAAAAAAACTTTACCTAATTTTGCATCAAAGTACCACAATGTTTACAATATAGTTAAATGACCAATGCAAATATATACATTTAGATTTAATTCAATCATGAGTTCCGCATTGCTGCCAAGTTTACCATTTGTCTGTTATAAAAAGAAATTTTTATGTATTATATTATTTTTTTAAAATCTGGGGAAAATTATAAATATTTTTTATTAAGAGCACTTTATGAAACTCAATAGTTTTTGCGAAAATAAGGGTCTAATATCCATAACTTAATGTATACCTACAAGCAAAAGGTTAACTCTAATATGTTTGACAATATCAGTATTGTTGATTTACAAAAATGGATTGTTTAACTGAAATCTAAAGAATTTGAAATATATGGGTTATGGGAATAGAATGCGAAACCTGCATGATGTTTGTAACTTTTTTAACGACAAATATCCTAACAGAAATCGAATAACGGAACCTACCACAAGAAAGACTAACAAAAAAATTACGTGAAACTAGAAAGGTAAAAGATGCTGTACATTCTTGCAGACCGGAATGCACAATAGGGCCTCATCTTGCTTCCAAAGCACTAGCAAGATAAAACAGCGTCTCAACTTTAAAAGTAGGTTGTTAACACTACGGAATCAATACGATACAAAAAAAAATACCTAATACAACAAACAATAAATTAATTAAACAAAGTAAGGTGTTTAAAATGTCCAGTTACTTCCTGACAGTAGGCCAAATATTGTGGAAAAACATTTAATACATTGCCTCCTCGATTCGTCTACATTCGATTCCTATTCGCTCCTTGAAATCCTGGAGGTCATTTAATTTATTTTTATACACCACATTTTTAAGTTGTCCCCACAAAAAAGGAGTCGGGGGGCGTCAAGTCCGGATACCGAGGTAGACACTCTATTGTACCCCTACGTCCAATCCATCTTCCAAAAAAAACATTGCTTCCTCGATTCATCTACATTCGATTGCTATTCGCTCCTTTAAATCCTGGAGGTCATTTAATTTAGTTTTATACACCACATTTTTAAGTTGTCCCCACAAAAAGGAGTCGAGGGGCGTCAAGTCCGGACATCGAGATTGACACTATTGTCATTGTCTAAATATTCCCGAACAGTCCTAGCAAAATGCTAGGGAGCACAATCTTCCTCAAACCATATTTCAGCATTTGGTGCATCATTACCTAAAAAAAAACAAGTTTAAATACTTAATACAGCAGGTAAAATAAGGAACTTACGGTTATTCGGAAATAGTTCTGCAAAAGCAATAGGTCCTTAAAAGATTCAAATATCTTTCTCCAGTTAATGTGCCCTCCATGAAGAAGGGACTTTTGCACCCTTTATACCACAGGAAAAATTTATCTTTTGGGGAAATTGGGTATAATTTTCATGTATCCAAAGTGGATTTTTCCTGGCCTAATATCCACAATTATGTCTGTTAAATTATCTATTTAAAAAAGTATTGCAACGTTCCCTCATAATTTCACAAAATTTTAAGTTCCTATTGTGATCATCCTCTTAAAGTTCTTGCACCAAAGTTGTTTTGTATGGATGAAACTTTTCTGTTTTTAAAAGTAGACCTACGGACATGTGTGAAAGGTCATTTTCTCTTCTCAACTGATTAAAACATTTAGATCCGCCAGAATGTAAGCATCTTTTACCTTTCCAGTTTCACAAAATTTTGTGTTAATTTTACTTACAATTTAGTTATTGTATTTCTGTTAAGATATTTGTCATTAAAAATGTTCAACATCATGCCGGTTTCGCATTTTATCCCCATAACCTAGTATAATTAATATTTCAATTCGTTGGGTTTCAGTTAGACGAGGAATTTTTGTAAATCAAAACAACTGACATTGTCAAAAATAGCAGGTAAACTTTTGTGTGCAGGTATTTTAATAAAAGATAATTATTATGGATATTAGACCCTTATTTTCGGAAAAACTGTTGACTTTCATAAGAAATGCTCTTAAGAAAAGGCACTGATAATTTTACACACATTTTAAAAGAGTATTATAATTAAAGGTATCCCGTTAAAAAAATTCTCATTTTGTAACAGAAAAATGGTAAATTTGGCAGCAATGCATTGGATCCGGCATAATTTTTTACCTAAGTGTACGTATTTTCATTAAATTTAGGTAAGCGGTACCTGAGATATTTCGCCATTTCCCTACTTTTATTACACGCTGTATATAAAGTGTGTTATATATGTGTGGTGGAATTCGCTACGAGTGATGTTTCGGGTAAAAACCGATTTTGGAAAATTATTTTTCGTCATATCGATTTTGTAGTCACCGTTGTATCGAATAGTTATTTTGCGCATGGGCAAATAACAATTAATGAAAAATAAATCTGTTTTATTCAAATATCTAACAATCCTTCATATTGAAACAAGCATACATTTGTCATGCCCACAAGTTTTTTGTTTAAATCACATATATATATATATATATATATATATATATATATATATATATATATATATTATTATTATTATTATGTACAGGTTTTTTTTATATTTTGTACCCTACCTAGAAGCTTTATGTTAGGAGCTACTAAAAGAATCTTAAATACAGAAGTTAAAGGGTTTTTTGCTTATTATGGAGTGATATGAGTAGTGAAAGTCAAGTAGTTCTGATTCAAAGTTTTCAAACCGTACCCGTACTGGTTCCCACTAAAATATAGGATCTGCGAGGCAACTCAGAGTTTACTACCAAAACGTTCGTGCTTTAAGAACTAAATTAAAAACTTTAAGCTCATCGATAGATCTAATGGACTCAAGGGCGTGCATTCCATGGAAGCAAGGGACGCAGTGCTTCCCCAAAAAAAAAATACAAAACATCTTCTAAAATGTAATTTTTGAAATAGGAAACCATTAATTTAGTTTATATTAAAAATGCTAAAATATTATCTTAATTATTAAGCCCATAATAAATACGGCCTTGACTGCACAATAGAAAATCGAATAGAACCTACGCGGGCCGCTAGCTTCTCTGCAGCCAAGTCCTGTATGCTTGATTTCCTGTGAATCGAGCCAGAGGTTATTGAACCTTCCACCGGCTGTTTGCAATTTTTGCATTTCAGTTGCGTGCTTTAAGTGGGGGCGGAAGCTATCGTTGGAGTAGGTTCTTTGTTTGAACGGCTATCCGTGTGTTGTGTGATACGTACGTCGCGTCGTGCATGGTGCGATATGGAAGAAAATAATACAGACGTGGATATGCAAATACGGTCAACTTCGGCTGTCGGTAATAACTTTGAAAATGCTGGAGAATTTAGTAAGAAGAGTGTGTGTGAATGTGTGGTGTGTGTCTTAATAATAAAGAGATTTTGGAACATTAAACTTCGCTGATAAGCTTCAAATAATTTCCAAAGGAAGGGCAAAACCCCCTATGAAAAATTTAACCACAAAAATGAAAAACTGTACAAGACATTTTTATGCGGAAAAACAATACGAACAATTTAAATGGCTAACAGGGTGTGAAAGTATAAGTAAATTATTTTGTTGGCCATGTTTACTTTTTGAAAATGAAAAAGGTCTCTGGAATAACACTGGTTTTTCCGATTTAAACAATTTCCATAAAGCTGTAAAAAGACACATTATGTCCAAAGCGCATTTGCGGGCCGTCATAAAAGAAAAAGTTTTCGGCAAAACCAGAATTGAACCCGCCCTTAATAAACAGTTGGAAATTAGTCACCGCCAACACAATGAACTAGTCGATAAAAATAGGCAAATATTAAGAAGACTTATCGATGTTGATTGTTTTCTCGGACCGCACGAATGACGAAACAAGGGTTTTTCAAACAGAGGAAATTTTCAAAATTTACTTAGTTTTATGGCTAAATATGATGATTGCTTAAAAAATCATTTAGAGCAGTCTAGCGTTTTTCGCGGAACGTCGAATCGAATCCAGAATGATTTAATTTCCGCTGATGCAACCATTATTCTAAAAAGAATTAAGCAGGAGATTGGCGAGGCGCCGTTCATTGCTATTGTTCTGGACGAAACAACTGATATCACTAATTTTAGCCAATTAACTATAGGAATACGCTACGTTAAAACGGACGGAAGTATTCAAGAGCGATTTTTAGGTTTATATACAGTAGTTTATAACGTTACTAAAGAAATTAATGAAGAGAAAAAATTAGTTGCTTAAAGCTATGATGGAGCTGCAGTGATGGCAGGACAATTAGGGGGTCTGCAAGCTAAAGTTCGAGAAACTTTCCCAAGTGCTGTGTTTGTCCATTGTTTTGCTCATAAATTAAATTTAGTTTTATCCCAGTCCATCAATCACATTAAAGAGTGTACAGTGTTTTTCGTTACTTTAAGTGGCATGGCTGCTCTTTTTCCAAGTCAACAAAACGTACACAAGCTTTAGACTCCATTGTTCTCAAACGATTACCCAAAGTAGATCCTACTAGGTAAAACTATAATGGAAGACTTGTGTTAACAGTATCTGAAAATCCTGAATCACTGACTGAACTATTTGAGAATATAATAGAAAATAATGAAACGTGGGACAATAAATAGTTCGAGGGGGTTTTTGGACTGTTTGAAACGAGATTTTAATTTTAATTATTTGTTGAACATATTTTCAGAAATATTTCCATTCTCGGACAATGTTTTTAATATATTACAAACTAAAACAAATGATATTGCTTTTTGCCTAAAAAAAGTGGATGATTTTAAGTCCATGTTAAGCCAAAAAAGAGATGACTTTGATCTATTTTGGGAGAAAACGATGACGTTAAATGTAGAGCCATAAGCCAAGCGTCTTCGAACAGAGAAGGTGGAAGATGTTCAAACATCATATAGACGCCTCTTTTGTGAAATAATCGACCAAATTCAGCAACAAATAAACTATAGATTTAACGGTTTAAATGATTTTAAATTCCTCGAGCTCTGCAATTTTGATGCATTTAAAGGAAAAACTTTTCCAGAAGGTGCGTTTAAATCTCTTCTTCTTCATTATGGCCAGTTCTTCAAACGAGTGTTATTGCGATCTGAATTAAAAGTGATTTACGAAACTGATGACATTAGCGTAAAAAATAACGCTAAGGAACTAATGCAATTTTTAAAAGACAAGGAGCTGGAAGATGCCTACACCGAAGTGTCGAAATTGTGTGACTTAGTATTGACAATACCTGCCATAAGTTCATCAGTACAACGCAATTTTTCAACACTTAAACGTATAAAAAATTTCGTGAGAAATTCAACGGGGCAGGAGAGACTTTCGCATACATCGCTGTTATCCATTAAAAATAAACTTCTCCAAAATATGTTGGAGCATCGACGTTTTTATAATGACGTCATTGACGAAATTGCAAAAAATGATCGAAGAATCGAATTATATTACAAATAGGTAAGTTTCTAAAAATTGCTTCCCTTTTTTAAAATTTCACCGCACGCCCCTGAATAGACTATAATATTGTTTTGTTTACTGAAACTTGGATAAATGACGGTATATTGGACAGTGAGTTGGATTTATTAAATTATAATGTTTTTCGTTGTGACAGATCAGAGAAGTCAAGTGTATTTCTACAAGGTGATGGTGTTTTATTTATCGGTTCACTAATATTGGAGAAACATTAGTTGAGCCATAATTTGCATCCATTTTGCCAATCGCCGTTTATCATCCGCCCATAGCATTTGACCTAGCAATTTTATCTATTGTCGATTGTTTATCATATGATATTGAGTATTTTGACTTAGGTACTGCAAACTATATGGACATGTGTTATTATCCTGCAGGAATAAATTGAGGTGAACTGTTTGAACAAGGGCGTGCGGTGAAATTTTAAGAAAGGTAAGCAATTTTAGAAACTTACCTATTTGTAATGTAATTCGATTCTACGATCATTTTTTGCAAATTCGTCAATGCCGTCATTATAAAAACGTCGATGCTCCGACATATTTTGGAGAAGTTTATTTTCAATGGACAACGTCGATGTATGCGAAAGTTTCTCCTGCCCCGTTGAATTTCTCACGAAATTTTTTATATGTTTAAGTGCTGAAAAATTGCGTTCTACTGATGAAATTGTGGCAGGTATTGTCAATACTAATTCACACAATTTCGACACTTCAGTGTAGGCACCTTCCAGCTCCTTGTCTTTTAAAAATTGCATTAGTTCCTTAGCTTCATTTTTGGCGCTAATGTCATCAGTTTCGTAAATCACTTTTAGTTCAGATCGTAGTAACACTCGGTCGAAGAACTGGCTATAATCAAGAAGAAGAGATTTAAACGCATCTTCTGGAAAGGTTTTCCTTTAAATGCATCAAAATTGCAGAGCTCGAGGAATTTAAAATCATTTAAACCGTTAAATCTGTAGTTTATTTGTTGCTGAATTTGGAACTTAGAAAAAAAAGCAGCCATGCCACTTTAAGTAACGAAAAATACTTTACACTCTTTAATGTGATTGATGGACTGGGATAAAACTAAAGCAAAACAATGGACAAACACAGCACTTGGGAAAGTTTCTCGAACTTTAGCTTGCAGACCTCCTAATTGTCCTGCCATCACTGCAGCTCCATCATAGCTTTGAGCAACTAACTTTTTCTCTCCATTAATTTCTTTAGTAACGTTATAAACTACGATATATAATGCATCTGCTGTACGATTTTCGGACACATTCTTAAAACCTAAAAATCGCTCTTGAATACTTCCGTCTGTTTTAACATAGCGTATTACTGTAGATAATTGGCTTAAATTAGTGATATCAGTTGTTTCGTCCAGAAGAATAGCAATGATCCGCGCCTCGCCAATCTCCTGCTTAATTCTTTTTAGAATAATGGTTGCAACAGCGGAAATTAAATCATTCTGGATTCGATACGACATTTCGCGAAAAATGCTAGACTGCTCTAAATGCTTTTTTAAGCAATCGTCATATTTAGCCATTAAACTAAGTAAATCTTGAAAATTTTCTCTATTTGAAGAAACCCTTGTACCGTCATGACCTCTAAATCCCAATTCGTGCTGTCCGAGAAAACAAACAACATCGATAAGGCTTCTTAATATTTGCCTATTTTTATCGACTAGTTCATTGTGTTGGCGGTGACTAATTTCCAACTGTTTTTAATTGCGTGTTCAATTCTGATTTTGCCGAAGCGTATTCAATTCTGGTTTTGCCGAAGCCTTTTTCTTTTATGACGGCCTGCAAATGAGCTTTGGACATAATGTGTCTTTTTACAACTTTATGGAAATTGTTTAAATCGGAAAAACCAGTTTTATTCCAGAGACCTTTTTCATTTTCAAAAAGTAAACATGGCCAACAAAATAATTTACTTACATTTTCACACCCTGTTAGCCGTTTTAATTGTTGGTATTGTTTTTCCGGATAAATTAAATTTTTCATAGGCGGTTTGGCCCTCCTTTGGAAATTATTTGAAGCTTATCAGCGAAGTTTAATGTTGAAAATCCCTTTATATTGACGGTATTTGCATATCCACGTCCGTATTATTGTATTCCATATCGCACCATGCACGACACGACGTACACAACACACGGTAGCCTTAATATTTGCCTATTTTTATCGACTAGTTCATTGTGTTGGCGGTGACTAATTTCCAACCAAAACCAGTAACCTTTTTCATTTTCAAAAAGTAAACATGGCCAACAAAATAATTTACTTATATTTTCCCACCCTGTTAGCCATTTAAATTGTTCGTATTGTTTTTTCGGATAAAAATGTCTAATACAATTTTACTTTTTGGTGGTTAAATTTTCCATAGGCGGTTTTGCCCTTCCTTTGGAAATTATTTGAAGCTTATCAACGAAGTTTAATGTTGAAAATCGTTTTATTATTAAGACACCCACCACACATTCACACACACTCTTCTTACTAAATTCTCCAACATTGCCAACGTTATTACCGACAGCCGAAGTTGACGGTATTTGCATATCCACGTCCGTATTATTGTCTTCCATATCGCACCATGCACGACGCGACGTACGTATCACACAACACACGGCTAGCCGTTCAGACAAAGAACCTACTCCAACGATAGCTTCCGCTGTCACTTAAAGCACGCAACTGAAATGCAAAAATTGCAAACAGCCTGTGGAAAGTTCAATAACCTCTGGCTCGATTCACAGGAAATCAAACATACATGACTTGGCTGCAGAGAAGCTAGCGGCCCGCATAGGTTCTATTCGATTTTTTATTGTGGCCGGTCTTAGTCAAGGCCGCATTTATTACGGGCTTGATAATTAAGATAATATTTTAGCATTTTTAATATAAACTAAATTAATGGTTTCCTATTTTGAAAAATTACATTTTAGAAGATGTTTTGTAATTTTTTTGGGGAAGCACTGCTTCACTTGCTTCCATGGACTGCACGCCCCGGTGTTTGAATGCAATAACATAAACAATATATTGGAAGATTTTTATAGTATCGTTTGATATTTTCGAAAACAAAAAAAAAAAGTCAAAGCCTGCAAAATTTCCTAGATAGTACTTAGAAGAATTAAAAAGTCTAATTTTTGAAAAGAAGGCACAAACTCGATTCAAGACTATAATATCTTTTCATCAATTAGAAATCAATGTAAAATCAGGAGTAGTAATTGTTATTCTAATCATTTAAGCCTAGTAGAAAACTCTATAAATAATAATAGTATTTTTTTCGGAAATATGTTAATGGAAAAAACTAAAATGTTGATTTACCTAAATGTATGACATATAAAAATGAAACATCGGATAATGAATGTGACATAACGAATTACTTTGCAGGTGTCTGTGCATCAGTATATTCAAGTAGTGACTCCTCTCATGATGTATTGCATAGCAATTCAAATCCAACATAAATATTACATCTTGTGAGATCACTGTTTTCGATGTGTTTACAGCGGGCCTTAATGATCATCTCTCGGAGGGACCCGATAATATACCTCTTATATTCTGAAAGCGTTGTAGATATGTTTTATCTACAATACTATGTAAAATTTTCTGTACGGCCTTGTCCCAAGGTATTTTTCAAGATAAGCGGAAAATATCTTTTTTTACCCCTATTGTTAAGATTGGCGTTAAAACTCTTGTGGAAAATTACAGAGGGGTTAGTAAATTTCGTTAATAGTTAGACTATTTGAAATAATTGTATCACCTAAGCTAACACCATTTATAGAAACTATATTTAATCCAAAGCAGCATGATTTTTTCAATGGCAGATCAACAATTTCAAACTTGTTCATATATCAAGACTTTCTGAAAAGTGCATTGGAGATAAAATGTCAAGTTGATACTATATACATGGACATCTTTAAAGCATTTGACAGAGTTAGACATGCTTGTGAAAAAACTAAATAAAATAGGCATTTTTGGAAATGTTTTAAAATGGCTTAGAGATTATTTAACGGAGCGTAAAGAGTTAGTTAAGTTAAAGAATCAGGGGACACATTCAGCGCCATTGCTGTTTAATGTCTACATATATGACCCAGTTGTCTGTGTTCAAACTTGTAGTGTACTTTTACTTGCTGACGATTTAAAAATGTTTAGAAAAGTAAGTTTTGTGTCTGACTGTTTGTTGATTCAAGAAGATATTAATCGGTTGTTACTTTTGTGTACTGTGAATGGTTTGTCCTTTAATGTAACTAAATGTAAATTAATGCAATTTTACCGAATAAGGACAACAGTGTTATTTAATTATAGAATTAATCACAGTGAAAATTTTTGGTTTTATTCAACGCACTTTGAGTGATTTTGGTAACATAAATTGCTTCAAGGTATTATATTGTGCTTACGTAAGATTTTAAAAATGCTTCTCCTGTCTGGTCTCCTTATTACAGGGCTCATATCGAGCAGTTGGAAAGAGTGCAAAGAAAGTTTCTGAGATTGATAGGATATTAAATGAAAATTAAAGTCGAAGATATTAATTATAATGACTTCCAGTCGCTGGTAAATTTAAATTCGTTAGAAAATAGAAGAAAAATTCAAAATCTTTGTATAAAATAATAAATTCCAATATTAATTAATTGCCCATAACTCTTAGATAAAATGACATTTTCAGTTTTACCAAGACAGATGCCTAGTAAAACCCTCTTTCATGTACCTTTCCATCGTACTAGCTATGGTACTTCATGTTAAACTACTAGGTTCTTCAATATTGGAAATAATTATTCTGATAGTATCAATTTAGATTTTTTTATTGTAGCTTTTTACTCCTTCAAAAATCAAATAAAAAGAGAGTCCTAACACTGGAACCTGTAGTAGACGATAGATCAAAATACAAGAGTTCTAACCACACTACACCACAACTTGTTACGTTCTGGACGCGCGTTTCGCTAACCAAGTTAGCATCATCAGCAGATGATACAAACTAAAGTAAGTTATCCTAACCGAGACTATTTATAGGTAAATGTGGTCACACTTGGTTGCGCCCGACTGCAGCGTTGTCAAGTAAACAATAGAGGGGACTATAGGGAATAGGCCCTCTGTCTTTATTTAGGGCTTTCTTACCACATTTAACTATTTCTATACTCTCAAATGCATCCAATAATCTATTATTAGATACGTTTTTAATCAACTTAAGATTATTTATTCCTATTTGGTGATTGTTTTCTAAAGCATGTTGGGCAACGCTTGACTATTCTGTTCTTCCATATCTTAAATGTGCCATGTGTTCTTTAAAACGAATGTTTATGGAGCGTTTAGTTTGCCCAATATATCTTAGATCGCAGTCATTATAACTAATTTTATAGATGTCACTCCTCTCCTTCAAGTCGATTTTGTCTTTAGGGTTTCCAAGGAGATTTTACTTAATGGAAAGTTGACTAATCTATGAGTTAAGAAATGAAATGCTGCCATTTTGTGTTGACGGCAATGAAATGAGTCGGATGTTATATACCTATCAGTATTAGTAAATTTCCTATAAATGTCAAATTCCAATTTTTCGTTATTTCTAATAACTAACGTATCGAGAAATGGTAATTGCCCATTGTTCTCCTTTTCGTACGTAAAATTAATAGAAGGATATTTATTGTTTAATGTTTCTAAGAAAGTGTCCACATTTTCTGTTTTAGTATCAAAAATAGCAAATATATCGTCTACGTATCTATACCATCTATACATATCTATTTCCCAAGGGTGTGGTATAGATACGTAGACGATATATTTGTAGTAAAAGTAAAGAACGTTTTAACAATGAAATGAATCGGATTAAAAATATAGCTAAAAGGAATGGATATAATGGTAATTTTGTACATAAATTAGTAAATAGACATAAGCATCAGAAAATGTTAAAAGATGCCACTACTCTTCAAGCACCTGAGGCTCCCAATAATTTCATAGTAATCCCATATGATCCCAGATATACGAGAGGTCTAGAAAAAGTATTTAGAAACGTAGGTTTTAGAGTAGCCTACAAAACAGAGAATAGTTTGAAAAATCTCCTTGGAAACCCTAAAGACAAAGTCGACTTGAAGGAGAGGAGTGGCATCTATGAAATTAGCTGTAATGACTGCGATCTAAAATATCTTGGGCAAACTAAACGCTCCATAAACATTCGTTTTAAAGAACACATGGCATATTTAAGATACGGAAGAACAGAAAAGTCGAGCGTTGCCCAACATGCTTTAGAAAACAATCACCAAATAGGAATAAATAATCTTAAGTTGATTAAAAATGTATCTAATAATAGATTATTGGATACATTTGAGAGTATAGAAATAGTTAAATGGGGTAAGAAAGCCCTAAATAAAGACTGAGGGCCTATTCCCTATAGTCCCCTCTATTGTTTACTTGACAACGGTGCAGTCGGGCTCAACCAAGTGTGACCACATTTACCTATAAATAGTCTCGGTTAGGATAAGTTACTTTAGTTTATATCATCTGCTGATGATGCTAACTTGGTTAGCGAAACGCCCGTCCAGAACGTAACAAGTTGTGGTGTAGTGTGGTTAGAACTCTTGTATTTTGAAATAAAAAGAGAGATTAATGTGAATAAATTATGAAAATACAAATTTCTATAATAGGTTTAAACATATAATATTTTTTAAATCTATATGTATGTAATGTATTATAGTTAGGTTTAGGATTATTTTAAATCAATTTTTCAATCTTTTAGAAATGTCACAAGAAATAAATGCACATCGCAATGTCCAGAAAATTATAACATGTGACTTCCTTATACAACCCATATAATAAATTAAACTTTGACGAACAATTATTACACCCTATGTAATTTAAAAATTAAAAATGTAATCAAAACTAGTACGCCAATGAGTACTCAAATAATAACAGTACACGATCGTGAAAAATTCAAATATATCGGTTGAGTGGTTTCAGAAATATGTCCTAATAATTAGGAATGAAAACAAATTTCCTTGCTTCAAGTCTCCCTCAGTGTATACAAAAACAAATTGCATAGTTTGTTTTTCCGCTATATCGTTTATTTTCTAGTCACCACATTAATTCCAAACGACAAAACACCTACTAACATCCAAAACCACAACGTAATCTTTCATGTCGCGCCTACTTCCTTCTCTTCCGTTCCGGGCAGGTTAAATTGATGTATCTCTTACTTTTTCTCCGCGGATGCCCTTAATTCTCGCAAATCGCGTGATGGTGGCGTAATAAAAGCAAGAAAATCCGTAACCCTTAAGAGCTCGCGATAAAGGAAACATAAAATACGAAAACAAAACATTGTATAATAGATGTAAGGTCCCTGGTCATTGTAGGAACGTTGTTTGTTTTAGCGGCAGACAGTGTTCCTTGTTTTGCGTATAATTCGAAACAAAAGGATGTTTTACACACTCTATTGTGCGGCCTTATCTTGAAGACATTGATAAATTGAGGTTAGTTTTAAGGCGGCCATCTTTGTTTAGTGGAGATTTAAACCGTCAGTGGTGTGGACGGGTAATGACTCATTTCGCAAATGTATAAAGGTATTTAGACATAAGAGCTGCATTTAGGGCAAAAATTAATACACAAGATAACGGTATGTCCCAAGTTGATGATGCATGAATTGGTATCTCATATATAAACAAAGAGGGATACATAAATATATTAATGTGAGTGTGAGGTGATGCGATATTTTATTACAGATCTTCTTATTATATGCTTAACTCTGACTAGTTTGTAGCAAGTCACATCCAGCAGTTTTGAAAATTGTTCTATCTACTAAAAATATATGGCCAGTCCTTATTTAAAATCGGACTGTGATAATTTAAGTCGAGTCTATTAAATAATTCTTAAACAAAAAAAGATCACAAATTGTTTTTTTCGCAACAACAATATGCATAGCAAAAAACTATATCTCACCTAAATACATTTTTTTTAATAAAGCAATATATGTCTGAAATAATTTATATATTAATCTTACATTCAGATGTTACGTACAAACTATCTAGAAGCATGACACAGCTCCCGTATTCATTAAAATGGTTTAAGAGTTAGACCAGATCTAATTGCCATGACAGTTAAAACTGTTAGTTCGCCAGTTGTGCTTTGCGTATGTCACTGTCATTTTTTAATGTGGCATTTACGACAAATTATTTGTCCAATTATTGTTTATGTCACTGTAAATCTACAACTGTCAAATTAGACCTGGTCTAAATTAAAACCTCTTTAGTAAATTCGGATCACTAGTATGTTTACATCTTAAAATTATGTTTTTCCAATATGACCTTAAAAGGAAAAAATATTTATTTATACTTGTTTAATGTTGGACAAAAAAAAAGCGCCAATGCCGTCCTTTTGATTTTTACTTTTGTCGTAAAGGGTCGTGAAAATATTACTCTCCGAGATTTTTTCACATCTCAGCGTTTCAGGGTCCCCAAATGCCGAAAAGCATGTTTTCCTACGGTCTGTTTGTCAGTCTGTCTGTTCCCGTCATAGTTATAAAAATACTAATCTGACTGACAAATATTGGTCAAAAATTAAGGGGCATATGGGGATGATCTAGTAACATTTTGGTAAAAATCCAAAATGACGAAACCAAATTGCGGCCTAGTGAAATATGAAAAAATATTAGTAAAAAACTACTTACCCAATTCACCTCAAAATCTGCACAAAAATCAAATATTATGGGAAAACCAATTGTTAAAATTCGGGTACGAATCTAATACATCGAAACAAAATGACGGCTTAATAAAATATTTAAAAATTCAGTCTGAAATATCTATATATACAAATATTATATTTAGCCGCCATTTTGTTCCGTGATATTAAATTAATACCACAGTTTTACTAATTCATCTATTTGTTCATTTTAATTTGTAAGTAGTTTTTAGGCTATGCCGTGAACTGGCAGACAGACAAACAAACCGACAGACGGAACGACGGAATCGATAAAACATATTTTTTAGCATCTAGTGACGCTAAAACGAGAAGATATGTAAAACTTGAGGGGGTGGTGATATTTTCAAGATAACAAATATTTTATTTAGCCGCCATTTTGTTCCGCCATCTTGAATTAGTGCTACAGTTTTACTAGTTCAACTATATACCACAATTATTGTTGGCACACACTTTGAAATTAGTCCATTAAGTAGTTTTTCAGGTTCAATTTTTTAAATATTTGTCTAATCAGCCATTTTGCTCCACCATCTTGAATTCATACCAAAATTTTACTTGCTGATTCCTACATAATACTCGATTTTTGTGCAGAATTTGAGATCAATTGGATAAGTGGTTTTTTTAGTAATAATTTTTTCGACGGTCTAGTAGGCCGCCATGTTGTTTTGCCATATTGGATTTTTACCAAAATATTACCAGATCATCCCCTTAATTTTTGACCAAAATTTGAAAAACAATCGCGAAAGTAGTTTTTTAGCTATGCTGCGAACAGACAGACCGACAGACAGACCGACGGAATTGAGAAAACGTGTTTTTCGGTATTAAGGGACCCTGACACGTAAAGTCCAGAAAAAATCTTGGAAGGTGCTTTTTTGCTTTTTTTACGATTATTAAGTAATTACGTACGCTAATGAACCAATGTAATCAACCGGTCGGTTGCAGTACATGGCAACTCTGGGCGTTGTGCGAGATCAACAGCGTCGGTCCTAAGCATTATGTTTGGCGGAAATCTCTCTATGTAACCCAACTATAAGAAATACAATACAAAACTGGGATCCACTAAGGGGGTATTTTATTTTACATTGGATGCATTGTCTTTTCAAAATGTTATCTGTTCTTGTTTACACGATTTCCTTTAAATAATTTTATCCTACGCCGCTGCCTACCTTAGTTACTATATTTAATTTAAAAGCAGACCCGTATAAAACCCAGATAATAGAGGAGACTTTTCTCTCTCATTGAGTTCACAGATTCGTTATTTATGCAGTCGCTGAGATCCATTAATTCTAGGTTAGGAAAACGCTTTTTATCCTAAGCATCTCGTTTAGTAGATTACTGGAAATTTATTTTGCAAATAGGAAACTATGAAGTGTTCAACTTAATTGTTTGGACAACATTCTCCATATACCCAAACTCACAGATCACATCACCACTACCACCGCGGTTAAAAAAGGCGGCGGGCGGCGTGGAATATATATATATATATATATATATATATATATATATATATATATATATATATATATATATATATATATGATTCTTGTGTTACAATGTGTTTTCATGTCAGGTGTACATCTGTTCAGGAAAGATCTTGGAACGTGATTTTTTTACGAATACAATATTTCCCTTTTACGAGGGAAGTAATTACGTACGCGAATGAACCAATGTAATCAACTGATCGGTTGTAATACATGGCAACTCTGGGCGTTGTGGTAGATCAACAGCGTCGGCTGAAAAGAACAGTTTTCCTGAAGTTTCCTACATCATCAGAAAACCGACCACAAAAAAAAATTCGATACATGTAGGGATATTTCCAATATAGAACATTATAAGACTAGGATAATCCGAGAAGCCATCGAAATTGAAAAACAAGATGATTTCAATAAAAGGGACGGATTATTAAAATGAGCAACAGTATGGAAGACAATAATTGACAAATCTAAAACCACAAAAAATCAAACACAATTACCGCAACAACAATAGCTTCTTCTTCTTTTACTTAGTTGAGATCCGGTGATCTGTCAATTCCGGGCCTGCCGTTGGATTAGTTCTTGTGATCTGGACTGCCAGCTGTCTCTCCATCTCTTTGGTGGTCTACCGGGCGGTCGGTTTCCTACTGGTACTCCTTCGAGTGTTATGCGTGGTAACCTATCTTCAGGCATCCTCTTGACATGTTTATACCATTCTCGTCTTCTCTGCCTGCCCCATCGTACTATGTCCTGTACTCCGCACTTTTCTCTAATATCAGTGTTCCTTACGTGATCTCTTCTGGTTTTGCCGGCTATTGCTCTCAGCACCCTCATTTCTGCCGCGCGCAGCACGCCTTTGGTTTTATTCGTGTCTTCTCTTGTTTCTATCGCGTAAGTCATGATGGGTCTTACGCATGCTTTGTAGATTTTAATCTTACTGTCCTTCCGCATGTACTGATTGTTCCATACAATCTCTCTTAGGCAGCCTGATGTTACTGATGCTTTATTGACTTGGTTCCTTAGGTCTTTTATTGGGTCGTGGTTACTGGATATATTCATGCCGAGGTACCCAAACTGCATCACCTGCTCTATGGGCTTATCTTCAATTACAAGCTTGCATCGAAGTGGTTCTCTGCAAACTGTCATGCTCTTAGTTTTGTCGATGGATATGGTCATATTTAGTTGTCGGCTCACTTGGTAGAACTTGAATAGCTGCCTTTGCAAGTCGTTCTCGTTTTCTGCGAAAATTGCTGCGTCGTCCGCATAGCATACCATGCTGATACGTTTGTTATTCATTCTGTATCCTATATTTAAGGACGCCACCTCTTCTATAATTTTGTCCATAAGAAGATTAAATAAGAGTGGGCTGAGGCTGTCTCCCTGTCTGATTCCTCCTGGGGTCGAGATGCTCTTCGTGATATGCTGCCCTGATTTGACTTGAGTGGAGTTGGCGGTGTTGAGATTGCGTATCACCCTTACTGCGTTGGCTGGTGTTTCCTTTTCTATTAGGATGTTGATAACATCGCCCAATTGGACCTTGTCAAATGCTTTAGTTAGGTCGATAAAACAGATAAATGCCGGTGTGTTATATTCTATTGCCTTTTCCTTTATTTGTTTGGTGATGAATATGGCGTCAGTTGTCGATCTTCCCTTTCTAAATCCCTGTTGTTCTTCTCTATTGGTTATGTGGTTCTCCAGTTTATCCTTTATCAGACCTGTGATCAGTTTCATTATTGTGCACAATAGGGTTATTCCTCTGTAGTTATCAGGTGATGTTTTTTGGCCTCTCTTGAAGATGGGGATTGTTATGCTCGTATGCCACTCATTCGGTATTTCCCCTGTGTTAAGGATTTTATTAAACAAAGTTGTCAGTTTTATTATGAGCTCAGGGCCACCGTGTTTTAAAAGTTCGTTTGGAATATTGTCCGTTCCTGGTGCTTTTCTGTTTTTGGCTTTCCCCAGTTTCTCTTTAACTTCCTCCTTTGAAATTATCACATTGGCTGCCGTTTGGTATTCCTGCATTTCGTGTGTTTCCTCGGCGCTGTACAGTCTTTCGAAGTACTCCTCCCACGCTTCTATGGGGACTCCTTTGCTTTGGACGAACTCATTTACCGGTTTCTTCCTATTTTTCAGCATCTTCCACACCTTTCTTTGGGCGCCATATATGTCGTGGTCCATATCGCTCGTGAATTTAATCCAGTGTTCCCTTTTGATAGCTTTAATTCGTGAGTTGACTCTATTTCTTATTTTTATGTATTCCGCATATTGTTGTTGGGTTGGGGATCCTTTGTATGCTAGGTAGCTTCTTCTCTTCAGTTCTGCGAGTTCCTTCACTTCTTGACAAAACCAAGGTTTAGTACAATTGGTCGTAGTAGTGTTGACTTTCCTTTTTCCGATGGATTCTCCAGCGGCCTGGAGAAGAAAGCCATCTCTTGATCTCATTCCAGCAGGTTTCCACATCGCATTCATTGAGATCTAGCTCGTTTAATTTATATGTTAGTCTATTTTCATATAGTTTGCGTGTGCTCTCAGATTCAAGGGATTCTATGTTGTATTTTTCAATGAAGACGTGCGACCTCTTGATCCTGCTGGGTTGTCCAATTAGTAGCTTGCATAGTACGAGATTGTGGTCCGTTCCTATATTGGCTGAAGTTAGTGCCCTCACATCAAGTACCTGGGTCGGTTTGATAGTTCTGTTAGTAATAATGAAGTCAATCATTGATTTTTGACCTCTAGTGTTGTTGAATGTGTACTTGTGTTGCTCCTTGTGTGAGAAGTAAGTGTTATTGATTCTGAGCTCATTCCTAGCGCAGAAATCAATTAGTAGCTCTCCGTTTTCATTGATGTCCAGTTCGTTGTATTTCTGCTTGACGCCTGGGAGCACCCCGTCTCCTATGCGAGCATTAAGATCTCCGAAAATTATTATTTCATGATTACCATTTATTCTGTCTACAGCGTTCTGGAGTTGCTCGTAGAATCTTTCTGACTCTTCGATGGGTTTGGATATATCTGGTGCATATGTGCTAACTAGATGTAATGTTGTTTGATTTAGTTTAAGGGAGATTTTAAGTATTCTGTCATTGACATAGTCTATATTTTCGATACTATGTGTATATTTTTCGTGCAGCAATATGCCGACTCCTGAACTTGCCCTCTCTTGCTTAGGTTTCCCGCTGTATATTAGGGTATATTTGCCGAATCTATCTGTTCCCTGTCCTTTCCGTTTTGTTTCTGATATCCCGCACATGTCTATCCTGTGTTTTTCCATTTCAATAAGCACCTCTTGATCTCTTCTGTTCCACGAGGTTACAATAGCACCATCTGGAAAACATAACAACGGCCGCTCAGATATAACCTTCGGTTCCGAGTGGGGGTATAAAAGGAAAAGTCGCAGTCACCAACACTCAGTTCACTTTGAGCATTCAAACAGTGCGGATTGATTCGGTTCACCCGGCTCCGTACTGAAAGATTACGAGAAGTGACTTTTTTCCAATTTTGGAAAAGTGCTAAGTGTGATTTATTCCCTACAGGAATAAATATCTGTGAAGTCGTGCCGTGCAAGTGCAGTACAACAATATGAAACCAGAAGTGAGTGTGTGCAGTACAACAATATGAAACCAGAAGTCAGCTGGCACTTCTAGTGGACCAGTGAAGACCAAAACCGAAAGGATTGCTAAACTTAAAGAGGAAAACGCCCGCCTCCTACTAAGGTACCAGGCCTTAGAGAGGGAAAACAAAGAGATGACGGCCAGGCTGGTCCGTCTAGAAACTCTTTTCATCAATCAAACAAGTGCGAATACAAAGCGGGTTCAGGAAGTGAACACCGACACGCCCGCTGTACAGCAAAAAACCAAGAGGAAAAGGGCAAAATCTCCACCCTCAGAGGACGCCATATTAATGGAGGAAGAAAAACCTGAGGAAACGAAACCGGAGGAAGCAGAGAACGCCAAGACTTCTCCGGCGAAAACCAAAATCCCGCCTATAGTAATAGATGACGGGGGAGATTGGACAGTTGTGAGCAAAAATATCAAGAGCGCAAACATTACCTTCTCAAAGGCAAAAGCTGCAGGGAGCAGACTGCAGATTTACTCCGAAACGGCCAAAGACCACCGGGCCTTAACCAAACATCTCAAGGAAGCTAACAAACCGTATCACACGTATCAACTTCCTGAAGACAAGAAAGTCCATGCTGTTATCCGAGGACTACACATGGACACCCCCCTAGAAGAAATCGTTGAAGAACTCAGCGAAATCGGACTCAAAGAAATTGAAGTAACACGTATGACCTCCAGGGTCACAAAGAAGCCAATGCCCCTGTTTCTCGTCAAGGCAGCAGACAAGAGGATAATGGAGATTAAAGTACTCCTAGATAGACAGGTTAAAGTTGAGCCAAAGAAAAAAGACCAGACGGTCAAGCAGTGCTACAAATGTCAGCAATTTGGGCACACTCAGTCCTTATGCACGCATCCGGACAGATGTGTTAAATGCGCTGGTCAATACAGGGCCAGTGCTTGCAACCTGCCAGCTAATGAAGACGGCACTAAAAATGCCACCTGTGCTAATTGCGGCCAAAGTGGGCACCCTGCCAGCTACAGGGGATGCCCCAGGTTCCCCAATCCCAAGAAGACACCTGTCGCCCCATGGGCAAACTTCAAGCCAGGGCCAAAACCACCCAAAGAAAATGACAAAACAACTAAGGACAAGGCCCCAACACAAGCAAAGCCAAATACATCTAAGGGCGAGACTTCCAGTCCCCCCTTGGATTTACAAGCTGCCATCCTGCAGGCAGTTACAGGAATGATGCCCTCAATTGTTGAAAATATAATCCCAACAATTACAAAAGCTGTGGAGGAACAGCTTCGCAGACTTAAATAAAAATGCCAGCAAAACAACAAAACGAGGAGTTAAAATTAATTTCCTGGAATACCTGCGGAATAAGGGCCAGGAAAACAGATGTCATGGAGCTTCTGGAGGAACACCACCCAGATGTCGTAGCAATCCAAGAGACGAAACTCAGACCTGAGACTAGAATTTCCTTCCCGGGGTATCATATGTACAGATATGACCCCCCCGGCAACCCAGCTGCGGGAGGAGTAGCTCTACTAGTCAGGAGAGGCGTCCCACATTCTTTCCTGGGGGTTGAGGATGTGGAACTAGACGCCATTTCCATTGAGGTCCAAACACGGCGAAGTAATGTCAAGATTACTTCCGCATATCGTGCTCCCAGACAAGAACTACTAGGAGAAGACATCGAGCATCTAGCCACAGGACACTCCCCAAAAATCATTATAGGAGACTTCAACTGCAAATCAGAAGAATGGCATTGCTCCTATACGAACAACGATGGTCGCAAACTATCCAGACTCTGCGAAGACCACAGGCTCGCCATAATAGGACCCGAGCAACCTACCCACCTCCCCCGTGCACATGGGAGACCTTCAGTCCTAGACATTGCACTCCTGAAAAACATCAGGGAGGAGCTGGACATAAACACTCTGGAGGAAGGAACCTCAGATCACAACCCAGTACTCCTACAACTGGGTGTGAACCTTAACAGAGTAAACCACCGCATCAAGAAGACAACCGACTGGAAGGCCTATCAAAGGCGTCTGAAAACCTTAATCGAAATCCCCGAGATCCGCGCTCCTCAGGGACTAGAGGAGGCCGTAGGACGTCTAGAGACAGCCATCCTGAGTGCCTTCCATGAAAACACAGCAGTGGAGAACATAAGCAGGCACCGGCATACAGAGAACCTCCCGGAACCTCTAAAAGCCGAGGTCCGGACAAATAGACGACTCCGAAGGGTCTACGCCAGGACCCGAGAGGAAGAAGACAGGATTGTACTAAATCGCCACTCCCAATTCCTGAGGGACAGTCTCAAGGAATACCGGGATAACAAGTGGAGTGAAAAAGTGAAATCCCTGGATACAACTCACCAGACTGCATGGCAAATGCAGCGTGCCTTAAGGTCTGACAAACGACCCTTGTCACCTCTTCAAAGTGTAAACGGCCCTGTCTACTCAGATCAAGACAAAGCTGAGATCCTTGCTGACGCCATTGTTCAACAAGGTCAGTTAAACCATCACCCCAACGAAGACGACGAACACATAGAAGAAGTCAACGAGATTGTAAGGGATCTGGACGCACAGGTTCTACCTCAACACAATCCAACTCCTGTCTCCCCTGGAGAAGTCAGAGACATAATAAAAAGGCTAAAGGTGAAAAAAGCCCCTGGAGCCGACGGCATTACCAACAAGATGCTGAAGTACCTTCCAAGAAAAGGTTACAGTGCTATGACCAACATCATCAACACCATATTGAGGACATGCCACTTCCCCAGCATGTGGAAAAAGGCGGAGGTCATAGTCTTGGAAAAACCAGGCAAGGACCGCACCCTACCGCAAAACTACAGGCCCATAAGTCTACTCCCTGCACTAGGCAAAGTAGCTGAGCGAGCCATAGCTAGAAGACTAAAAGATGAGACCCAAGAGCTAGACGCCATTCCAGACGAACAATTCGGCTTCAGGGCTGGGCACTCATCTGAACAACAAGTCCTCAGAGCTACTGAATACATCACAAAAGGATTCAACAACAAAGAAGCCACAGGAGCAGTCTTCCTAGACATCGAGAGGGCCTTCGACAGGATGTGGCACCAGGGACTGGTGTACAAAATGTCTGTGGCCGGATACGAGAGAAGAAGCATTAAAATAATACGCAGTTATCTAAGAGACAGGACATTCTCCGTCAAAGTGAATGGTACCCACTCTGAACAAAGAGGACTGGTAGCAGGAGTTCCACAAGGATCGGTACTAGGACCCTTGCTCTACTCCATCTTCTCCCATGATGTTCCGATAGGAGACGAGGGCATAACAGCACTCTACGCAGACGACACCGCCATCCTACACAAAAGCAGAAGCACCCGCATCCTGGGAAGACGACTGCAAGAGGACATAAATGACCTTAATGACTGGTGCATTAAGTGGAAAGTCAAGATCAACCCCCAGAAGACGCAAGCCATACTTTTCCAACGAAGGAGACTGACTGCCAGAGCCAGAATCCGAGTTGGAGAAGTGGAGATTCCATGGTCCAACGAGGTCAAGTACCTAGGTATGACCATGGACAAACGACTGACTTGGACCAAACACATCAACGCAGCGAGGACCAAAGCCAGACAGGCAATGAATAAACTCTATCCATTGCTCTGCCGAAAGAGCGAAATGGCAATCAGGACAAAGCTGCTACTCATCAAAACAGTAGCAAGGAGCCAACTAACGTACGGCTCCACAGCTTACGGCTATGCGTCAAAAACAAACCTTCTAAAAATCAAGAGGACAGAAAACAAACTGATAAGGATGGCGGCAGATGCCCCGTGGTTCATCAGGAATGAGGACTTGCAGAGAGATCTTCAATGGACACAAATCGAAGACTTTATGCAACAAAAGGCTACCCGAGCCTTCAGAGCAGCCGAAAACCATCATAATGAAAATCTACGAGACCTGGTGAATTACGATCCACTAGCTCCAAACCACAACAATAGGACCAAACACAGAAGACCAAGACACGGACTTCTGCGTTAAAAGTGCTTGAGGATGGATGCAAGTGAATCAAAACTTCTGAGCCTCCGTGCTCCTCAGAAGCTAGATCTCACTTGCAAAAATTCTTAAGCAACTCATGTGGCCAATAAAAATCTTCAAGAAGAGGATTCCCAGGTACCTCAGCTGGCTCCGGCGTGAGCTGCAGCTGAACCTGAGGTAAAAGAAGAGGATACCATGTACCTCAACTGGCTCCGGCGCGAGCTGCAGTTGAACCTGAGGTAAAAGAACACCCCTCCTCAGCTCCTCACTGCAAGGACACGGAAGAGCAGTGACACTGAGGGCCCAGAAGAGGACACACCAAGAAGACCAACACACGGATGGAAGGAGGAACCTGACATCGGCAAACTGGAAGGTCCAGTGAGACGCTGACAGTGGCAACCGGACAGACGGGAGGACGGATCAACAAGAGTAACTTCAACAGGTAAGACGACTACATTACTAATGATATTTTCCCTTTCATACAGTAACGAGAGGCGGCACAAAACACCGTGCCAAAGAGGCAACTCACCCCCCCCCCAGAGGACCATGTCTTTTAGAGGGTCACCCCCGGAAGGACGGCATCAACCCCATCGAAGGACCCTTGGGCTTGCCCAATGACGGTCCATCTGATGAGGGCCCGGTGGGGTTTAGTGGGTATGGCAATCTGTCAAGTGTAACAACCTGGCAGTAATGCGAGTCCCACACTGTCTCCATCCCAACCGGGATGGAGTCATGCGTAAAAGCATTTCCCATCGACACAAAAAAAAAAACCAACACTTCAGTCTCTATTCGTCAGCAAAACTGTTCTTTTCAGAACGACAGTAGTGAAAAGATGTGCAGCCGAAATGAAAACACACATACACACATATATATATATATATATATATATATATATATATATATATATATATATATATATATATATATATATATATATATATATATATATATATATATATATATATATATATATATATATATATATATATATATATATATATATATATATATATATATATATATATATATATATATATATATATATATATATATATATATATATATATATATATATATATATATATATATATATATATATATATATATATATATATATATATATATGTGTGTGTGTGTGTACGGGGTTGGGCAAATGTTCCGAAACGCCTTAATGTATACCCAAACTATAAATGTCAATTGGGATATTTTCAAGTTGTTTTCGAGATAATGGAAGTTAAAAGCTGAAAATTAAACACTTTGGATGGCTGTTAAATTTTAGCGGATGAAGTTAGAATAAAACCATTCAAACTATTCTCTCTATTATCAAATAAAAAATTATAAACAACACAGACGAATCATGGATTGAGGGAGGATTCTAATTAAATAAAGGAAGTGATTAATATTAATATTAAAATATTAAACCACAATTGAAGTAAAAAACTATTTGATTATATGTTCGAAATGCTTTCCTTCAGCGAGTTGGTAGTGCTCAAGCCTATCCATGAACCCGGAAAAAACATTCTGCAAGTGTTGATGGGTTATGTAATGTACTGCATATAAAATTCTGTTTTCTGATTCTTCTAGAGGTTTTCAAATGACTCCAAAAAAAATCTAGGGGGTCAGATCAGGTGATCTAGGGGGCCATTCAATGCGTCGTCTACCTATCCATCTTCCAGGAAAATTTTTATCTAAATAATTTTAACACCAAAATTTGCAGGAGCCCCATCTTGTTGATACCAAATTCTAATATAAAATTCACGAAGGAAATTAAGTCAGATGATGCCATTCGCTTCCTTGGTATACAAGTACAAAAGAAAGAGAACGGCACTCGGTCATACTGTTTACAGGAAACCGACATATACAAATAGATATTTCAATTTTAGTTCTCACCATCGTTCATCTTGAAAACAATCATTAGTCTATAAGGCTTGGTCAATACGTGATACAAATTAAATTCCATAGGAACAGAAAAACTGACAAAAACCCTAAAATCAAAGGGATATTTCACTGAAGATATTAGACGTTTGATTAGGGATTATAAAAATCCTAGATCTATCTTAACCAGTAGCGGATACTCAACCATGAATTAGTGCAGTTTTGACTTTTATACAGAGGGTATCAGAAATAAAATTGCAAGAATTCTACGACGATCTAACATTAACATAACATTACACACAAAAGGTTTGGGACATGCTTAAGGACACCAAAAGATGTAATTCCTTTGCAATCAGAAAGAGTTTATAAAGTGCCCTGTATAAATATAAATAAATATATATGAACCAAATATATATATATATATATATATATATATATATATATATATATATAAATATCTATGAACCAAATTGAGAATGTCCTCGTTTTTTGAAGTAGGTTGAAAATGGACCAGCAATTACATCGAAATTGACACAAAAATTTAAAGATTATATATTATATAAAATTTTAAGTGGTTCCCTTCTCGCAGAAATTGCCATTAGCACGCTTAGGCTGGTCTCAACCGGTCAGCGATATCAATAAAGAATAGCCCTCCCTTTCACAAAGACCCTTTTCTCGAATTTGTCACCCTGCGGTGTCTAGCCAGATGTTTGGACGCGTGATGACCACGCGGCTTTTTAACGGAGTTTTGGACCTTTTTAAATGCCTTCGGGTCCTTAATGATGTGCTAAAGAGTCGTTTGCCTCTAGTTGAAAGGTTGGAATGTTGATGGAGTTAAAAAAGAATGCATAGAGAAGCTCGACAATGTTAGCACACATATAAATCTATTAGAGTTAGTTATTACTGGTACAGGGTTTTTTTTTTATAATTTGCCATCCCCCGAGAGCCTTTTTTTAAAGCTACAAAAAAAATGTTTTTATAATTTAAAAACAAGTGATGCTCGGATAATCAAGAAATCACTACCTTTGTTATTTTAAACGGTGCAGGGTGTCCGGATTTGGTTGCAAAAGCAGGGTATCTCGCTTATTTTTAAAGATAGAACCTTGCGGTTTTCACGAACCTGAGTTAATTTTTTGTGAAACTCATGAAGCCGTGAACAAAATTTTCATAGCCTTCTTCGTTTATGAGATACAGGGCGAAATAGAAAATTTTGCATTTTGGGACCCCCCTCGTATCTCGGTTATCCTTTAACTAAAAAAATTGCTGCTTATGCAGTTTTTTACGCTGGATCCAGTGGCGTAGTCATATTTTTCATTTGAGTTGTTATTTTTTAGATATGACCCAAAGTTGTGTTTGTTTAAATGGGACACTCTGTATATTTGTCCAGAAATTGATTTTTCCTTTTAAAAGCTTCTCAAAAATATATAATAGTATGGGTCTATCAGTTAGTAAACAACAACAAAAATCCTAATTTTTATAATTATCGTCCCAAATTTTGCAGTAGGCCATGCAAAACAATGCTGCCTTTTATTTAAAGTCGTTAACAATATCTACATCCTAACAATAAATCAAAATAAATATGTAATTAAATCTATTTATCAAAATATGTATTGATAATTTCGCACCAAAAAAGTACCACCTATCTAGATTTATGTAACACAAGAACAAAACAGTAATAAATTATTATGTAACAAGCCTTTCAGCTAAAATCAACTTTCGTATAAGAACTACAGTAACCAAGGAAATCAAAAGAACTGTTCAAACTGATTTCCAATTCTTCGCACAATTTTCGGATTCGTTTCAGGGAATTAAGCAAAATAATGGGATGATTTTGTAAATAGCGAAAAGTTTCTCTTATTGCATTTCCTAAATCTTGGACATTATCATAGTGGTCTTTGTAAATTCTATTTTCCAGATATCCCCATAGAAAGAAATCTAAAATCGACAAATCTGGGGACCTAGGGGGCCATCTTATAGGTTCATTTGTTCCGATCCGTTGATTGGTAAAATTATTGTCCAGAAATAGTCTCGTCATTCCAAAATTGTGTGCAGGAGCACCGGCCTGTTGAAAATAAATTTCGTTAATTTGCGCTAGAGAAACATCGTCAAGTAATTCAGGTATAGCTGCATCTAAAATTTCTATATAGCGATTGGCTGTTAGATTTCCCTCAAATATATAAAATTTTATGTGTTCCTAATATGAACCAGGACACATTTAGACCAAAGCTGCTCTGCTGTCTTCTGGGAAATATTTGGTGTTGATTTTCTTGGGACCAGAATCTACTATTGTGCCTATTGAGTATACCAGAATTACTGAAATGTGCTTCGTCTGACCATATAACCTTCCTTTCAAATCTCTAACCATATCGCATCTTTCTCGAAACCAATTGCAGAAGACTACCCGACGCTCTGCATCCCCTGGCTGTAAGTGCTGCACGAGCCTAAATTTGTATGGGTGGTATTTGTGCTTTTTGAGAATTTCTTGAACTCTAGTTTTTGGAATCCCTATGCTCTTTTCACTGGCTCTACAAGAGTTTGTAGGGTAAGCTTCTGCATTAGCCAAAACCGTAATTTCCTCAGCCTTCCGATTTTCTTTATTATATGTTTTCGTACGAGTTTGATAAATGATCCGTGATTAAGTAAATTCTTTTTTATCCGATAAAAAGTGGATATATTAGGTTGCCTCCTTTCTAGATATCTAAATAAAAATTAAGCAATATTATTTCAACATACCCAAAAATTAACTATTTACCTGTTAAAATACATCTCAGAAGCCGCTTCAACATTTTCATTACTTAATATAAAACAAGCTAACATATCGTACTTTTCATAATGTTCGAAAGTTTGGTTTTCTTCCATAACAATACAAATATATTTTTACACAATAAATAAGTACAAAAAAAACTAGCGCTATATTTTATATACGCGTACAAAATTGGGAAATGTCATTTGCTTCCAAGAAAACAAAAGAAAACGGCATCGTTTTGCATGGCCTACTGCAAAATTTGGGATGATAATTATAAAAATTTGGATTTTTGTTGTTGTTTATTAAAATAGACCCATACTATTACATATTTTTGAGAAGCTTTTAAAAGGGCAAATCAATTTCTGAGCAAATATACAGGGGGTCCCATTTAAAAAAACACAACTTTGGGTCATATCTAAAAAATAACCACTCAAATGAAAAATATGACTACGCCACTGAATCCAGCGTAAAAAACTGCATAAGCAACAATTTTTCCCTTTGCGTTAAGTTAAAGGATGACCGAGATACGAGGAGGGCCCCAAAATGCAAAATTTTCTATTTCGCCCTGTATCTCATAAACGAAGAAGACTATGAAAATTTTGTTTACGGCTTCATGAGTTTCACAAAAAATTAACTAAAGGTTCTATCTTTAAAAATAAGCGAGATACCCTGCTTTTGCAACCAAATCCGGACACCCTGTACATCCTGTATTTTTTGACAATTTTGAATTCTCCTCATTCTCGTCGTTTTTAACTTATTCTGCTTTAAAGTTGCCACATATGACAAATTCACCGTGATGCAATTCGACGATACTAAAATCGCTTTATTCATGAAAAAACAAAACAGTTATTTGTAAAGAAAACATTTTATTGACTTTACCTCAAATAATTGGTAATAAATTGCTTTTTACTAAAGAAGAAAAAGTATTTCCAGGGGTAGTCTAAAAGTTTAATTAAAATCAATTTTTACAAAGTCCAAGCAGATCGATTCCTGACGTCTCTAGAATAACAGGAAAATCTTGATCTCAAATCCATTCGGTGCTTAAGAAGCACCGGTACCGTCCGTAAAAAATTAGACCAGTGAAGTTTTTAATGCTACAAGATAGACTGTTGTTTGAAAAACATTTTGTGGTCAGATGAAGCTTGTTTTAACGCAACCAGCATGTTCAAAAGGAAGAATAAACACTTTTGGGCAACAAGAAATCTTCATATAAAAGAAGAACGAAAGAAGTAAGATCGGAAGTCGTTGCATGTGTGCTGCGGCATTTTAAGAGGCCAAATTATTGTTCCAATTTTTGTTAAGGGTATTTTTATAAGGAACGGTATTCAAATTTATTAAATAACGAAATAGAACACCACCTGCAGCAGCTTCCCATAAATACCTATAATCAAAAAATTTGGCACCAACATGGAGCACCACCTTACAACAACCGAGATCTTACAAAGTTTTTAAACACTCGATATCGTTTGCGGATCGGTAAACATGGTAATATTCATTGGCCCGCCAACCTTCCGGACCTTACGTCGTTGGATAATTTATGTGGGGATATTTAAATGATAAAGTTTACCTTAATAGAACGGACAACATAGACGAGTTGCGGCAAAGCATACAGCACGAAATTGCAATATTAAATAGCGAATGTCCCATTTTCATTACCAATGCTATCAGGAAACTGGGTTTTCCAAAATTGCTTGGATAATGGAGGAGGTCACGTAACATGTGAATAATTTTGTTTTTCATGGGTAAACCGATTTTAGTATCTTCGAACTGCATCACAATGAATTTGTCATATGTAGCAATTCTAAAGCCAAATAAGTCAAAAACTACTGTTCCGAGTATAGACATATTACATATTTTTGAAAAAAAAAAGAGAATAAGGATAATCCAGAAATGTCAAGAAATACAGGGTGTTCCGTTTAAAATAACAAAATTGAAAGTAATTTTTTGATTTTCCGATCGTCATTTGTTTTTAAATTTTCCGCTTTGTAAATATTTTAAAAAAATCCTACAACTTTCATAAAAACATTTTTTTTTTTTTAAATAAGGCTCTCAGGGCGTGGGAAATTATAAAAAAAACCCTGCAATACCCTTGATAATCACTTAGAAGAGCGTTAAGATTCAAGTAAAATTAAAGAAGTTCTAGAAATTAAAAAAAAAATGGAATAACTGATATGAAAAATAGTGTCTATCAATATTATGTAGGATAGATTTAGAGTCAGCCTGGCGCTCTTATTTTTCTGCTCCCCAAATCTGACTTTTTATAATTTAATAACCAGTACTTTCGTTACTACCGTTGTATGAGTCATGGGAATGAAATGGTAAAATTGGTAAACATTAAATTGGCAAAACAAAATTGCGACCTAGTGAAATGTTAAAAAAATTATTACTAAAAACTAATATGTAGGAATCTAAAATTCTAGTACGAATCCAACATGGCGGAACAAAATGGCGGTTTAATGAAAAATTTAAAAATTCAGCCTGAAAAAACTAATTAATCAACTGATTTCGAATTGTGTGCCATAACTAATTGTAGTATAGAGATGAACTTGTAAGACTGTGGTAATTCAAAATGGCGGCCAAATAAAATTTTGTAACCTCAAAAATCACCCACTCAGGTTTACATATCTTCGCGTTTAAGCGTCCCTAGATGCCAAAAAATATGTTTTATCAATTCTGTCAATCCGTCTGTCATTTGTCTGTCTACCTGTTAGTTCGGAGCACAGAGTAAAACCTACTCATTAGACTCCAAATTTTAGTCAAAAATTAAGGCTTATATGGAAATGACCTGGTAATACTTTGGTAAAAATCCAATATGCCGGAACAAGATGGAGGCCTAGTGAAAAGTGAAAAAAATTATTACTAAAAAACTAATTATCCATTTTATCTCAAATTCTGCACAAAAATCCAGTATTATGTAGAAATCAACTGGTAAAATTTTCGTACGATGCCAAGATGGCAGAACAAAATGGCGGCTTAATAAAATATTTAGAAATTCGGCCTGAAAAAGCTGCTCGATGGTTTGATTTCAAATTGTGTGCTATAACTAATTGTGTTGTAGTAAAGCTGTAGTGCTAACTCAAGATGGAGGAACAAAATGGCAGCCAAATAAAAAAGATTTGAAATCTGAAAAACTCACCCTCTCAGGTTTTACATACCTTCACGTTTTAGCGTCTCTAGATGCCCAAAAATATAGTTTGTCTGACTGTCTGTCTGTCAGAAATTGAGGCTTATATAGGGATGACCTGGTAATATTTTGGTAAAAATCCAATCCGGAATAAGATAGCGACCTAGTGAAACGTTAAAAAAATTATTACTAAAAACTAATTATGTAATTTACCTCAAATTTTGCATAAAAATCGAGTGTTACATAAGAATGAACTGGTAACATTTTAATACGAATATATGAAAGAAAAGCAAAATAGCGGCGTAATAAAATATTTAAAAAACTGATTAGATTAATTTCAAATTTTGTGCAAGCATTAAGTGTGATATGCAGACTTGAAAAGTTGTGTTACGAATTTAATATAGCGGAACAAAATGGCGGCCAAATAAAATGTATAAAAAATCAACGTAAAAAAAATTCAATTGAATTTTTGGAGAAAAATTAAATAGGATATAACGTTAAACTAATACGAATTCAACATGACATAACAAAATCGTCGTGTGTGTCAATGTAAAACAACTTATTGAATTTATTTTAAATTATGCCCAGAAACCAAGTGTAGCATACTCGTAGGTAGAAACTTATTAAAAATATTATTAGAAATCCAACATATTGGAACAAAATGACGTCCAATAATGATGTTTGAAAAGACAGTATATATGTGTTCCTAAATAACTATGTACCGAACTATATCGGGCCACACTTCAGTATTCCTAATAAGAGTAAATATTGATAACGAGGGAAGTTCCGGGTAAAGGAAATTTACCGATTTTTTAAATGTTATTACTTTTATTTCCTTCGTAAGACATAAAGAATCGTGGAAAAAAATCACTCTCATTATTTTTTATAGATCTTTACGTTTCAACATCCTTTTCCCTTGCCGAAAAATATGTTTTCCTATTCTTATCTGTCTGTCTGTTTGTCAGTTCACAGCATAGGCTGCTAATAAACACTTTTAAATTGCTTTTAACTTTTGCAGAGGAAAGTTAAGGATGGAATAGGGATGAACTGATAAAATTTTGGTATGCATTCAGTCCTACAGAACAAAATGGCGTCTTAATAAAATGTTTAAAGAGTCAGTATTCAAAATTTCTTGCACAATAAACTTTAAATTTTTCACAAAACTTAAGTGGTTTATAAAGATGAACAGGTAAAATTTTGGTATCAAGGCTTTTTTTTAATCAAATATCTTAGACAAAAGTAAAAATAGTTATTTATTCAACGAAATTTGATTGTTTCTAGGGGTTACCGAATTTAGTTTGATAGCTTTATCTGCCTAAGAAGAAAATATTGCATTATAATGTTTACCGTAATTTTTAGTAGAATATATTTTAAAATTGATATTCTTCAAAATTAGATGTTTGGTGTTTCCTGATAAAATTCATATTAAAACAAAGATAAATTGATTTCACCTGGAAATTCCCTAGTCATGAAGCATTTTCTTTATCAGAAAGAATATGGTCCAGTTTAGTTACTCACTTTTTTTTACTTTAATTCATATTTTTATTTAATTCAATATTTAGGGTGGGTGACCTGGTTTTTACAGATTTTCATGTTTTTGGATTCATTAAAAATGGGTTTTCTCAATTCCATAGATCTGTCGCCTGTCTGTCAGTGTGACTCTTTTAGGTATGCCACCAGTTGACAGACAGACAGACCGACTTTTACGATTACATTTTGTTTGTCTACCATTTTGTTCCGATATCTTGAATTCGAATCATAATTTTATCAGTTTATCTCTACATGAAACATAATCGTCGCACAGTATTTGAAATCAATCTAATAAGTAGTTTTTTTAGGTTGATTTTTTAAATATTGTATTATGCCTCCATTGTTCTTTACCATCTTGGATTCGTACCAAAATTTTACTGGTTCATTGTCATGTAATATTACTTGTTTTTTTGTACAATATTTGAGGCAAACTGGATAATCAGTTTTTTAGTTTTTCTATCAATCGGGTAAGTAGTTTTTTTAGATATTCCGCAAACAAACAGACAGACCGACGAAATTGAGAAGACATGTTTTTTGGCATCTAGGAACCCTAAAACGTGAAGATCTGTAAAAACCTGGAAGGGCGAGTTTTTCACGATACTTTTAGGAGGGAAATAATATATAACAACGTGCCAATACATAATTAGGCAAACATTGAATGTTTATTTAATTATGTAGTATTACATATCAGTTTTTAATATTTTTTACATGTTTTAGGTGTCGTCTGATGATGCCAGTTTTGGCGAATTAATCATAACTTTTTAACTATATTACACTACTGAGACCGAGACATTGTTTTTCAATCATTGAACCAGGTCTGTTAGAGATTTAATTTAATTAAATTAATTACAATTCTAATAAAATTACTTTTATTAGAATTGTATTACTTTTTCAAATTAGGCATTTTCTTCGAATCAAAATTTAAGAAGTTCGTCCGGATTTATTCGTAATTTTTAGTTTTGTTGCCAAAAATCATTATTTGATAGTTAACTTTCAACTTGCAATTTAAAATTGTTTTAAGCAATAAAAAACTAAAAATATCTTAAATTAGCTATAAGTATTTTGTTTAATAAAAGCCCAAAATATTTTCTTAAAATATTTATCCAAGGCAATTTTCTAGAGAAACGAAAATATATTTTTTAGAGCAAAATAATGTTTTCTTTAGTTACCTCTTTATACCAAAGGAAACTGTTACTTATTCATCCTTAATAACACAAACCAAAACTTTTTTAGTAAAGTATATTTGGGGAGTGAAAAAACATTTCTGTTCCCCATTTTGTACCTTTTATCTGTGCTTACAGTCGTCTTAGACGCAGTCAGCATTATTAAGGCGAATTAAAATTCAGAAACGACAGAAAATAACTTTTTAGACAACGTCATCCCATTCCTAACTAAATACCTCCCCTGAGTCCCTTGATAAATTCGCAAGAAAGGCGATACAGTGACATTAAGGCAAAAGGGCTAAAATTTTAAGAAGGGCGGCTTTATATTCCATCTGCATGGTAATGGCGAGGCATTTTATTTCTTCCCCCGCAACCCCGCGATCTATCACGAGTGGGGATTTTTCGAGGGTTGAGACGTCTCTTACGAGACGATGATATTTTTCCCGAGGGTGGAAATATAACCCTTCTTAAAATGGTATTTGTTCCGGTAAGATATTGATTGGGGACGGAAAGACCAGAAAAATCCTTTTATTGTTGTTAGGGTTGATCGATGCTCTAAGTCTACTTTCCCTGTTTTTCCTCTTTTGAGGTATTATTATTGTAAAAAATCGGTTTGCTTTTTAGATAACTGATATACTTTTGGCTCAAATCATATGTGGCGAAAGCTTAATACATTATAAAATTTTTTAAAATTTAGTTTCAGTTGTTAACATTTAATATTGACAAACAAAAATCTTTTTTCGCTTTTTCGCAACTGACCAAAAATATTTAACTTTAAATTAATTGAAGCAGATATTTAATATAATTACATACCTCAACATGTAGACTAGTCTGTCTACGGAATGTTTCGATACATAATATAAATCATATTATTTAAGCAAGCCTAAGAAATTATATCATTTACCTTAAGTTTTTATAGACACATAGTAGTTGTACAAATACTTTATAATATTATTTATATTATGTATCGAAACATTCCGTAGGCAGACTAGTCTACATGTTGAGGTATGTAATTATATTAAATATCTGCTTCAATTAATTTAATGTTAAATATTTTTATTCAGTTGCGAAAAAGCCAAAAAAGATTTTTTGTTTGTCAATCTAAACGGAACAAATAATATAAACACATTTAAAAATAACATTTAATATATTAATAAGGTCAGTTTATTATATTTAGGTTATATAAACAAAAAATTGTATACTTATTGCACTATCGAAACAATGTTTTAATTGCATACGGTAAATGAATGTATGTCTGTACGTAGGTATATCAGAACTGGTTTTAAAGATCTTCTCAAATGAAAGATGAACAGGTGCACAATTTCTATTTCTACCAGCCAGAATGATTGTTAAAGATTTAATTGAAATAACTGTTTTACAATAAATTCTTCTTTGCGCATGCGGGCTATTTGGAAAACCTGTTATTTTCGGCTTGACAGACACATCAGGATTTAACATAGAGCGAAGAGTATTAAATTTTCATAAAATAAATATCAAGAGAAAAGTATCCATAAATTTGGTTTACCAGGAACATCTTTTTTTATGAATACTTCCTTTTATTAACATGGTCTTTTCAAACATTCTATGCCACACAGATTTTTCTTAAGGCCGCCACTTTGTTCCTTCATGTTGAATATATCCTATATCACATTTAATTTTTGTGCAAAATTTCAAAAGTCAATTGAACTAGAAAATATTTTTTATGTTGATTTTTTGAACATTTTGTTTATTCCGGTATCTTTAATTCGTACCACAATTTCTAACAGTTTATCACTATATCACACTCAATGCTTGCATAAAATTTAAAATCAATATAATAAGTCCTCTTTTCAGGTTAATTGTTTTAAATATTTTATTAGGCCGCCATTTTCTTTTGCTATTTTGGATTCGTACCAATTTTTAACAATTCAGTAGGCAGGCATTTTGTTCCGCCACATTGAATTTTTACCAAAATGTTACCAGATTGTCCATATATAATCCTTAATTTTCGGCCAAAATTTAAAGACAATCGGGAAAGTATTTTCTAGCTATGCCGCGAAATGACAAACACACATACCGACCGACACAATTGAGAAAACATGTTTTTTTTTGTATCTGGGAACACTAAAACATGAAGATATATAAAACTTGGGATGATTATTTTGTTTCACGACTAAAAAAAATTAATTTGGTCTCCATTTTGTTCCGACATCTTGAGTTCGTACCAAAATTTAACCAATTGATATCTACTTAATACTAAATTATGTTGTTTTTAATTAAAGTGATAGAAAAATCATGAAATTATTGATGTGCAATTTTTCGCATTAAATCTAAATATACAGGCCTAGTAAAACATATCAGGGCCAAATGACGTTGTTTTTAATGAAGTTATGGAACAAATAGACACATGAGTTCGAACTAAAATCCAATTTCATAGAAGATGGTCTACTTGTCTCATTATAGGTTTTTGACTATTGATACGCAGGGTAAAGATATTTATATATAAAATTTTTTTATGAAATAGTGTTCACAATATAACACATCATTGATGTTGGATGAATTTATTTTTTTTAACATTTCGACCATATTATGGCCTTTATCAGTTATCTAATAAATAAATATACATTACCGTTTTAACTGTCTAGTAGTATGTGTGACTTGTATTCTAAGAATTTTTAAACATGTTACAATGTTTGTGATATGTCTTAAATAGATTAAGATAACTGATAAAGGCCATAAAATGGTCGAAACGTTTAAAAAAAAAATAAAATCATCCAACATCAATGATATGATATATTGTGAACACTATTCCCAAGAAAGATTTTTTATAAGAATATAGTTTACTACGTGTTCAAGAAACCTCCCTTTTACAATATATATATATATATATATATATATATATATATATATATATATATATATATGTTTATATTTATATATGTTTAACAATCAAACCACAAGGAAAAAGCGAATATATCCTTAACGCGTTTAACAATTTTCACCAAAAACTTAATTTCACCATCGAAACTGAAAAAGATAAAAAAATAAATTTTCTAGACATGACCTTATATAACAAAGAAACTTGCATAAAAACAAAGTGGTATACAAAAAATACTTGGTCTGGTAGATACATCAACTATCTTTCGCAACACCCACACTCCCAAAAAAAATCTGTCATTATAGGGCTCGCGGATAGGGCAATCAAATTAAGCGATCTAGAATTTCGACAAGAAGCTATCCAAAAAGCAAAAAATACTTTACTATTTTAAAAAACAGCTACCCAATGAAATTAATAAACCCAATTTTTAAGTCCCGATTAAATAACATTAATAAAAATAATTCTAACCCCAGCAACAATCAAAACAATAAAAATAAATATATTTCAATACCCTATATTCAAGGACTGTCGGAAAATTTACAAAAATCCCTTAAAAAACAAGATCTAACCGTATCTCACAAAAGTTACAATACCCTACAAAAACAATTTTTTCCTCTTTAAAATCAAAAACACCTAAGTTTCAAAAAACACACACTATATACAAAATAAAATGCAACGACTGCCCAAAGGTCTATATAGGGCAAACCACACAGTATCTTAAAAATCGTTTGAATGGACACAAGTATGATAAAAAAAATAAAACAGCGCTTACAAATCACGAAACAGAATATAAACATACTTTTAACTTTCAAGATACTACTATTCTAAATACGGAAATTAACCAAAAAAAGAGAGAGTTTCTGGAAATGTTATACATAAAACGGGAGATCAATGCTATAAATGCAAAACAGACATAAAGAATTTAAGCCAAATATATTATAACGTTATCAAATAACTCTAAAACTGACTTGATATATACATTAAATTAATATAAAAAAAAAAACTAAATTAGCCCCCTTTCTTCTAAATTCAAAAGTAAATAAACAATATATCACCTTTTAAATAATAAAACAGTTCAAAACAAATCTAATTATCTTTGCCTTTTTAAACTAATATATATAAAAAAAAACCCATAGAATTCCTTAACCGACGTTTCACATGAATGCATTCTGCCAGTTAAAGCAGTGTCGCTCGAAGATAGACATACTCGTAGCAATTAATATTATAGTAATTTTAATCTGTATGACGTTCTTTTCAATGTTTTTAAATGTGCTGTTTCTGAGTGTTGTATGGAAAACGTGCTGTTTTTAAATGTTGCATAAAGATGAATTCTGAAAGATCCTTCTTATGGTAAGTCATCTAAAATGTTAAAATAATATTATTAATAATTTGTCCATACAATTTATAATAGTCTTTTAAGAAAAATATCTTATCTCGGTTTTCTATTGTTACAGACACACACAAAAAATACTGATGAAGACCAACCATAAATGGTCGAAACGTCTATAAAAATGTAACAAAAATGAAATTAAATTTGTTTTAATTTTATTCCTACTATCGAACCAAAATACCCACGAAAACAAAATTAGTATATATAAATATATATATATATATATATATATATATATATATATATATATATATATATATATATATATAGAGAGAGAGAGAGAGATAGAGAGAACCTTGATTTTAAAGGTTAATTTTTTAATTGTGAATTTAAATATTTTATTAGGCCGCCTTCTTCGTATCAAAATATTACCAATTCATTTTTATATAATATCTTCTCTTTATGCAAAATTTGAGGTAAATTGAATAATCAGTTTTTTAGTAATATTTTTTTATATCTGGTATTTTTTTATCCATCTATTTTGGTCATCTCCAGATAACCCTTAATTTTTGACCAAAATTTGAAGTGAATAGGGTAATTAGTTTTTTAATTATGCCACGAACAGGCCAACAGAATTGAGAAAACATGTCATCTAAGAACCCTGAAACGTGAAGATCTGTAAAAACCTGGAAAGGTGATTTTTCGCAATACTTCTCTTTTGCGAGGAAAGTAAAAAAGAACATAATAGATTAAATATAATTAACCTTCCTCATTTTTATAAAAAAAAACTACATACAGTGAAACCTCCCTTAACGGACACCTCTGAGCAATGGATACCTCTGCTGAACGGACAATTTTGAAGTCACCGACCGTCAGTAAATGTATTCCTGTGTATTAAACCCTCTGGACAATGGACACTCCTAACAACGGACACGGAGTGTAAAATTTAAAACATTTTTAATAAAAACAGTAAAATTTACCTCCTCAGAACGAAAAAGCCCACATTTAATGCCGGTATTTTTATTGCACATTATGGGCAACATTTAGATCTATGCCAATAAGCGGCGCGGCGCCTACCTATTGTTAATAACACTAGTTTAACAACAGGCTAGCTTATGCTGTCTGGCTTGTAGGTAAATTGCGGTGAATTGCATAATAAATAGACCACCTTATTTTTATAAAATGTAGTCTTCATCAATAGGATATCTTAGTTTTGATGTTACTCTAGTGCGATCAATATGTCTTCAAACAAAAGAAAATTTTTGAGTCTTCAAGAAAAAGTTGAAACAATCCAGTACGCGGAAAAAAACAAACTTAGTGTTAGAGTATTAGCCGAAAAATTCTGTGTAGGAAAATCTCAAATTAGTGATATTTTGAGAAACGAGAACGATCTTATCAAGCGATTCGCCGAGACCGTGAACATGAAAGAGAAAAAGAAATTTGCGAAATCTGAGGGTGCTGCCATAGACCAAATTGTCTACGACTGGTTTTGTAAAGTACGCTCCAAAAGCATTTCAATATCCGGTACAATAATAAAGGAAAAAGCACAAGACATTGCAAAAAATCTAGAAGTTGATGGTTTTAAAGGATCAAATGGACGGTTGGAGAAGTTCTGTCAACGTCATAATATCTCTTTCAGTTCCATCTATGGCGAAGCAGCGGCTGTAGACTTAATTCAGGTAACTGATTGGCGACGAAATTATGTGCTATTATCAAAAACTACGTACCGAGAGACATTTATAACGCCGATGACGGAACTTTTTTTCGCGCCTTGCCAAATAAAACGTTTTCTTTAAAAGGCCAAAAATGTGCTGGCGGGAAAGCGTGCAAGGAGAGACTCACTATTTTACTTTGCTCCGCTATGAATGAATAAGAAGAAAATGTGCACGTGATTGGAAAAAGTAAAAAACCCCGTTGTTTTAAAGGATCAAGCGTGGAAAAATTGCCACTTGAATGATACTATAACAAAAAAGCATGGATGACAAGGAATATAATGTCGGATTGGTTGATGAAATTTGACCGAAAAATGCAAAGGCAAAACCGAAATATACTTTTATTTTTGGATAGTGCTGCATCTCACCCAAAACTGGGCGTGATTCAAAATTTTAAAAACCGCTACAGAAAGTTTTTAATCAAGCGACAATTGGAGAAATCCATAAATGTTGTAAGTGCCTTGATTTGGATTGTTGCTGCATGGAAAAAAGTCGAATCCAAGACCATCAATAACTGCTTCCGCAAAGCTGGATTCGACAAAATTTTCGAGGAAAACGTTGACTATAATAGTGAAGATGATGTGCCATTATCGGAATTATGTAGAAACATTAATGTGTTTTCTTCCGACTTAACTTCATATTCCTAAATTGATGAAAGTTTGTTCACGGAAAATCCTAACATAAGTGTACGTGAGTGCATCAGTGAATTTCAAAATAGTGAGAACGGTCATTTGACAGTGCTGATGAAGAAATTATTTCTTCCAATATTAAGAACATTAAGGAAGCATATAAAATGTTAAGGGATATTGAAAACTTTTGTATGTTATCTGGAGATTCTGTTTTAGGGGAAAAAATCTCAGAAGTTGCGTCTAAAATGGAATCTCAAATTATTAAAAATAAATTAACTAGTTTAGGACAAACAACACTTGATAATTTTTTTAAATAGAAACTTTTTATAAAGTAGAACTGTATCAAACTGTATATGTAGTTAGTATAATATTTTATATTAGGTAGTACATTTTTATTGTATGCATATACGTATGTAAAAGACGTTGGTGTAAACGTAGTAACAATTGTATTAATAATTTGTACTAAACATTTTTTTTCTTAAAAATTAAATATTTTTTTAAATAAAATTATATTGCTAATTAATTTATTCACTCCCCACAACGGACAGTTTCTGTGGCACGGCTACTGTCCGTTGTTGAGAGGTTTCACTGTATATGCGGCAGATGTTACGATCAAATTTTTATCTCTAACCCTACCTTAATTAGAAGATCAGCGAATTAAAGTAATTGCTATTGAAATGCACGCATTAGCGAAACAAATTATCCTTAACTTCTTTCATATTTATTTTGTAATTTCGTCGACAAGCAACCATCCATGGTTTTGCCAAGTGTTTATTTACGGGAAAACGATAATACTTTATACAGGGTCTCCCGAATTGCAGTGTCCAAACTTTAACAGCGCATTCTGCATTCAAAATAAGCCCTAATTTTCTATATAAACATATATCGGCAAATGCTTCGTTTTCGAAATACAGGGTGTTAAAGTTTTAAGAAAAAAATTGTTATTTAGTCATAACTTTTTTAGTACTTGAGATATTGTTATTAAATTTGGTAAACAGCATTTGAGTAACAAAAGGCATTTTTTGATTTGAACTATTTTTTAATTCTTTATCAGTGGCGTCCGTACAGGATTTTTTATTGAATATTCTTGAAGAAAAAATGGTACGCTACTGCTTTTTCTGAAAACAAAAATCATTCCTAAAATCCCCACTCAGTTTGGAGCAAATTTGATCCCTTAAAAACTAAAAACTATTTTTATGTATAGCGTAGCTTAAATTTCCATTATTGTTAATTATTTCAGTGGCAAAACCTTTAACATCTTGGTATGCCATGATTGCATTTTTGTGACAATTGAACAATTGCTAGTTTCGTCTTTAAAGTGTGACATTTGAGTTTTTGGAGTAAATAAATATCAGGTACATTACAGTTTATACAAAAAGGTAATTATCAGTCTAACTAGTGATTTCAAAATGGTGTTATTCAGTAACTTTGAGTATGCTGATATTCATTTCGTTTATGGTTTCTGTAATGGAAATGCAAATGCAGCAGTACGGGAATACCAACGAAGATTTCCAAATAGAAGATTACCTTGCAAACAAGTTTTCATTAAAACGCATTTAATGTTTAGGAACTTTGGACTCAAAAAGAATCCGAGAAACGAAGGTAGGAGAAATGAACAATATCGAAACGTAATTTTAAATAAGTTTGACAACGATAGGACATTAAGCCTACGAAGAGCAGCTCATAATTTACAAGGCAACGTAGTTTTTGCTTCTAAAAATAAGGTTCATCGCGTTTTGAGGAAAGATCACAGGAAGCCATTTCAGATGCATCCAGTTCAAAACTTACAACCTGGTGATGCCGAAAAACGTGTCAGTTTTTGCAATTGGTTTTTGCGCCAAATAGAGGAAGACGAGAACCTCTCAAAAAAAATTTATGGACTGATGAAGCCACATTTACCCGAAGCGGCTCAGTAAATTTCCATAATTTACGAATCTGGAGCCATGACAATCCATGTGTTGTACGAACTAGAGCATTTCAGCAAGAATTTTCTATTAATGTTTGGTGTGGTGTAATAAATGAAATTTTTTGCGGGCCCTATATTCTACCACCACGCCTAGATGGACAGTTATTTAATGATTTTCTGCAAAATGAGTTATTTCAATATCTAGAAAATATTCCTCTAAATCTTAGAAACGAATTCTGGATTCAAATGGACGGGGCTCCCGCGCATTTTGCACTTGTAAATCGCGAGTGGTTAAATAATAATTATCCAGAAGGTGGATTGGACGATTAGGAGCTACAGCCTGGCCACCACGTTTCCCTGACCTCACACTGTCGACTTCTTGGTGTGGGGTTATTTGAAAAATTTAGTTTATTCCGGGCCAGTTCATACAAGAGAAGAACTGATTCTAAGGATAGAGCAAGCCTGTGAAACTTTGCGAGCCAATACGAATTTTATACGCCATGCCACTGACACAGTTAAGAGCAGATGCCGAAAATGTGTCGAAGTTAGAAGAGCTCATTTTGAGCAATTATTGTGAATTTTAAGACCCATATTAATCCTTAATGGTATTTAAAGAGCTCTATAAATTTTTTTCACGATCTAAGTTAATAAAAGTTATGAATTCTAGTTTTTGTAAAGTTAATTACGAACTTAGTTAATAAAGAGTAGTTTCTGTAAAATGAAGTATCATCTTCAAAATTGAATTAATTCTAATTACCGTTTTACAAAATAAATCGACGATTTTAGAATTATAAACTCATCTGTCATACTTTAAAGACGAACCTAGCAATTGTTCAATTATCACAAAAATGCAATCATGGCATACCAAGAGTCGACATACGTTGTTCAGAAATTATGAACTCACCCGGAATGCATGAAATAAATATCAGAAACCAAATAATTTTAAAAACTTGCTGTTACAATCCCACCTTAAAGGTTTTGCTACTGAAATTAAAAATAATGGAAATTTTAACTATGCCATACATAAAAATGGTTTTTAGTGTTTTACTCGAAATTCTTACACCGCACGAAAAAAAGACAAGGGATCAAATTTGCTCCAAACTGAGTGGGGATTTTAGGAATGATTTTTGTTTTCAGAAAAAGCAGTAGAGTACCATTTTTTCTTCAAGAATATTCAATAAAAAATCCCGTACGGACGCCACTGATGAAAAATTAAAAAATATTTCAAATCAAAAAATGCCTTTTTGTTACTCCAAGGCTGTTTACCAAATTTAATAACAATATCTCAAGTAATAAAAAAGTTATGACTAAAAAACAATTTTTTTCTTAAAACTTCAACACCCTGTATTTCGAAAACGAAGCACTTGCCGATATATGTTTATATAGAAAATTAGGGCTTATTTTGAATGCAGAATGCGCTGTTAAAGTTTGGACACTGCAATTCGGGACACCCTGTATTTGTTCCTTTCGTTTTCCGCGTATTGTTTAAACAACCAGCAACAGCACTAGCAGGAATTCTTAATTTTGTATAGTTTAAAAGATAACTAAAACTATTGTTGAATATTCAAAAACATTTATCCAAAAACCACTAACGGTGCCGAAAATTAATGGATTTCAAATTAATTAATTTCTTATGGATTTGATGTGTAATGACGGACTCAAACGACTGGTGTACTTGACAAATAATCGTCACTTGTTAACATTTGTCAAGTTGTGTGCATAGGCTATAATTGTACAAATTTTCGGCATTAGTTTATTTGTCATCGATTATCAGTAAATATGGTATAAGTTAAAGGGTCCTATGTAAATGCGTTCAAATGTTTGTCAAATATACAGGTTCTGTGATCAAACATCTTCGATACTTGCTAAATTCACAATTATTTGTGTATTTGTCAAATAAGCCAGTCGTTTGAGTCCGCCTTTAAGTTAATCCTCTAAGAAATGAATTATACTTCTGGCATCGGTGTTTGAAAGCAAACTTTAGCTACTGCGATCAATATGTGCAATAGTATTTCATTTTTTGAAAATTTAAATATGCAGGGTGTCAATTAAGTACTTGTACAAACTTTAAGGGGTGATTCTTTGACTAATTTTAGGATGAAAAGTTCATATAAACATGGTTCTGAAACGGCTTTGTTTCTGAGATACAGGGCGTCCAAAAAAACAATTTTATTTGGTTTTTTGCATATATTTTTGTTAAGGAAAATGACAATTGGACAAAATTTGGGATTCTGGGTATATTGATGACGAGAAATTCAAATATTACCTTAGTTTTTTATTTAATGTTAGAGGGCACTACATACAGTGTTGTTCCCAAACTTAATTAATTAACTTTTTTGTGAAGCCTTTTATGTCATTTTTGACTAGGTAGAGCTACTCTCCATTTAATTCTACATAAAACAGGTGCTCTTAGTATTTGTCGCTAAAAGCAGCCATTTTGGATAAAAAAGGGTTTGAAGTTAAATCTGCGTTGAAATTTTTTAAATTGGATTTCGAAAAATAAGCAAAAAAAATATATCTTTTATTGATTGTATTATTAGGTAAAAAACTTAAATCATTTACAACACTAAAACTAAAACTAAACTGTTAATAATATTATTTTACAATAATTGTTGAAAATGACCACCGCCTACTTCAACGGATGCAATAAGTCGCTTTAACATTGATTGGCGAACTCTTTCAAATATACTTGGCGTCTGATTAATAATGGCACAAGATTCAAATATCCTATTTTTTAAATCTTGTTCATTTTGGACCGGACTTTTATAAACCAAAGACTTCAAGTGACCCCACAAAAAATAATCTAAAGAATTCAAATCTGATGATCTGGGAGGCCAGGCTTATGGTCCAGCTCTTCCTATCCAACGGTTAGAGTAATTCTCGTCCAGAAATTGACGCGCAACGACACTAAAGTGTGGCGGAGCTCCGTCGTGCATTAACCACATCCTGTTTCTGGTTTCTCATTCAACTTCTTCTAAATGGTTGGGAAGTTCGTGCTCCAAAAACCTTCGATATTCTTCGCCATTAAGCCTTTGCGGAAGAATGCAAGATCCAATAAGGTGATCACCGATAATTCCTATCCAAAAATGTTGAGAGAAAATAGCACCTGAAAAAGATTTTCTCTGATAGCATTCGGATTATCCTCAGCCCAGATATGGTTGTTACGAAAGTTAATTACGGAATTTCGAGAAAACGAGGCTTCATCTGTGAAAAGCGCATGGCTTAAGAAATCCGGGGTTCGTACTAATCTATTACGCAACCAAACACAAAAATCGAGTCTGAGGGGAAAATCTCTAGGTAATAGAGCCTGCACACGTTGCATATGATAAGGATGGGGAGGAAGGATTGTTGGGACCTTAAAATTTGCCAAACAAGTGTGTGTAATATTCAATTCAAGAGCTATTTTCCGTGTACTAGTTTGCGGGTCTTCCTCAATTCTGTTTAACACAGCTTCTTCAATCTCAACTGTTCGAACTGTTGCAGGCCTTCCTGGACATTTGTTGTCCTTTTAAAACTGCCAGTTTCACAAAGTCTTGCGTGAATATTAATCAAAATTTGGACGTGTGGCCCCACTCGTGAGGAAATCGCGCCTGATACATTTGTCTTGCAGCTTGTGCATTACCGCGAGTCATTCCATAAGTAAAATGAATGTCTGCCATTTCTGCGTTGGTATATTGGTACATTTTGGACAAAACACGATAAATTATTACTTATAATGCCAAATGATAAAAAACTACTTGTTTGATTCTAAATCAACTGCCATGATTGATTCTGCTACCATGGAAACCTCTCAATTGTTTTCCAAGGCCTGCTATGGATTCACCTACACTATTTTCTTGTGTACTGCGGCTGTAGAGGAACGATGCAGCACATTTTTACGATTTTATTATTTTTATCCAATTTTCACTAACTTGGTAATTGTGATATGTTAATGTGATAAAGTAACATAGCACATGATTTTGAAAAAGTATTTTTTCGCTTATTTTTCAAAATCTCGGAAATGATTCAATTTAAAAAATGTCAACGCAGATTTAACTTCAAACCCCTTCGCCCTCTAACATTAAATAAAAAAACTAAGCTAATATTCGAATTTCTCGACATCAATATACCCAGAATCTCAAATTTTGTCCAATTGTCATGTTTACAAAAATATAAGCAAAAAACCAAATAAAATTGTTTTTTTGGACGCCCTGCATCTCAGAGAATTTTTAATCCTAAAATTAGTCAAAGAATCACCCCTTAAAGTTTGTACAAGTACTTAATTGACACCCTGTATAATTCCGAGATCCCAGAAGTTTTTTTTTAATTTAATTAAAATGGAATATTTTTATCATCATAAACTAACTCTAAAATATATTTCGGAAAAAGAGGGCCGTTCGGTGTATTTGCTTAATAAATCTGGAATACTACAATATTCCTATCGTTCTTGCATTATGTTATGTACAATACATTAGTTACACAAGTCTTTAAAGATTGTTGCATATAAAAACATCGGTAAATTGGTTTTACCCAGAACTTCCCTCGTTATAAATTCTTCTTTTTATGAGGGAGTACTTTACAAATCTTCCATGTAATAAGGGAAGGAAAGATAATATAATTTGTATGTATACTACAGGTACATATTATTAAATATCTGTAAGCTTCACTTTCCATGATAAAAGAGATTCATAACGAAGGCAGTTCTGGGTAAAACTAATTCACCAATTTATTTTTCTTTATTATAATTTATTATTATTATTTATATTTATTTTCCAAAACATTATTCTGCATAGTCTACCAAAAATAAATTAGGTACTTTATTATTTTCCTCCATAAAAAAGGTTTTATAAATGGAATGTTAACGAATATTTAAACATTTTATTAGGTCGCCATTTAGGATTTTCACCAAACATTTACTAGCCTAACCAAATTTAACGCTTTATTTTTAGCAAAATCTCAAACCAATTGGATAAATAGTTTTTTGGTACTGAATTTTTTAACAATTTATTAGACCGCCATTAAAATGTTAAAGAAGCTTGTCAAGGCAAATTGTTTAAACTACTTCTTCCAAGATATGACGATGTCCTAAAAATCTTCTACTGTATTTTTTTATTAACACCTATGATACTGGAAATTTATTATAACGTATTTATTACTTCAAGTGTTTTCTCTTAGAATTCGTTTTGATATACCTAATATTATTTTCAATACTTTAATTTTTTTTTTAATTTCAAATAACTCACAGTAAAGTCAGTGTATTAATAAAAAGCTAGAAATACTTCTATTAAAATGTGTGTATAAGCTATAATAAGAGCCATGTGCTCTCCCCTTTATTGGCACTACAATACGGTAGTAATGGTCAAAGCCAGGAAATGTTTTTTTTTAAGTCCGAACCGGTTTGACCAGTCCACTTTTGAATGGACACTACATTCTGACCAGCTTGCATAGGGCAACAGGGTTTATAAGGTAATATATGACCTACAAAAGTATGGTGTACATAAAGCTTTTGGCTGCATTTTGTTAATATAAAATAGGAATTAAATGAATATGTAGAGTAGTCCTTAATTTTATAAAATCCAGGACAGATTTTATGTTGGGATGCATTTTAGGAGAAGACAATTATAGGTAAGTTTAGTTTATTCACAAATATAATAAAAAAAAAGAGACTTGTTAAAGCATAATTTGGTGAATATATTAGTTTATATAACGCAACAGCAATTTAAAAATTAACATAAAAAAAAAGACATTTCTAGAACCGGTTTACTTTTTTCACTCTGTCTCAGCTCAGAAGACAACAATTGGCTTATTTGTTTCTTTTTAATATATCTTTTTGGCAAACATCACTTTATTATACTAGAAATGCAAACGTTACTGTCAAGACTGTCAAGTGGTAGACTTAAGACAATTATTCAGCATTATAAAGTAGACATGTTTTAGTCTTTTTAAAGTGAAAAACTACTTGCTGTTACTTTCTTTTTCTGACATTGTTGACCATGAATTCTTTTAGATTAAAAAATAAATATTTTAAAAATAATTAGCAAATGGTAAAATATACACGGTGCTAAATACATTCCGATTTTTTTTTTCGGAAAATGTGTTTACTTTAAAATATATTTCAAATATAGAAATAAGTAAAATAAATACGACGAAAAACCTTGCGGAAATCATTGAGTCAGAAATATAGAAACATAATATATTTACAAACATTCCTTACAAACAACTTATAGTAAAAAAAGTAGCAAAATTTTCCACTACTTAAAAAAAAATTGGAGATAAAGTTATTAATATGAATAAAAATATCCCTTTATTTATTTGAAAGTTACACTGCTATTGAAACTTAAAACTGGTAGAAGTTAATGAATGGTACTAATACATTTTAGAAATATTATTTGGCGCTTTTTTGAGGCTGTGTAAGATTCTTACTTACAGATTTTATATTCTAAAAATACTAAAAAGCAATTTTATTAGAGGTGACAGAAATTATACATATCTTTATTACAATTTCAACAATATTACATACTTGCTGAGAGCTGAGCACGTTAAAATTTATACTAGTAAAATAATTAACAAACTTTACAAAATCTAAAGATGATTATTGTTGGAGTTGTGCGCCTAAACCAATCCTAAAGTTCAGAAACATTATCACCAATAGTAGTTTCACGTGTTCCCTGGAACGAGTGCTCTATATAATTGTATCACTAATTTTGTCGTATTATATTGCCAAAAGCATTAATAAATGTTGTTTAAAATGTGTGACAATATAAAAAGTTGAGAATGGCAATAAAACGTGCAAGGAAGAAAGCCGGGTTTTCTTCGCTTTTATATAAATTAAAAACAAAAATTATTTCTACAAAGACGCCCCTCAATAAAAGTAAAATAATAAGTCTATCTTGATATCGATGGCCAGATTCTGCTCAGATCCGGATTCAGCTTTTTTATAGAACTGTAGAGTTTTGGTTAAAAAGTACCTATTTTTAAATGACATTTTTCTAATTATTTTATGTTATATTAGAAAAATCTACATATAATTCGTATCAGCTAATTATTTATTCCAATCTTTATTTTATAAAATATAGCATAAGTTTTCACGTATAAACAAAAAAAGGAATTAGAAAATTAACATTATACTTATACATATAATCGTTTTCAGAGTCGGAATTCGCCACGTTAATTATCTGAACATCCAGAAATCGTTCTTTTTGCCAATAATCCCTCATAATATTATTTGTGTATGTGATGAACGCAATCTGACCAATTTTCGGAGGAAACATTTTGTAATTCTTAAGTAATATAATGTAATTTGCTTATTAAAAAATGTTTGCCCAAATCAATTCAAACGCATTGAAAATACAGGGGTAAAATGGTCATCTCAAAACTTGGTGTCCCATGTTAATCCACGGCATATCGGAAATTTGCTTTGTATTGTTTTACTAGTTATTGCAATCAGGGTTTGAGGGAAATGTTATATTTTTGCTTTGTAACCAAGAAATGATATCAGCTGTTTTTATTAAGGCGTTAGGCGCATCTTCGTCGAGCCGTGAGTGGAACTTTGTATTGTCCATAACAATAAGAGATGGTTTTTCCAGGCCAGGTAAAAGCTGTCCCGCCAGCAATTTTTCAAGCAATTTAGAGTCCATGTTGTCAAGGTAATCGGCGCTTTAATTCGTTGTAGAAAAGGTCTGCTTAATTATAAATCTATCTTTGCTGCCAGCGTGTAAAACTATATATATTTTCCTTAAAACGGATTTAATGTTGTCATCACACCATGTTTTAATACCGCTACCATTTAGAAATATACATGTTTCGTCGATAAAAATTACATCCAGCGGTGTTTTTGATAGCAAATTTTCAGTATATCGTCTTAAAAATGCAATACGTTTTGAAACATTATCCGGTTTTTAGACAATGTAGCGCCTACCGCGGTGCTTTTTAAATTTAAATCCCAAACCCCGGATTCACTAAAAGGGTTAAAGATTTAAACACATCTAATTTCCATGGCAATCGAAACTTTTAGTTCTTCAGCCATGTCATTTTTTTATTGTGACATTTATAAAAAATAATTTGTTCCATTCTTGCTTATGTCATTTTAAACCTATAACTGTCAAGGAATTTAAACATCTTTAGTGGATATGGGTGTTAATGTTTTAACAAATTACCTGAGCTAGCATTGCTTAGGTCAATTATTTGTTTGGCACGGAATCCCTCTTTTAATATTTCTCATATGACATAGTTGCGCATGCCAATCATGTTGTAAACAATTTTATTTATTTCGCTTTTCCTTAACTCACTTAAATCTCTTGTCTTTGGAACACGCTTCTCTTGATTCACCTAAATAAAATTTTAAACCACTTACCTTGGGAGAGCTTCCTGCGATAGATTCCCTTTGAATTCTGGCTACATATTTCTAATTAACCTTACACGCCTTCGAAGTACATTTTAAAGCAGATATTGGCTACACGCCATTTTCTTTTTAATTCTAAAAATACTATAAAACATTTAAAATAATCTCCCGAGTATCGATGTTAAGCATTTTTCACAAAACATTGTTCAATAAATCACGATAATATCAATGAAAGTCGACAAAGATAGTCCATAAAGGGTAGGTACCTGTGGATTTGATGCCTGTGATTCGTTTAGTAAGCATATTAACACTAGCTTGTTCCACGTTTTACTGCCGTTTAGGGCTTTTTGGAATATCTGTACTTATAATAATTGTAATATGATGAGCAGAACTGGACTTTGCACCCATAAAAAAACACAGGATCATATATAACACGATTTTTTCAAGTCATTTCCTCGCCTTACCTTTTACACCTTATTTATTGATAAAATAAATGTTTTTCCACAGAACAAGATCATTTCATATTGTTGCTTCTATTAAAATTCATAATAATTATAATTCATTTTTGATGACTCCCTTCTAGCGTTGTTACTCCAAATATAGATTTCTTATAAAAACACTAGTGCAATCAATATTGTATGTGTAAACGGCTGTGTCAATAGATAATTTTCTGTGACATGACAAATGAATTTTCTGTAGCATTTCAACAAAGCTGTAGTTACTGAGTTTGGCAATTTATTTGACATTTTTGTGACATTCCCGTTTTATACTTACGAAGATATACTAAATATTCAAATTTGTAAATCATGAAATTCTTTCATAGCTATAAAATATAAATCCTGCAATGAAGCTCAATCTATAATTTTTTGACAAATTTCTATTTACCCATCATTTTAAACTAATACATTTGGCAAATATTCCAAAAATTATGGAATATATTCACTCGTTATGATACTATTGAATTTCAAATAGATAAACAATATTTTGACATAATCTTTTTAAGCGTTGAATCAAATTTAGATATCTTTAGAGGTCGGATTATTTTAGTTTTACGTGTCATATACTAAAGTTTTGTCCATAATGAATTTGTAGTAAACTAAAATACGCAATTTACCAAGTACCAAGAAGCTTGTACAGTAGCGGTCAGGAAAGACTGCGCCAAAATGTAGTCCGATTGCCGTCTTCTGCATTTTGAAAACTTAATAGTCTATGAGAAGTTTCCTCGTAGAATTAAACCATAAAGGAGTATATTTCTGACAACTGCACAGATTGATAAGAGCCTTGTTTTTATTTTTATTTTTGTAAATAACTGTCTTCCAACAAAGGACTTGTATGCTCGTATACCACGTGCAATATGACAAAACCATTTTAATAACTCTAATGCTAATTAAGTAATCTAGTTTTAAAGTTCCTCCAAAATATCATAATAAGCAAACTCAGGCAAAACGTCATTAAATTTACATCATCTTAGCGAAAGAAAAAAACGAACAGAAATTAACAAGACTTGAGATGGAAAGAGGGGACTCGAAACAAGGTGTTTCTGACAAGCGAAAGAACCCGGATGGCGAAGAGAGCGAGGGGAACGCTCGCCCCAGGAGCGGCGAAAATAATAATCCAAATAGAGAAAAAGGTCTCGTGAACGGGCTAAAAACAAGGCGGAAAGCCTCCCCGGTGCCCGCGAAAAACTTATTCTTGGCCTGTCCCGGCCAATAGCAGGCGGCCATTCTGCGACGTTCGGATGTTTTATTGATCGGCTCAGGAATTCTTCTTCTTCTTCTCGACGGCGCGAAGTTAGCGGTGAGGGAAAAGAAAGGACGATTCTTTTAAAAATGGACCGACGCGGTGCGACGAAGGCCTATGCCGATGCCGGGAGATCGGGTGAACGCCGAAGACCCCGCTGGCGCACGGGGATGACGGCAATCGCGAATGGAAAGCTGGAACACTGCGATAAGTGTTTAAATGCAATTTACGATATGATGCGGGGCAGTTGTCCGAAGGTTTTTGTTATAATGCGTGTTTGTATGTAACACGTTTTCTTATAAAGGTTCTAGAATGTAAGGGTGCGTTTTGATTTTAACGGACACATAAAATAAAAAAGGCTTGAGTTTTATAAAACTTTTTGAATGTTCCGGATTTTAATGTAGATATGTGTGTGCGTCTGTCTATGTTGTTAGTCATTTTTATTTTATCGCGTGTTTAATACTATCCTATTTTGCTCTATATAATAAATCAATGACTTCAATGGCATTTATTTGTTGTTATGTTGTTTCGATCCAAGATCATAACAGTGCAGACTTTATTACACTTTTGCTCGGATATTAAACCACATATTCACTAAGATTGTTTAAAAGTTAGACCAGATTAATTTATCATTGCAAATAAAATTTTCGGTTCGCCTGTTGTATTTTGCTTGTCACTGCCATCCTCGCAAATGTGATATTTGGAAAAATTATGTGTTCTATTGTTGCACGTGCCATTTTAAACTAATACAATCTAAATTTAACTTTTTTAGTAAATGCGATTGTATTGGGATCTAGAAAAATGATTTTGAAGACTTCCACGGTCTCCCGGTCTAACATTTATAGATGAACTACTTTTTTTTAAATTACAATCGTAAAAACTAAGTTAACTTAAAGTCGATTTACTTTTTTCTTTCTTCTTCTTTATGAAAATTGCAAATTTTCTGTATGAAACTATCACTAACAACTGTTTTTGTTTTTCTTGCGTTTTTTACCTAAACAGTTTGGGAAGACTCAAAAAACAACATATTTCATATTTTTTGGACTAGTAATTTTTTTTTCATTTTGGCATCTTGGCATCATAAAAAAACCATCGAGATACAACCTTAAAGTGAAACTTTAATTGATACAAATTAATTATGGACACTTTTTGTTACTTGTATGGACACTTTTGGTTAGCACCAGGTTAGGCGCCATAGGCATCATCGTTAAAGCCCTAACAGAAAAGACGAACAACAGCGAAGTGTACCACGGGCAGATGTCTAACATCATCAGGCATCCCAGGAACCGATGGCGAATTTTAGACTTCCACCAGTGATTTATTTCGCTGTTGGTTAGTGTTGATCACCATTTGTGTAAGGACTTTATTGATGATGCCTACAATGCCTGACCTGATGCTAACCCGGTACTCCGTGTTCTTTTCGTTATTCAATTATTTTAGTGTAGTTTTTTCCTTGGCGCCCTTGGTTATGGTTATGACTTCTAATTCGTAATGAGGACCCCAAAATCCCTCTATATACAGAAAATTATCAAAATCGGCAGCAGTGTAAAAAATAAAAAATTACCCGAACTTTTTCTGTAGCTTGGAATTTTTTTTAATTTGTATATCATTAGATTTATTTGTTATATTAGATTAGAACTGATTAGATTTGCTGTAATCAAAGTGCGGGGTAATGCGCCATTTACTTCTTGTGAAATACTACCGAAGATGCGTGCTATAATGTAAGTTTGACAACATTGTAATACACCATTTCTTAAAATTGTCATAATAAGGAGTTTTCGCATCGAAATGTATTGAAAATGTTGAACTTCTTTTTGTTTTTTTTTTTAATTAAAAGACTGGTTCTTTAATGTGTTTTTTTTCTTTTAAAATAGTTAAAAGAAGGTAAATTATATACATATCTTATAATCAAAAATTATCAAATTCTGCGGGTATTATTCCTTGCAAGACTCGTTTATATAAGTTTTAAAATGAATTCCTGCTAGTTTTTACTATAACACCGCTGCATTTTACACACAAAAAACGTAAAAAAACGATCTGTCTGTCTGTCTGTCTGTTCGCGGCGTAGCTAAAAACATACTTATCTGATTGAGTTAAAATTTTGGTCAGAAATTAAGAGTCATATGGAGATGACCTGAAAACATTTTAATCATAAAAAAATCACACTCTCAAGTTTTACACGTCTTTACGTTTTAGCGTCCCTAGATGCCAAAAAAAAATATGTTTTATCAATTCCGTCGGTCTGTGTGTCGATATGTCTGTCTGTCAGTTCTCGGCATAGCTTAAAGACTACTTACCCTGGTAATATTTTGGTAAAAATCCAAAATGTCGAAACAAAATGGCACCCTGGCAAAATTTTAATACACGCATAAACATCATGGATTATGTTGGAATTATCTGGTAAAATTTTTGTACGAATCTAAATGGCGGTAGAACAAAATATTTACAAATTCAGCCTGAAAAACTACTTAATGGATAAAATTGTGTGCCATAACTAATTAAACCCTATGGCTCAACTAGTAAATATGTGTTACTAATTCAAAATGGCGGAACAAAATTGCGGCCAAATAAAATGTTTGTAATCGTGAAGAAAATCACCCTCTCAGGATTTACAGATCTTCACGTTTTAGCGATCTGTCTGTCAGTTGCAACACAGCTTAAATACTACTTACCCGATTGACTTCAAATGTTGACCAAAAATTAAGAGTCATATGGGGATGGCCTGATAATATTTTGGTAAAAATCCAATACGACATAAAACATTTTTGTTACAGTGGTGTATTATTTGGGGTTAAGATCTAGTAAAAAAAAGTATTTTTTTAAATTGTCGACGTTTCGCAACTTAATTGTAGCAACGTCAGGCCAGATACATAGATCTTATATCCTGCATGAAACTATATTATCAGTACTTTTACTCCGTTGTTCCACATATATTTCCCAAGTGTTAAGTTTCTAAATAGTTTTTGTTAACGATCCTCTCGTTTTTATGTTATACTAGGGTAAACCAGTGAAATACGCCCCACATTTTGAAAAAAATATATTTTTACAAAACTACAAACTTATTTTTTATTACTCTTCCGTAAACAAGCAACTAAACAGCATATTTTATTATAATAAACATATTTTAATAATAGGGTAACATATTTTTAAGAAAAGGTATTTAAAAAAAAAAACGGGTGGGGCGTATTCCCCCTTATAGTCGGTAAATACGCCCCACTTGAAAAATTATTTCGTCTTCAGAGTTTTTTTGGCACCACCAGTGAATGTCGCAAGTCACATGTAGCCAACCACTACAGTTAGAACACTGAATCCAGTCAACTTTAGACTTGGTAGTATAGTAGTATTCGCTACATACACAAAAGTCTTTTGTTTTATCCGAGCTCATCACTAGAATGGGTTCACTTTCGGAGCTAGAAGAACTTGAAGTTCTTGATTTTTTAGACCTTTTACTTTTAACGCTTTCTTTACCCTTGGTTATCTTGGCATTTTTTTTGTTTTCTTTTTTTTCGGCGATGGCTTTCTTGTTATCTGATAAAACTTGCCTTTTTGCACGATTTTCGGGGGACGTTAGTTCTAAAGCATATTGTTTTCTTTTACCAATTTCGTGAGGAATTAGTGGAATGAGATTATCTTCTCTTAAGTATTTGGAAGGAGTTTCTTCTTCATCTGAATTTTCTGAATGTATGGAGGGGGTGGAAGAGCGCTCTCTGTAGTTAGTACCAGAAGTTGAGGGTTCAGCTGGATCTGATCGTCTAGTAGATGTAAGATTGTTTGAAGTGGATGAAGTAGGTTCATTTGACGCTGACAAACTTGCATCAGAAATAGAAAAGAAGTGTTCGGGAATTGCTTGAGGATAATATGGATGCATCCCACAAGCTCTAAAACCAGCTGTACCATTGGCTACGGTAGCTGCCTTACCCCATGCATTACCAATCAATCTGGAAATGTTTATCCTCGATAGTTTTCTATTTTTATTTTGTATCATCCAATGTTTAGCTTCTTGAAGAAAGTAGGTTTTGAGGGGCTTAAAAAAGGCCCTATCCAGAGGTTGTAAAGCTTGAGTCGTATGACTTGGAAGACAAAGTATAACTACGTCGTTTTCAGCAGCTACATTCAGTAGATCGACTGCATTGCAATGGGACGCATGTTCATCCAATATCAAAAGAGCTTTGCCAGGTCGCTTTTTTGGCAGAAAAACTTCCTTAAACCATTTCAAAAAGGGGTCCGCATTAATATAAGATGATTTAGGGTTCATTAAAATACCGGAACCTGGAGGTAGTCCATCTAGAAATTCATCCTTTTTGTTTTTCCCCTTGAATATTAGAACAGGTGGCAGAAAATATCCTTCTGCACTACAGCATGCAACTAAAGAGACGTTTTCTCCTTTTTCTGATGTTGTCAATGAATAAACATCTTTTGCGCCTTTTGTGGCGAGTACTTTCCCTGGCTTATTGTTAATCTGAATGCCCGTCTCATCGACGTTAAAGATATTTCCTGGCTTATCAAGTAAGTTGTTTGTGGTAAGAATATCAAGCAACAAAGTAAAAAAATTATTAACATCTGTCCTGTTCATTCCTTTTGCCCTAGCAAGTGATAGTCCCTCCGATTTCCTAATGCTTAGATCCTTGTTGCGGCGCAAAAATCGATGAAACCATTCATCGCCGGCTGATTGTGCTTCTTTAGAAAATCGATGATCCAAGCCAAGCTTCTCAGCAAAAGAAAAAGCCATTTTCTTTACACAATTAGAATCTGGCGCAAAACCGACTTTTTCGAGAGCTTTTATGTGCATAGTAAGCCTACGTTCATGTTCGATTCCTAATTCTGGACCCCTACCTAACTGGACTTTTGAGCTTCTAGATAGCAAATGACGTCTCAAGGTTCGAGATGCAATCCCATAGGCTCTACTTGCTTCATTTACACCCATTTCTCTTGTCATTACTTTTTCCATAGCCTCTGCCAGAGCAGCCTCACTAAATGAAGCCCGTGTAGTCTTGCGGACATATTTTCTCCCCAAGGAAGTATTATTTATCATTAACAGCTAATGGGGCGTATTTCCCAAATACCGGTGAAAAACGCCCCACCTACCAAACAAATTGAGGTGAAATGCCAAACTAACGAACAACCGGCGATTTATAGGTTATAAAACGTGTTTACTCATGGATTCGACGGGATAAGAAAAAACTTAAAAAATAAGTTGAAATTTGAAAAATAAATACATACCGTATAATTTTATGCACTCTACTCCAATCGTATTTTACACAAATATGTATATTTTCCAGTAAAAACTTGTTAAATCGACAAAATTCCTGGCGCATGACAATAAAAGAAGTAAACAACGGTAAAGCACAGTGTCTACTGTTCCAGCTACCGGATCATTATTATGTTACATGTACTGGGGCGTATTTCCCGGTGGGGCGTATTTCACCGGTTTACCCTAGTGTATTAGTTTTTTTTAAATTGTCGACGTTTCGCAACTTTATTGTTGCATACTCTGAACACATAAATTTTATATCTGCATAATACCCGTATAATCAGTCTTTACCTACTCCGTTAGTTTGAAGCTATTTCCAGATATTAAATTTCTAAGTGGTTGTCGTTAACGATCTTCTTGTGGCTATGTTAGAGTGGTGTATTATTTGGGGTTAAAGACTAATATGGGTTTCATACAGGATATAAAATCTATGTGTCCTGAGGATGCAACAATAAAGTTGCGAAACGTCGACTGTTCAAAAATAGACTTGTTTTTTTTTACTGGATCCTAACCCCAAACAATACACCACTCTAACATAACAAAAAGATGATCGTTAATGAAAACCATTCAAAAACCTAATATCTGGGATATCTGCGGACCAACGGAGCAGTTAAAGACTTATGATAATATAGTTTTCAATTTAAGATGGCGAAACAAAATGATGGCCAAATACAATTTAAAAAAATCAACATAAAAATCTTGTTCAATAAATTTTAAATTTTGCAGAAAAATGAAATGTGTGGCATAGGTAGAAAGGAAATGGCAAACATATTGATGAAATCCGATGTTATGGAACAAAATGGCGCCCAATAAAAATGAAGAGACAGAATATGAAATAATGAAACACATATATACTGTGACCATGTACTGAACTAACTTTTGGGAGTACACTTCACTCTTCTTAATAGAAGTAATAATTCATAACAAAGGAAGTTCCGGGTAAAGGAATTTACCGATTTTTTTTATATTTTCAACGGAGGATGATGAAATTTAAATTTATAAACGCCAAAATAATTATTTTTTTTTGTTTTGTATTGAAATAAAAAATTAAGTTATCAACCGCCAAACAAAAAGGAAAAGGACTACTAAATATTCTGGTAAAAGTCAGGAAATGGCGCCGCTTCTTCACTAGATATGAAGTGTTCTTAATCGCGCGTACAACTCTTTCCCTCTTTGACGCCTAACTTTTACGCAACATTGCACAGGATTCGACTATGAACTCGTAGTTGATAACGATCAAAGATACATCGCTGATCGAAACGTTGTGAATAATTTAAGTTAAAGACAATGCAAGTCCGGCCAATTAATTTAATTGAGATATTATTATAAATTTAAATTTGACAGAAACTATGTTTTGTTCCAAATATGAACAGAAATATTTATCATGATCCAATCCAACTACTCAAGCGCGAACGCTGATATCAGAGTTTTTGTCAGAATTAATGATCTTATGTCTATCAGGGGCCCAATTTATAGAACTTTTCCCTACATTTGAATAGATATAGGCACGTAAAATGTATCTGATAGTAATGAATTAATTCGCCGGAAGCTGTTCCAGGCGATTCATTAACCGAGGCGGGGCGTTTGCGAAAATACCTTACGAGACATTAAATAAATGGCAGAAAAGCTAAGAAATACACTTTATATATCGGCGGAAGAGCCTTCTCTGCGGTTTTCGGAAGATAAAAGACATTTCTTTGCCAGAGGCGTGCCAGTAGAACAATTGTGCATTGAAATAACATGTGAAATATTTGCATATCTGAAGGTAAACACGGTTTAAGAGTTTACTACGGTGAATATTCAAAATAACGAACTTTATTAAATACGAGTTATATACATTGTGATTGAGCCGCATTTTTTAATAATTAAAATAATACAGTTGAGGACGAAGAAGAAAGGTACGTACACTGAACTGTTAAGTAGAGGAATATTGTCGACAATTAACCTGGAAAGCTAGGACAGAGATGGGGCCTATGTAAAAAAGTAATATCTGGTGAATGAGGTGAAATCAAACAAAAGTACTTTGTTTAAATAAATATGAAATTTTTATTTTTATTTTATTAAATCCAATTTATTAACTACTATTCTGAAAAAGACCTGAACATCAATTTTTTCCTTAACGTATCTCAAAGGTAAATCGGGAAATAACTCTTAAGATGAATAAGATGACAACGCTGTGCTTCATTTATTGGCTCAACTACTTGAAAACTTGAGGAAATATGACGGATTTCATACATATAATTCGTTTTTTGGATTCAAACTCATTTAAAAGCTCTACTTAAAATTTTGAAAGTTGAAATATACCCTATAATGCTAATAAAAGTATTTACAAAAAATTGTTAAATTTTCTTTACTCCTTGTTATGATTTTTTTATGTGTAAGGAATAGTGAAGTGTACCCAGTTTAATTCACTACATATTCACAGTATATGTGTTACATATACTGTCTTTTCAAACATTTTTATTGGGTGCCATTTTGTTCCATCATATTGGATTCCTACCAATATACTAGTTTCCTTCTACCTATTGGCTTTAAGCATAATTAAAGAAAACGACTTTTGTTTGTTTTGCTGGATCCTAACTCCGAATAAAACATCACATTAACGAAATGTTTTTATCATTGTTCCGCCATATTAGATTTTTACCAAAATGTTACCAGATCATCCCCATATAGCCCTTAATTGATCAAAATTGGAAGTCAATATGATAAGTAGTATTTAATCTATACCGCGAACTGACAGACAGACTCACAAACGGACTGACGGAATTGATAAAAAATGTTTTTTTGGTATCTAAAGACGCTAAGATGTGAAGATATGTAAAACCTAAGAGGGACTATATTCACGATTACAAGCATTTTATTTGGCCGCCATTTTGTTGGGCCATCTTGAATTAGCACCACAATGTTTGTGCAGAATTTGGGGTAAATTGGATAAGCAGTTTCTCATAATGATTTTTTAACATTTCACTAGGCTGCCATTTTGTATCGCCATATTGGATTTTTACCAAAATATTACCAAGTCATCCCCATATGACCAAAATTTGAAGTCAATCGGTTAAGTAGTTTATTAGCTATGCCGGGATCAGACAGAGAGTATAAACTGCGGAATTGAGTAAACATGATTTTCGGTATCTAGGGACCCAGAAATGTGAAGATCCGAAAAATTCACTGAGGGTGATTTTTTCACGATTAGAATACTTCCCTTTTACGAGGCAAGTAAAAACTCATAAAAAAGTTATTTGTAATTATCCACACCGTCAATTTTTGACCGGGTACATTTATTTTATAGTTTTCAGGTCTTACTCCTTGCTATTCATTTTACGAAAAATAGAGTAAATATAGTTTAAAAATTGTCACTTTATTTGCTGAAATTTGAAAATAAAAGTCTTAGCCTCAAACCATTGTTTGGAGATTTAGATGCAGTAAGATTTAATGGTTCCGACTTTATATGATTTTTCCTCTTTCAGATATCTGAAAAAATTCGCTCATTGATTTTTACCAGGAACTTCTTTCATTATGAGTCCGTTCATTTATCTAGGAAGTTAACGCATGTCCCAATTTAGTTCCACAAGTAGTTATTTAGTAAAAATATGTCGATATACGAATTGTTTAATTCTTGAATTTTTGGGATTAAGAGAGCCACTTCCATACCGGAAGTTTTCTTGTAATAAAGAAATTTCTTTTATCATACATTTAAAGATGACACAGCTTGTGTATGTACGTATCGCTAAATAACTAAGTGAGGAATTAAACTTTCACATTCCTGGTTAAAAGGAAGTATTCATAAAGACGGGTAATTTTTAAGTACCAATTTTGCTAGAAACACTAAATGTCAAAGTGACAAAAAGAATACAAATTAGACCCACTAGGCAACTAACCCAGTAGTGAATTTTACAGCCTCTTAAAGTTTTACGTTTTTTAATCGTAAATATCCAAAGCAATTAAATCCAATTGAATCTATGACACATAAAATGTATATAAATATTCAAAATAGTTAAAAATTCGAAATAATAGGTATTTCATAAAAAAAACTTTTCCCGATGTGAATTTGTTTTTTATTTGTACATATCTAAAAGATAGTAGGACAAAACTGTTCAAATTTGAATAGAAAGTTTTCTTTTATGTCTTATCTCTGTATGTTTCTGTCAAAATAAACAATGCTGGACAATCAGAGTTTTCATTTATATTTTAACACCTATCTACAGTTTAAATTATAAAAGATACAAAGAAAGTACGAAAATTGTAGGATGTGTCATGTGTTAACTTATAAGATCCTCAAGCATTTTCAGAAATCATTAGAAAGTTGAAAAATGTACATAATTTATAATTTTTTAATCAGTGGCGGCTCGTGGTCAAATTTTCAGGGGGTCAATACCTAGAAACCACAAAGAATCTTCTGAAAATTCAGACACACGAAACAATAAAATGCCTTTGTTACTTCGCAACCGCATGTCCAGGCACATAACTCGTACATATTTCTACGAAAAAACCGATTTACTTCTTTGTTTTGTCTTTACCTGATTGCTGAATTTTAAATTTCGGCAAAGGTCGACTACTGGTCTTAAATTCGAGTCGCCTCTTAATTAAAATCACAAAATATAAAATCTATAAAAATACAACATCGTAACCACAACCTATCACACGATCCACATTAAACACATCAACTGGCAAAAATATTTAAGTTTCCTCGGCGCGGCTGTTGACCCTAACTTTGCCAACATAAGCCATATCTTACCTATGCGAATTTGATCGGGAACACTCGGGAAAAACTCGCCTCCATTTATAACCACGAGGTCAACGCCGGCCGCCAGCCATGATCGATTCCAATTGAAACGAAACCTCGCCGGAGATCGCGTTGCGAGGCATGGATAGTGGGTCGCGGAATTAAGAGAACAGTCAACGAATTTATACGCTTAGAATAATAGAAAGAGTTTCCAAATTGAAGAAATATAAAGTATGTATTATTTTATTTATTTGTTTCTGTTTGGATATATTTATTGGGGGGTCATTGGCCGTTTGACCTAATGGGGGAGCCGCCACTGTTTTTAATGGGACATCCTGTATATTATTATTTCATCAAATGGGACTTTTCTTACCGATTATAAATGTACTAGGTTTGATATATTTACTTTTAAGGAAACGCGTTAGAGATTGAGGGAACATTATCTCCTAGTATATATATACCATATAGAATCAATAGGAATACATTGGCACTTATAGTGCGGTTTTTTCTCATCTAGTTACGGCCTTCGATCATTTAACTAGATAGAATTAACATCGACCACCGACTATAGAAACTTGTTTGTGTCCGCCCAATTTCGCTGTTGTTTTGAAAATGTTGAATATTGAACAGATCGGAGATAAACAGTTTGCAGGCAAAACAGCCAAGGAGTAATCACCATGTTCTGGTGGATTTGACCATAACATTTATATCCTTGTTTTTTTATTTCCTGGTATTGTTTTTTTTATTGCTATTTTATACAAAATCTTCTCTATCGCCAGTTATAAGTGGGAATATTTTATGATTTCTATCAACATAGTAACGTCGGATTAATATGGTCCTCAAATATACTTCGTTATTCCAGTCGTTGCCACAGTGACGTTTCCGGTTCATTCCAAAAATAATGGTCATATTTACGTCTCTTCACAATAGAGAAATTAAAATGAAACAACTATAATAAAGTGGAAATTTCTTTATAATATATAATAGTATACAATGTACATACAAATTACGGCTTTGCTTCTGTTAACCAATAAATATGTTTTAAAATTTGTTTAATTATTCGTAAAGAAGCAGTAATTCGTCCATAATATTTATAAAAGACCTGTTGTTTTTCTTTCCTGCAATTATTAAGCCAGGTCTCTTAAGGCCGTTTTACATGCTGCAATTCTTCTAGCAATATGCAATAGTCTTGAACATGGTCATGCGAAATTTGCAAGAGAATTGCACAATACAGTTCTGTCCGATTTTATTGCAAGTTTCCCGTAAGTCTGGGGAAAAAATTAGTTATACTTCTATCACCAATTAAAGTGAAAGTTCCTGTAGAAGTGAAAGAACGGATTCCTGGCATACTATATTTTGTGGTTATACTTCTTAACGGGGCCTACGTGATTAACGCATTGTTTATGTCCGGTTGAATTTACTTATTTTACGGCACATTGCAAGAGACGATTCTGTCTGATTTTTATTGCAAGTTTCGCGCAAGTCTGAGGGAAAAACCCAGCGCCTTTTTGGTCTTCTTTCCACCTTGCTGGTTTGAAGAAGAACAGCAGCAGCAATATTTAAGGAAACTGAAGCAGCATTTACTTTTTTCCAGTTGGATTTACTTATTTTACGATCCATTTTAACTTTTAATAATAATTTAACTCGCACCACAAGTTTAAGTAAGCTGTCAACTGTATACAATTTTGAATCAAGTAGGCTGAAATCCGGAAGTAAATTTAATGTCCAAAAGTTGGCTACATATTGCAATTGAAACACAATTGCCGCTTGTAAAACAACTTGCAAAAAAGATTTCGCGCAATGTCTTGCAAGTGCAACCTCTTGATGCAATAGACTTGAAGGTAAGTCTTGCAGCATGTAAAACGGCCTTTAGAGATATTATGGACGAATTACTGCTTCTTTAAAATGCCAATCGGGCCAAACTTGTCCACTTATACAAAAAGAACCTAATATCACGGAAAAATCTGATGTTGAAAATTTGGTTTCTTCAACATTGCCTGTTTTTTAAACTGACACTTAATTTTGTTCCCATTAGATGTATCACTCACACCAAAGCTTCATAAGTTGCGTTGAATTTAGGAAAAACCACATGGATCAGGGAGGAGGTTAAACAACATTATAAGTCCTTGAATACTGTCAGCGCTAAGTTAAAATACCTATATTTTACATTGACTTTTTTGTTTTCTTTTACTGAATTTATTGCTTTGGAAGTTGTGTTTAGAGATGAGGTTGAGTCTTTCAGCAATATTACTTTCCAAAGATTAAGTTCCAAAATTCGGAACCTCATTGAGTCTCAAAGGCAACATTTACTATCGAACGTTCATTAATCACTCTAGTTTTATTTTCCACAGACGATTCCATTTAACCCTCAGGAAGAAAATTTATTAAACGCGCACCAGAGAAACGTTGGCGATTAAAGGCTGAAAATATAATTCAGACAGATATCTCTAATAAGAATAATTTAAGAACTAAAATAATTACTTATATAAGTGAAAATTACAGCAAGGTCCATCTTAAGTCCTTAAAAGATAAAATTAAAACTCAGAACCCAAACATCACAAAAGCTGATAAGGGTTCATATCTGGTTATTATGAAAAGACAGGATTGTGCTGACATGGTAATGGAATTCCTGGACTTCGATGACCAAGGTAAGGGTGTTTTTGACCAAATGTTAACTATTTTGGAGTTGTTTCATACTTCAAACTATAAACTATACGCTATGAATGCCAGAACACCTTTACTTTATGGTCTATCTAAAGTCCACAAAGAAAGGATTCCTATAAGGCCAGTGATGTCATTCGTGGAGTCACCATGTTATAAATTGTTATCGTGATTAAATGGGGTTTTCAGGGAAGTAACGGGCTCCCACAATATTTTTTCTACAAGGAACTACATAGAGTTCCGTACTGTAGAGAAATTCCGTACAGTGCTAAGTTAATTTCGCTAGATTTTACGAATTTATTCCCTAGCGTTCCCCCCAAAGAGTATATTGAACTAGTTAGGGATTCATTAAGGAGTACCTCTCTTACGGGGATCGTGGTGGATAACCCCTTGTCGCTTCTGTCCATTGTTTTAGATTAAAACTTCTTTAAATTTAATGGATTCCTTAGACAGAGGGTAGGCCTCTTTAAATTTCCTTTGTCTACGGATGCCTTTAACAAGGAATTAGGAATAATTAAACAAATTGCTTTTAACAATGGTTACCTTGACTATTTTCTCAATAAACTATTTTATAATTTTTTTAATAAATACAAACTCTCTTATTATGTACTGCACCCCAAATCAAACGAGTCTACCAACTAATATGGTTGCCTAACTTATTTGGAAAATTTTTTGAAAATCTTAATCCTTCTGTAGCTTTTAAAACTACTAATACTATAAAACACCATCTAATTAAACCTAAAGATTACACTGAAAAACTTTCAAAATCCGGAGTATACTCGTTAAGCTAAGGAGATTGCACTGCTATATACGTGGGTCAGTCAAGGAGAAAAATATCGACCAGAGTCCAAGAACACTTAAGCCTTGTTAATATATATAAGAACTGAGGAGTCACTTACATTCAACAACTACTAGAAAAGATGAAATTAACCAGAGCCAAAAAGAGTCCATTTCTCTTGCGTGTTAATGACGTTTTCAAGTTCGAGTCGAACCTGACTTTTAATAATTTAAATTAGATACTAAACAATTATCCCATACGTACCACTATATCTTAATTTTAGTAGGACGGTAGCCGAGTGGTCTATGGTTCTGTAACGTAAATTATCTGTTAGAGTTCGATCCTAACCATGGACAAAGTTTTTTGATAAGTTTTATATTATTTTTATTTATTTGTTGTTAGAAGACATAACCCGGCTTTAGTGTTTGTCTAATTATGTAGTTCTGTACCGACAATGTTGCAACCTAGAAAGTATATGCTCCCTTCATCCCTTATGTTTATATTACTTTGGTTGAATACGAACCGATTTGTTTGTTGTTACTTCTGTCTAGTTCAATGTTAGAAGATTATAACTGTAGCTAGGAGTCAAAATATAAGTGAAAGTCTTGTACATACAAACATACATATATATATATATATATATATATATATATATATATATATATATATATATATATATATATATATATATATATATATATATATATATATATATATATATATATATATATATATATATATATATATATCACATTCGACGTGCCGCCACTGTTTCTAATTGAGAAAACCCAAAAGGCGGGCGTAAAGTGATGGATAACAGTCGTTAAGCAACCCAACTAGGTTTTCTTGGGAAATTCTGAAATATTCGTTCTCCATTTTCCCACTCGAAGTTTTCTTATTAATGAGGAAACGACAAATTTTAAATTAAGCAAGAACAACGGGAATATTTTGCCGAGACGCTTTCTTCTAATATGTGTATATTTATCTTTCTAATGTTTAACTTAGCTTAGTGAACTTGTTCTAGAGTAAAATTTGCGATAAATTATAGAGCGCCAATTTTTATTTAGTGCTAGTGCTAGACGTCCGCTGAAAAATAGTAATAGTAGTAGTAAAGTTGGAGAATGGAATAAATGTAACAGGCCTAAAGGGCTATTCTAGCCGTCTCCTGTCTAGCCTGTATCTTGTTTATAGAAACTTTCATCTTATCCCAATTAAGTAATCGGTAATTTTTCTCTTGGTATGGTAACTGATCGGAGCCTCTCTAAGTCTAATACATCTATCGCTAGTAGTACAGAATTTCCTCCCTTGTTCTACCATTCGGACAGACTGGACGATCCGCGCTGTCTAATAATTGCAGACCCATTTAATTAAAGCCAGAATAAATAACAGTAACTTTCAATTATTAAAAGAACTCCCTTTTTCCGAGAAAAGTTGAGTTCCGTTCTATCTAAGTTTACTGAGATCCTTGTTGCCACTCTCATCTTTCTACTAACCTACAGACAACCTGTATGCGACCGCATATCACGAATCTGCCTGTCACTAGGATTAGTCCATCATCAGCATATGATTACGCTTATAATCTTTTGGATTCAGCTTCTCCAGAAGACCCTAAAAAGAAATATTACGTACAAAAGCACTAAGCCAGGTATAAAAAAGGAAATACGGTCCTTAATTTACCTCGAAAAAGACCATTCAAACTGTTAATGATAACAAAGTTAATAAATCTAATTTTAATCATAAAGCTATTCTTTTCGCAACAATGTAGTCTTGCATACGTTCATTAAAGTTAGCTATTGTTAATTGAAAAAAAAAAACAATTTTCAAGAGCATCATAAGTGTATGCAGGTCCGGCTTTAGATTTAGTTTCTGACATTTCTATTTTAAACAAATACTATTTCAATGTTTATACTTCGTTAGTTAATCGTTATACATGCAGGGTGTCCCTCGTTGATTGGTACATTCGAAATTTATGGAGAACCGACCAACAGAACGGTTTTAAATTTTGGTAAGGTAGATAAACAACTCTGGTCTATCGTTCATTTTGAGCAACACGGTGTTGCCGCTTCTACCCAAAACTGGTGGCAACATTGCTGTTTTAAATGGAACACCCTATATATTGTTCAATTTTTCGAATCTACGTTGAGGTGTTGAAAACTAAACTATTCGGTACTCGAGTACTTACCATATTGGTAGTAACGAATACCGATTCCAAAATGAAATCGTTACATTGATTACTTTCGTACTCTCGGTAATCTGTCTACTCTAAATGCGAATATCGCACCGATCGCGCATCGATATAACTTGAAAATATGAACACGACTAGAGTTTGAACTTGTTTATGGTTTCTTACTTTGATTTAATTATCCACGCACTATAATTCAAAGTGTTTGCCTCGAAAGTGTAATTCACTAGTTTATTGACAGTTTGATCATTAAGTTTTATTGTATTCAAAGGGACGAGGAATATTTTGTTTTTACTTCCCTCGTATAAATGAAGTATTGCAATCGTGAAAAATCACCCTCCGAGATTTTTTCAGATCTTTATGTTTTGAGAAACATGTTTTCCCAATTCCGCCGATTCTGGTCAAAAGGTAAAAGTCATGTGAGGATGAGCTGGTAACATTTTGGTAAAAGTCCAATATGGCCAAATAAAATGGCGGTCTAGTCAAATGTTAAAAATTACTTATCCGATTTACCTAAAATTTTGCACAAAATCAAGTTTTACATAGTAATTAACTAGCAAAATTTTAGTACGAATCCAAGATGGCGAAACAAAATGGCAGCTGAAATAAATTATTTAAAAGTCCAGTTTGAAATTTTAAATAATTTATTAAAAGTAATAAATTTATTTCAAAATTTGTGCTAGATTTAACTGTGGTATAGAGATGAACTGGTAAAACTGTGATACGAATTCAAATGTTTGTAATCGTCAGAAAATTTCAGGTTTCACATATATTTGCGTTTTAGTGTCTCTAGATGTCAAAAAAGTATGTTTTTTCAATTCCATTGATCTGTCTGTGGTTCTGTTCGTCTGTCACTTCGCGGCGTAGTTAAAAACTACTTACCAGATTGACTTCAAATTTCGGTTAAAAATTAAGGGTTATGTGGGGATGACCTGGTAAAATTTTGGTAAAAATTCAATATGGCCGCCTAGTGAAATGTTATTAATAAAAAACAAATTATACAGTTTACGTCAAATTTTGCACAAAGTATAAACTAATATTATTTTGAATAAAAAAATGTTTCCAGTATGTGTTTTAGTTGTCAGTAGTTTGTTAAAATCAATTTGTTTAATTTCTTCGAACAAAGTAATAACTAATATTATTTTGAATAAAAAAATGTTTCCTGTTATCTTGGAAAAGTGATACCGATGTATTTTCTTTATTTATAGTAGTTTTTCTTAAGTGTTCACCCCTGAAAATTCACCATTTCAAATTAATTTAGAATATTGTATGCTACCAGTTTCGTATTCGTTCCACTACATATAGATAGATAGGTACGTAACGATTTTAACAGTAATCAAAGTAACGAATACAATAAATGATTACTCGAATCCCGAGTAACGATTAGTAACGAGTACTTCAAAGTACCTAAAATCTGCATCTCTAAGTACGTTCATCCTTAACTAACTTTTCTGAATAATTTGCTATAACTATCTGTAGCGGTTTTTGAGAGAACACGTAATATTTAATTTTTTTAACGAAAAATAGGCCTCGATAAAATCTTAATATCTCCTTACTCTAGAAAAATTTTAAGCTGAAATTTAGGGTGTGGTTAACAAATGCCTTTAGGCAATTGATCATTTATTTAAATCTTAATTGAATGGATGGAACGACCTATTTATTATTACCTATTTTCTGCCGTTTTTCAATTGAAAGGCATTTTAATAACAGTGATAAGAATAGGAAACAAATTATAAGCATGACGCTATTCAGTGCTACCCCATCTTAAAGCTGTTTATTATTTTGCTTAATAAATAGTAGGTGGCTGTGGTTTTTAAATGGCCGCTTGCTGCTATGTTGGCTGATGCTTTTTGTTTCTTCTATGTTTATATCATAAAGTTCGTCAACATGTCGGATGTTTTAATGTATTTGATTTATTGATGAGTGCACAATTTTGTACGACGAAAACTGAACTTATCGGAAATATCTCGAAATTTTAAGTACTGTTTCCGACTTCTTGGACAATTTGCCCCTGTAGATTTTATGAAACACTTGGTGCCAGCTCGATACCGCTCCTGCGCACTCCGCAAATGAAGTTAGCAGAAAACTGTATGCTATTTTTGAAGACTGACGGATGGGCTTACAAGGATTTTGGAAATGGCCACCGTGTTTCCAGACCTTACGCCAGTAGATTTTTATCTTTGGGGTGAGATCAAAGAAATAGTTCATAAGACGACGATTGATACTAAGCAAGACCTGGAAAATAAGGTGAGATAGGCATTTAATGAACTCAATCCATCGAAAATTCAGAATGCCACGACTTCAAAAATTTTGTTTTGGACAACGTTTTGGACACTTAACATATTGAAGACTTTATTTACTCTAATTATGTTAATTTGTTTGACAAAATCGATTTTTATTAAAATTTTGAATAAAAGCTTTGTTGTTTTTTTTTAATTACATATCACATGTTTGGTACAGTATGATAATTATTATTAAAATAGCTTTTTACTTAAAAACGGCTTACAATAGATATAGGAACACCTGATACGGAAAAGTTCGAATTTTCATGCCGTGTTAAATGATGTAATAATAAATAGGTGATTCCATTTAAAAAAGTGAATTTCGGACACTTTTATAAGTTGACAACAAACGTTTTTTTAGACCGATAGATCAGAGTTTTTTATCTATGTAACCAAAATTTTAAAACGATCTGTTGGTATACACATTTACAAGTGACTACCTATTAGAAATAATAGGAAACAATTCTTATTTAAACTATGAAAACGCAAAGAAGCTTTATGTTTTTCTGCTTTGTAATGTGCAGAATTTCTGTCCACCTTCCTCTTCTGTATGCCTGTTGGGCTGTTTGGCCGTGAATATTTTCTTAGAATCACCTCAGTACTTAATTACCATCTTTCGTGGATTGTACGTACATTGTGGAGAAATGAAAACATTTTTTTAGCTATTCTGTACTTTTTTAACACAGAGGATATATTTGAGTTTTTAATATTCTGTATATACAACCTGAGTTCATTTCAGGGCATCGATATTTTGCGGGATTTGGGTGATTTAGAAGATTTGTTCTTGTTTCTGGCATTCTGGTTTCGTGCCCTTTCCCAAAAATTCTTGTTTGGGAACCCACACTTAATTACACCTGAGTAAGGACAGTTAATGATCCATTTAAATTGTTGTTTCGTGCACTAACAGTGTATAAGTCTAGTATGCCATCATTCAACTACGTTTGTAATACGATGGCGATCCTTAAAACATATCCAATATCTCTCTGACTCCAACCAAGTTTCTACAAAAGAGTCATTAAATTTGACAATTTTGTCAATAGTAGGCGAGGAATCCATTATAGAGAGCCAGCCATCATCTACTGAGTTTGGCGGTAGATGCGCCAAAGCAGCACACATTCTAATATGTTTTCGGATTTTCTCGTCTTCTCTATACTCCCCGACAAGTCCCAGTTCCTGTGTCTTTTGCCACTGTGCACCTAACCTAACCTAACCTAACCCAAATATAATGAGACAGGTTTGCCTCTTTTTGATTAAACCAAATTCAGCTCCATAATTTGATAAATATTTCACTACTACACAACACCAAAAACAATCAGTAACTAAATAAGGGTGATAAGTATAAGTGTAATTCGATACCGTAATTAGCAGATAAATTTCACCCATTCTACCACCCCTAAACGATGAAACAAATCCTTTCCGAATAGTGCACCGAATCAAGAACAAAACAAATAAAAGTAGGTAAAATCTTGTAGGATTTTTCAAGTGCCCGAATCAAGAATGCTTGGAACAAGAATTTGTCATTTAGAACATCAGGTGTTTTGTAAAAAAGTCAGGAAAATTATGGTTGCGATTTTATATGAAAAAATAATTTAAATCATTTAAAAAAAAATGTCGAAATCTACTTGGTTTTCAAGACAAAGATATGCAAAGTCCAATTTTTATTGTTCCTCTTTCGTAATATTAAATTGACTTAGTAAAATGTAACTAGTACTACTAGAAATTCAAAATTTAATTATTCCAATTTTTTTTATATTGACAAATATTGCGAAAGGGCGCCATTTTGAAGACAGTACAAAAAGTCAAAAATTATGTACACTTTTTTAGAGTGCCTTACGTCTAAGCATTTGTAATAGTATTTTACAAAAATATGAAAATGGTAATAGTTTCATTGATATCATATTAAGGTATGTGCAGGGAATACGGCCACGTATAGCAATATGGCCATCTCATCATATTACAACTCTAAAAAAGAGATCTACATTATACGGCTCCAAATAACGTGTAAACTTATTACGAAATATGGGAAAGACCAACTAGATAGCGCCACCTATGACGCGGCAGATTATTCGGCACATTTAAGACGGTGTTGCTCATGGCGTATAGTACGTTATAAAAATACGTGCGTAGTTATATTCTGCAAAGTAGAGCGTTTTCTAGAGCTTTATGGCAATCTATTCATCAAATTATTGTTCTGTTTTGTATAATTTGTGAATGTTATTTTTTGCACAATACTCCATATTTTATGTGTCTAGTAATATGACCTCTTTGAAATTAGAGTAATACGGCCATGGCCATATTACTCTACATGGCCTTATTACCCTACAACATTGTTTTTAACGACTATATTTATATTTTTGTGTTGTTGCAGAGCAAATAAAAATGCCATGACATCAGAATTGGGGGCTGCGCGGACCTTGGAGTAAAGAAAATATGTCTTTGGCCTTACAGGCGGTAGTGCCTGGTATGCAAGTCAGTACTGCCAGCAAGACGTACCAGATACCAAGGCGGACACTTAGGAGGTATTTGCAAGAAGGAGCATGGTGAAAGTCTGACCATTGTTTCATGTGGTAATGCACTTGGTGCGGCGATACCTCTACCTCCGGCAATTCATTGCCTCCAGGCGCCGTTGCAAGAATGACCTCCAAAGGCAGTATGAATATAGATACGTTTGCAGAATGGAGTCGGCATTTTGCAAAATATAAAGTACCGGGACCTTGCCTTTTGATATTTGATAGGGCCAAATGCCACTTAGATCACAGCATTGTCCCAATTGCTAAAGAACATAAAATCATGCTATACTGCTTACCCAGCAATATGACAGATGAGCTGCAGCACATGGATGAGGTAGTATTTCGGGCCTTTGCATATTACTGGGATGATGAAGTCACGAAATACTTTTTCATTCACAAGGTGCGTTATATTACAAAACAACGTTTTGGGGCCATATTTTCCACGGTTTGGGACAAAACCATGACTCCCGCAAATATAAAGTCGGGTTTTTCGTCAACCGGGATTTACCCATTTAATAAAGACGCGATTCCTGAAGTAGCATTTGCTCCAAGCAGCATTACTCATCAGAGCAAGAAACTATATCCGTGAATCCATCAGGGCCAAATAAACAACCAAAGATGTCCAATAATCATTCCGACTCCATTCCGTCAACATCAGGCATACAAAAAACTAACGGTCGACAGCGACCACCCATGTCGCCATCATCGGACGAAACAACTGCATCGGATTCTTCAGACAGTGAGCATCACTCCAGCAGTGATCATGATATGGAAGTGGAAACTGATCAGTTTGGGCCATCCGATCTGAACACTTCTTTTAAGGAAATGATTAACACTCCAGAAGAGTCAGTGATTAAAAACAAAAAAACCCAAAACCCGCTATTAATAGCCGTGCCCAAGTCATCACTAGCTGTTCTGTTTCAAACAGGAACAAAAATAATGGATTCCAGCCAGCAAAAAAAATCGTAAACAGTTTCCACAAAAGACTCCAAACGTAAAGAATCTTGGTTTTGCAAAGTGTGTCAAGAGAATCGGGTGAGCGATATGAGACTCTGTACTCTGTGCTTTGATTACATCCATGAAGAATGTGTTGGACTTACAAATAAAGACAAAGAAAAAGCTTTCCTCTACCCTGACTGCGACCCTCCATACTTAAAAAAGCTTTCCTCTTCCCTGCGTTCACATTTAAATCTAAAGTGATACATTTTTAAAAAATTGTAATATTTTTGTAATAAAGTTATAAAACAGTTTGAATTATTTTGTTTAGTTAAAATAAACTTACGAATGTTATTTAACCACAAACTTATATACTATGACCATATTACCGATCCCCGGTTGGCAATATGGCCATATGACTAATTTTTATAAAGAGTCGTATTTTACTTTATATGTAGTACATACATTTTTTCTTTAAGGGGGAACTGCAGGCAGTAATACGGATCATTTGCAAGCCTTCCGCCGCTGCAATATTATGTTAAAACTATAAGAGATATGTATTAGCTTCAATGTGATTTTAATAGGGAAATATGTATAGTTGGGTGCTAAAGGCGAATTTTTATGAAACAATCAAATCTAGAGTTATAAAATAAAAGTAGATTTGTCCATTTTCGACCATTTTTTGACCACTTTTTGACGAACATGCCTTCGCATATAATTTTTTTTTCCACAAAAGGGCTCTTTACCGCCTTACATTGATCCTTTGTCTACGTAACTGCAAAATTTGAAATGGTAAATCGTACTCATGTCTTTGTATTTCTGCAGCGCGTGAACCCTTTTGGACTCATTTTTAACCGAAATGTAATTTAAATTACCTACACATAACACATTTTTTTGAGGTTGGACGTCCAGGAAGTTTTTTTAATGCGTAGGTACCTTTTCATCTTATTTTCAACTCGACTAGACCTTGTCGCTGGTTTTTCACTTTTTGCGTGCAGTTCTCCCTTAATGAGAAACGTCAAGCCAAAGCATTAATAAATATCGTACTTTTTGCTAGAGTTTGGATATTTGCATCACAACACAATTTTTGAACAACAAACCTTAACATGGCCATATTACCTGCAATTACTTATTAACTTTATACTGAATTAATTAAAAAATATATAACACATCAGTGAGCTATTGAAAATCAACACGCTTATGTACAAAGGGGTCTTCAGGGAAGATTCATGTCAAATAGTTAGGCTGGCATTATTATTTGTCTCATGAGACCTCACTTGTTTTGATGTATTTATTTTGTTTACAAAATTATCTGTTACAAGATATTCCCCATCGAACAAGAATAAAGGTATGATTCTCGCAAGACCGAGAACCACCACATTACAGCCTTTTTGGCGATCACTGGATAGGAACAGGTGGGCTACTTCCTTGGGCACGCCGATCCCCAGATATCAATCCAATGGATTTTTTCTCTGAGATCATTTTAAGACAATGGTGTAAAGAACTACAGTCGATGATCTTGATAATTTACTAGTTCAGATAATGAAATGGATGTTAACATAAGGAAACACAACTCTTTTTTATCGCGTCCAAAAACATATTTTAAAAGCCGCTAGAACAGCCATGTTAAACATGCGGCCCGGTGAGCATTTTTCTGCGGCCCAAATCAGTTTTAAAAACAGCAGATAATGCGGCCCGCGAACAAGTGAAAAACCGTTTTTGAAAACGCGCGCCGCTGCAACAACGATTGGTATAATAAAAACTACACATACTCAACCTAAAGCCAAACATTATCTGGCTTGTTCCATGAAATTCTATCGTCGTTCAGTGTTTAGTCAGTTATGAGTCAGTGCGATAGAGTTTCGAGTTGCCCAACACTTATTGTTACAACTCTTAACAGTACTTATTATAATTTATTTCGGATACAGTTTTTAACATGTCTCTTTCAAAATCAAGTGGAAGTAAGAGGAAACTTGTAGATGAGCATCGTGTCTTTCAAGAAAAGTGGGAATTAGAGTCTTTTTGCTGTGAAGTGAAAGAAAAAATTATTTGTTTGATTTGTGATAGTAAAGTCGGTGTCCCAAAATTATGTAATATAAAACGGCACTATGATATTCATAAAACTATGTTTGACAAGTATACAGGCATGGTCAGAAACGAAAAGTTAAATAAGTTAAAATCACTGTTGAAAGATCAGCAGCTTCTGTTTACACGTTCAAAGCAAGAAAATGAATCTGTCCTTCAAGCGAGCTACGTACTGTCGGAGCTGGTCGCGAAACACTTAAAACCATTTGTTGAAGGTGAATTTACAAAAGAGGGCCTTGTAAAGGCCGCGGAAATTGTAAGTTTCGTTGAAAGAATTACTGAGTTGGCTGCCAATATAAGTGATCAGATAAAAACAAAATCAGACTCTTTCATTGCATATTCTATTGCCTGTGACGAAAGTACGGATATGTGTGGTGTGGAGCAACTCGCTGTTTTTCTTCGTGCGGTTGATACAGATATCAATGTGTATGAAGAATTACTGGAATTAGTACCATTGCATGATACAACAACTGGGAAGAATATTTTCAATGCTGTTTATGGACTTCTGCAAAAGTATAATTTAGATTTGTCAAAACTGTGTTCCGTTGCAACAGACGGAGCTCCTTCAATGACTGGAGTAAAAAATGGCTTCGTTAAAATATTACAGACAAAGACCAGAGAAACGTGCAGTGACAAACCAGATTTTCATCATATTCATTGTATGATTCACCAAGAAGTTTTATGCTCAAAAGTGATCAAGTTGCGATGGCTTTCGTATTCTATGTTACTCGACCGGTTTTGAAAACTCAAAGAAGAAATACGCGTTTTCATGAAAACAAAAGGAGAAGATGTCAGCTTATTATGTGATGTACCTTTTTACAAGATCTTTTATTTATGGTAGATATCACAAAACACATGTCGGACTTAAATACGAAATAATAATAAGGATAATCTGTCACATTTTCTGACTTGTAAGGCATATCAGGAAAGCACAAGTATCCCAATATCATACAAAATATATTCAGAGAAAATAAGAGGCCTTCTGGCAGTATTTGAGAAGCGTTTTCAGGATTTTAAGACTCAAGAAAACAATTTTTCTCTATTTATTGGTCTTTTCACTATCGATATTGATAAAGTTCCCCCTCACTTGCAAATGGAAGTAATTGAGATTTAGTGTCAGGCCCATTTAAAACAAAAATTTGATAGTGTTGGTACATTCGAATTTTATAAGTACTTGCCTGTTCAATACCAAGAAATGAGAAAATTTGCCTGTAAAATCCTGTCAATGTTTAGAAGTACCTATAAGTGTGAAAAACTATTTTCTTTGATGAAAGGAAACAAATCTCTCGCAAGATCGCGATTGACGGACGCACACTTGGACGCAGTTTTAAAAGTTATTTTCGCCGATAAATTCGCGCCACAAATAGACAACTTAATTAAAGACAAAAGATGTCAATATCTGGCAAAAGAATTTAATGTTTGTAGTTTTTTGTAATGTTACTATTTTAGTAAGTTATATAAATGTTATTTAGTTGTTAGAAAAGTAACTAATTAGCTAAACATAACATGTCGCAACGTTTGATGCAAAGCGACTTGATTTTATGCCATTTAAAAATGTGGTTAATTTGATGAGAAATTTGAGTTTGATTTGCGGCTAAATGGTAGAGTTTTTCGACTCCAAAGAAGAATACATTATTTTTGATATTTTTTACCAACTTCAAAATGGCGTTTTAACAATAACTGTTTAAATAAAGAAGTTGTGGGCCAAATAAATTTTAATTTCGGTTAAGTGCCCTCTGGCGGCGCTCCAATAAATTTGCATATGGGAAGATACTAATGGAGATGTTGAAGAAAAACTGACGACTTGCGACAGGAGTTCTGATAATTTAAGCTAAAAAAATATCCTCACAATATAAAGCTAAGCTAAGTTACACTTCTCTTTGTAACAGATATTGCTTAGATAATTGCCTGACTTCTAGATATTTACATAACTTCCTCTCTCCGAGGAGTAAATCCTTTTTCGGGCGCAAGAAAAAGTAATTTTCCTGGAACATATAAATATGCATCCAGTTAAAAAGCGGTCCCCATTTATAATTTCACTTACCGCATAAACTTTTACAAGGTTTTTCACTCGGTGCGGCCCTTTTTAATTACCGGATAAGCTATTTATATTGCAACCGTGGCAAAAAATCTCGGTTCTTTCAGTCAATGAGTTCATGGTCTGGAGTAAAGCAAGAGTTACTACTCGAGGCAGGTGCGGAGCAAAAGAGATCTTAGAGGCTGAAGAAATCGTTAACTTTTTTGACATATTTTGAGGATTTTTTCTACACAGGTAGATTTTGTTGTACCTAGCAAAAACTACCACGTTTTTTAAAAGGTTTTTTTTAACTTCATTTGTAAATTAGTTAGTATGTTAGTATGTTTAGGTAAAATTTTGCAAGTAACTCTTGACGCAGTTCCCGTTATCGGAATTGACTGAGAATTGGTATACATACATAAAGCCGACGATAATACAATATTATGGTGTACAATAGTGAATATCATATACAGGGTGGAAAAAAATTCTAAAAAAAAGTACAAAATAAAATAAACGTAAAAACAATTTCCGATGATAATTTTCAACAACCAAAAAAAGTCTTTACTTTATTTTCAAGTAAGTTAGTTATGTAAGTAAAACACCCTAGCACTGGTTCTGGGAAGGGTTTTCCCATGAGGTCTCTATTTTATACTATTTGTACCACTTAAGCTGAAATAACAGTGGCTCTGAGGAAGGTTTTGACCCCCAAACCCCTCTTAAATACGCCACAAAGTCATAGTATATATCTGTTACATATATTGTCTTTTCAAACATTTTTACTGGATGCCATTTTGTTCCATCATATTGAATTCCTACCAATATTTTACCAGTTTCTTTCTACCTATGCCACACTTGACTTTTGGGCATAATTTAAAAGAAATTCAATAAGTAGTTTTTTCCATTGGCAAATACCGCCATTTTATTACTTCATGTTGAATTCGTACCAGTTTATTCCATTTTCACGTTTAATTTTTCTGCAAAAGTCAAAAAGATTTTTTACGTTGAATTTTTAAACATTTTACCTGGCCGCCATTTTGTTTTGCCATTTTAAATTCGTACTACAACTTTTATCCCTATATCACACTTAATATTGCACAAAAACTGAAATTAATTTAATAAGTAGTATTTTCAGGCTGATTTTTTAAATATTTTATTAGGCCTTAGTTTGTTTTGATGTAGTAGATTTATATCAAAATGTTAACAGTTCATTCCTCTGTAACACTTGATTTTTGTGCAAAATTTGAAGTAAATAGGACAATTGACCCTTAATTTTAAACTTACATACATTTGAAGTCAATCTGCTGAGTAGTTTTTAAGCTATGTCGCGAACTGAGAGACAGACCAACAGACTGAGATTTTTCACGATTGCAAACATTTTATTTGGCCGCCATTTTGTTCCTCCATTTTCAATTAGTACCATAATTTTACTAGTTGATCCCTATACCACAATTAGTTATGGCACACAATTTGAAATCAATCCATCAAGTAGTTTTTTCTGCCTAATTTCTAAATAATTTATTATGCCGCCATCTTGAATTCATACCAAAATGTTATCAGTTAATTCCAACATAATACTTGATGTTTGTGCAAAATTTGAGACAAATTGAACAAGTAGTTTGTTAATAATAGGCCCTCCATTTTGTTTCGCCATATTGAAATTTTAACAAAATATTACCAGGTCATCATCATATGACCCTTAATTTTTGGTCAAAATTTGAAGTCAATCATTTTAACTATGCCGCGAACAGGCAGACAGACAGACCGACCGAATTGAGAAGATTTGGGATCTAGGGAGGAGAAGAAGATGTACGTGAGGATTTAATTTACATTAAAAACTATTTTTTTTGCTTGTATCAGACACTATAAAAAAACTGGAGATGAAAGGACTTTCTTTGTCAAAAAGCGTAGAAATGATAGAAAAAGTGAGTGAAACTGTAACTAACATTAAAAATAAAGTAATTTCTTAAAAATTAGCTACAGTTTTACAAAAAAATATTGGTTACAAAAATTTGAAAAATATTAGTGCAGTTTTGGACAATAAAGAGACATTGAATGCAGATAATGAACAATTTCTAATAAACAGTGATTTGAATTAGTTTGAATATGTTCCAACTGTATCTTGTGATGTTGAACGAGTATTTTCTGAGTATGAAGTACTATTGTCAGATAATAGAAGAAAATTTAAATTTGATAATTTGTTACATCATATAGTTATAAAATGTAACTTGTTGAATAGCGATAACGATAAATTTTAAACAGGTTTATTATTTAGTTAGTTTGTTTAGTTAGCTATATATTAAAATTTTATTAAAAAAAACTTTTATTATATAGTTGTATTAATGTAATAATTACTGGTAAAAATAGCGTCCTAAGGATACCTTGAAGTGTAAATAATATAATATTTTAATTGCTATACTTTTGCTTTATTTCTGTTTTTTTGATCCGATAACAAATGCATTTTTAAGTGCATATTTTCCTTTGTTTCGGAGCATATTTGCATGCATAATTTTAGATTTTTAAATGCATAATTATCCTAAGCCTAGTTATTACCAAGTAACTATATACTGAGTTTTTGTGTGGTGGAGTCCGTTCTGGGTAAAGGCCATTTTTTTAAATTTGTTTAGAATATTTGTTGCGGAATTATTACCAAATTTCTCTTTTGGCGTAAAAAATTTGAAGTTAGGTATATTTCTTGAGTTGCGAAAGGACCAGACAAAGAAATTTGCTTATAGACCTAGTTCTCACACATATCTACAATTTGTTTCTTAGATATTTTATGCATGGATCTGAACTAAACTATCTGAGAGGTGATTTTAGTGTGCTACTAACAGAGCGCGTCACCTCCTACCCATTTGCATCAGGAGGCGAGTACCTTAAATTTATTTAGACAAAATTTTGCACGACCAGAATTGATTCAGGTTCCTTTCATACAAGTAGAAGGCACACTTACCTTTATACAACTCATGTCTTCTATGATTAAGTGAAATAAATAATTAAATGAATTATTTAATTATTAAAAGAATATTTATTACCTCTATTACACTCTTACATCCAGATATACTCCAAATATCTACACTCGTCGGGTCATAACTCTCAGCAACATTTAAAAGAGCACTTTATTTATATTACAAAAGTTACACTTTTTAATTAGTACATCAAAACTTTTTTTGAATTAAAAGCTCTGTCCATGCAAATGTTTATGAATGCCTTTTCCGCCAGGCGATATTTTGTTTTTTCCGCTTTTCATTTTCCAGGCATGAGAGTTTAATAACTCTTTTCTCTTTCTATTTTCCGTATGATTTTTTAATTTGATTATACTCCTGAAACATAATGTAGAATTATTCGGTGAAGGTATTTATCTATGAATAAACTAGATCCAATAACAAGGAGGAATGTTAACATTAAACTAGTCCAACTTATATACTAAGTATAATAAAAATTTAACAAAAATTTATACTTAAAATACTTTTCACTAATTGTCTTAATGGTTTTTTCAATTAAATTGGTATACAATACACTAGAAGTTAAAGCAGTCAATTCCTAATCTGGTTTAATAGAGAACAGAACACATCAATGGGAAATTGATTGGCAAGAATCGGTTTACCCTTTACACTTCGCCGATCAGACCCTGCCTTGAGTATTGCTCACAAATATAGGGAGCAGTCTCTCCTTCAATCCGTAATATCTACTAATGACCCTGTCCAAAGAAAAGCTATTCGTCTGATGCATTATCCAAATCCACAAGGAAGCTCTCATCACTAGAACATTGTCGAATTTTGAGCGACCTGCCTCTGTTTTACAGAAACTGCCACGGATTCTGTTCTGATGAAATATCATCCATTAGCCCTCCTTAGTCATTCCTGCTAGGGAGACACTAGTATCTACCCACATGTATCCCTTCACCGTCCAAGTGCAGAGACCAGGAACCTCCCACTGTGTTCGCTCCTTTATTCCCACAGTGTCCCGATTGCGGAATGTGATACCAGCAAATGTATTCCCTTCTTCTCCTAATCTGCAAGTCTTTAAATCCCGCATCAATAAACTTTCCCTGTCTTTATTTAGAGGAACCACGGTACCTAGTACTTAGGCCTTCGGCCTTCGTGGCCAACTCTTACTTCTTTTTTACAAGGGAAGTAAAAACATAGTTAGTTAAAAAATAAGTAAATATGATTGTGTATCGAGGAACCGTGAAGGAACCATAAATATAGCAGTTGTATGTAAAACCAAAAGAGACTGTGAAAGAAATCGTAGATTTTTACTTCAAGAGACCTTAATTATAAGGTCAAATATCAAAGCAAAGACACAGTCTCTTATAGTGCCAAACACGTGACACATTTTAATAGTTAACTGAGACCGAGACTTTGTATCTATTGATATTTCACATTAAAAAAAATTGGCTTCGGTACAAGATTTAAAGTACTCCAAATAATGGGAGAGGAAATGTCTCTACTCATAACATGTTCGATAATCAGATCACTAAACAGTCGACTTGGTATATGAGAGATAAAATTTTAATCAAAAATTATTTAATTAGGGTCACGCAAAAAAATGAAACACCACAGCATATGTGATGATATTCATAAACATACCCTTAAATTCCCATAGCTTTATTTCACGCAACAACATAAAAAAAACATCCAAAAACACCCCCTTATCTTTTACAACCAATAAAAACAAAAAAAAACGATACCCGCAAAACGAAAACATATGTGATGACAGGAGTAATAAACTGTAACCAATAAAAAAAACTAAAAAACCACCCCTAAATAAAAACGAACAATATGCCTTAACACTCTGTCACCGAAGTTTTAAATAAAGTTACGAAAAAGGTAAAAAAACGACCCTAAAAACCTCTATTAGGGTTTGGTTTGTTGCTTCTCGGAGGGTAGTTTTTTAACTTTGTTTCCGACGGCACGCTTCAAAAAGGCATTACGAGGGTATCCTGTTTTTTCTTACGCGTATACGAGGGAAGGAATATTTTATTTGGTTGGTCACAATTTATATTGAGTGTTTATTAATTCAAGTCATATTGTTATGGGTTAGGCTAGATTGAAGGCATTTTTTAACAAATGAAATGTGTATGTAAGATGTTTTTAAATTAGATTTAAAATTCTGGAGATTATATGTACTTTCTACGTACCTATATGTAGCTAATCTCATAAATGCAGTTAAATCTAATTTTTTATACATCTACCTTTGTTTTTTTTTAAATCTTTTAAACAAAGTAGTTAAACTTGTTTTAAAATGGGGGCATAATATTTTTTTGTATTTTAGTTTTCTGCCAATAATTTTACATCCCTTTTGAATACACACTTTTTAATACAAGATGTTTTTAGTTGACACTAATGAAAGTAATTTTTTGCCTTATTATAGGACTAAAAGCTCATATTAGCAAATGTTTGCAAGGCTTTCGTTTTTGAGATACAGGGTGTCAACATTTAAACTTTTTTAATTTTTTTCATGAAAAATAAACCACGTACATTTTTAAAGAAAAATAACTCAAATTTTAGGAGTACAAATTAAGATAAACATTTATTTGAAAGGCCTTAGTTTTTGGGATACAGTGTGTTGAAGTTTAATTTTTTTTTAGTTGAACCCGTATTTATTTGTATTTTTAGTCTTAAAATCAATAAAAAAAAAATACGTTCTTCATTTTTAATAATCAAAATAAAAACAAAAAAAAATGTAATATGGAGAGCCTTAGTATTTTGATAACTAACATCTAAATGGTTTAAAATATCGAATTAAAGTAAGATATCAAGAAGTTAGAAAACAAAATGACGAATGTGATTTTTTAAATAAAAACAGCCGGGGGGGGGGGATTTAAAGGTGTCGCGACCTGGAAAAAAGTAACACCTAATGCATGTTTGTAAAATGTATTATAGCATTTCGTAAATATTGTTTACAGTATAGTTTGTATCAAATTTTGAATAATTGATCTCTAGAAATGTAGGAGATCTATGAAAGAAATTAAAAAAAAAATTTAATTTTTGACACCGTTTATCAAACGCCTTGCGGACAGATGTTTATATAAACACATAGACATATAGTCCTAAAATAAAGCAAAAATTACAATATTTATTTTTTTCCATCAATTGAAAAACACCCTCTATATTGTCAACCAATTTTTAAAAGTATGTGTATTCTTCTCAACACCAGACATTGAACTCTTTGTATATTCTCATTGGGAACATTGATCGTTGTCGAGTCCAATCTTATGCAGGTAATATTTCACTAGCCAGTGTTCAGTTAAGACCCCGGTAATAGTTCTAAGTTGACTTCTGTTTAGATTTAGAAGTCTATTAGACTCAGAACGGCTATAAGGGCCTGATATGAAGACCTTAGACTGTCTGAGTCTTGCTAGCTCGTGCCATTCAGCACGGAATTCCTCGATAGTGCGATTCTTAATCCTAGCCTTGACAGCTGAAGGAGCAATTCCAAGAGCAGGTTCCGGCCCAGTGAAAGCAGTGTTGCTACCTTCCCGAGCCAACTGATCCGCCCCTTCATTACCCCCAATGCCCTGATAGCCAGGCACCCAAATGAGGGTGTGTGAGTCCCTATTGGACTCACACAGCCTCTCTAGGGCTCTCCTGCATTCAAGTGTTAGCAGCGAATTGACCCTGTTCGAGGATCGCGGCTTGACTATCACAGCAAATATAGACATGCTTGCCGTGATATCCTCTGGAAAGGTTTTCCTGTACGCAGTCCAAGATTGCTGTAATCTCAGCCTGATATACAGTCGCATACCGTCCAAGAGCAAGACTAATTCTTGCCCTGGGACTCTCCCCATAAATTCCCGCCCCAGATCCCTCCTTCATTAGAGAGCCATCTGTAAACCAGACAAGCCCCTCCGGTTTGAGGAAGGATGGGGAGGAATCCCTCCACTGTTCTCTCTCAGGAACAATTACACAAAACCTTTTAGAGGCAATTGAGACCGGAATAATAGCAACTCTCCTTGCTAGGAGAGGGTCTAATCTGATCAGTTCAGTCCAAACTCGCGTATGCCAAAATTCCAGTCTCTGTGTATCCAACGACCCCAGTCGTTTAAACGAACAGAAGCCTTTCGAGCCTCTTCCTCTACAAGCAAGTGGAGAGGACTTAGTCCCAGAATAGCCTCCATAGATCGGTTCGGTGTGGTTCTTATGGCTCCAGTTATGCCCAAACACGTAAGTCTCTGGAGCTTGTCATTTGAAGTCAATCGGGTAAGTAGGTTTTTAACTATGCCGCGAACAGACAGACAGGCAGACAGATCGACCGAATTGAGAAAACCTGCTTTTCGGCATCTAGAGACCCTGAAAAGTAAAGACTGAAAAATATGCGAAGGGTGACTTTTTTCACGATTATAATACTTACGTTTGCGAGGGAAGTAAAAAATCTATACCATTAAACATTAATTAAAATTTTTTAAAAATTATGGTATTATCTAGACACTTAAAGCAATAATATCCCGCCGAAAAAAATCCTGTTCTTAATTTTTCATAAAATGGGCCTATTGTTAATTAAATAATTTTTAAAATTAGTTTTTTAGTTTTTTGACTTCGTAACGCCGTGCAGAGCTTATTGTCAACATTAAATTAAAATTGTTAACTTTGTTAGTTAGAGTTGGGACTTTTTTTTGGTAATTTCTTCAGAATTATTTTTTTTAAATTTCTTAATTGTTAAAAGTTTTCGAGTTATTTGCAAAAAACTAAACTCTTTTTTTCTCGCAGATAGCAATACATGAAGCAGGTATTATTTTCTGGTTTCTATAAAGCAAAAAGAAGTGGTTTATCCTTGAACATTTGGCAATTGCAGAGAAGATTCTTTAGTTTAGTTTTTGTTTGCAGATAATTCGGAAACTATTAACATTTAAGAAATAAAAAAAAAAGATTCTTGAAGAGGACATTTCTTATAACGAAGCCCTAATACAGATATTTGCAACTTTGAAATATTTTACACATTTTCCCCGATGTCATTCCCAATCCAATCAGCCCTCACTTATATTTTTACTAGCAGTAACAAGACTTAACACCATTTTGAGTTTGTGAACTAGACTATTAAAAATGTTGAGAATTGAAAGTTGTGGTGGTGAAAAACATATGTTCCTTCCAGTTTGAATGAAACAGATGTTTCGACATAAATCCTTATTGCGCTTGCGCAGAATGAGGTATCAGTTACTATCAGCTTGACAAACACAACATAAAATTTAATAACAAAATGGATATAAAATATATAACATAAATATCAGGACAAAACACAGGTAAATTGGCCTTAACACATAATTTCCCTTGTTACTAATTACGTATGATTATTTGGTAATAAATAATTAAAGTTTATATAATATGTATAAAACTATTACAAAAAAAAAACAATAACTCTACACACATATACAGATCTGATCGTGGTGGAATCATCAGTTCACCGATTTTTTAGTAATGCTTCTCAGGAACACCAACTGTCAAAGTTGAGTTTCTTCACCCAGTCCCTTCGTTTTGTCTGTAGGTAAAAATAATAATTGTTTCAAATATTTTTTATTGTGGGAAGAATAATTGTTTCATTTTCAACAAAACCTGTTTTCATCATAAAAATATTTAAAAACTCTAATTCCACACAAATTAATTAAACACTTTTTAACATTTGCTACAGTCATTTTCATTAACAGGAAAAGAAAACTAAATAAAACAACAAGCTTGAAACCTGCTTTATTAATTATAGTGTGTTTTTAAGTTTAGAAATGTGTACAGGTCCGCCCTAGTCTCAATTTGATCAATTTTTCCATATACCACACAAAAAAAAATTGAGAATTAGAGATAACATTTATGTCAATTTTTTCTGCCATGTATACAAATAAGTAATCAACTATTATCAATTGCTAAATACTTACATTGTGGTATGAAATATGTCCTCTTTGTGTAGCTGAGGGAGATTTAAAACTAATCAAATAAACGTATGAAATTTAAAACCAATATTTTAAAGTGGAAAGGAAGTGGTTGTAACAAAAAACTTGCGTGTATCGACCTTAATTTTAAAGCATTTTTATGAATTTAAAATACTGAAAAACAAATCCTACTTTCCCAAGTTCAGACTCAACATTTATCAAATTTACTAAAACATTTATAAAATAAATATGAGTAACCAATTCGCGATACGTTACTTTTTATTCACCCCTCTTATTAAATCCCTTTTTTATCTGCCAGGGAGGGTCTTTTTTATGCCCAGGTTAGAGCTTTTTGTCTATTACCCACGATTCACCCTAGAGAATACATTTTTTGTCTACTGATTCAACCCTTATATAAAAATATCAATACGTTTAAATGTACAGTAGTGCACTGCAAAAGAGAAGTTTGTAGGTCCGAAAATAGATGGCGATCCTAGTGTCAGTTTAGGTTAATGGTAAAGGATGGCGACACTGAGAGAAACTTTATCGTTATAAGATAATATATTACGTTTAGTGGAACTTGGACTCAGACCATATCTGCCTTAAGATTCAAATAGGAGTTTTTTATTGACTCCTAAAATTACTTCTTGTTGCCCTTGGTTTCCCCTGCCCTATGAGAAACATTTAAGAAAATATCGTTCTTGAACATTTTACACAAAATGTGATAGTCATAATATTTGCTATATATTACCCATATTAATAAACTTATAAAATATGCATAAATCATATAAAATACTAAATACAAATGCATCTACATAAACAAATTATATGTCTGTACATTTCTTTCTTATCCGCCTAGCAGAAATCACATCCTTAATTAGTCCTGAAGATTCTATCTGTACTAGCATAAAACCACGCAAAATGTATGCAGTGTGCTGAAAGCTTACAAAAGCTTGTAAGAAATAAATGAAAAACTTCAGACCGGGAAGATTGTTAAATTCTGTTAAGTCATTTATAAAATGAATAAACAGTCCTGAGTAAAAGAAAAATTTAAAGTGGGAACATAAAAGTCTAATCCAGTTCTAGTGTTATACGTAAGAATATCATTGACAAATTGTAATTTTTCCAAAATATGTTCAAGATACATTCTATTTTGAATTTTATAAATAACAATCATTGTATTTACAAATATATTTTGATAACATTTTTGAAAGAAAAGTCAATTGGAAAATAACTGTCTGGAAATGTTTATTTTTGTGCTATGGACATTATTTCTTTACAGTTATTTGTATACTAAAAAAGTGTCAAGTTTAATAATTCAATATAGCTTTGTGTTAAACAATTTTGGATATTATGAAAAGGTTTGCGCCTTGTCCGGGAATGTATAGCTTTTTTTACTACCTAGGTGTATAATGTATTATTGTTTTACATTTAATAAATTTGTTGTTTTTAACATTTCTTTTTTTCTTGTATACAATGTTTCCAAAAAGAACCGGAACGGTCAAATATCTCGGTAACAGATTAACGTAACGTTATGAAATTTATAATTGGAAGGTTATCAATGGTGCCGGACCTAAAAAAAAATATTTACAGCGTTGCCGGTTTTATAGTTTTTTCGATAGAGCTCTTATATTTATTTTTTTAAATGCAATAATTTGATTGTTTTTCGCTTATAATGTTTACCAACCCATAGTGTTTCCAACCCTAGAATATCAAATTTTTCGTAAGGAAATTTTAAAAGATATGGCAAGTCCACATTTTCGTTCAAAAGAACTGGAACGGTTAAATATCTCGATAACGGATTAACATGTAAATGGTTAAAAAATTAGCCATAAGAAAGTTATCAGTAATGCCGGATCTAAAAATAATATTTACAGCGTTGCCGGTTTTATAGTTTTTCCGATAGAGCTCTTAACTTTATTTTTTTAAAAGCAATATTATGATTGTTTTTCGCTTATAATGTTGACCAAATCAAAGTATTTTTGATCCTAGAATAACAAATTCTTTTTCTAGAAATTTTAAAAAATATGCAGATATGATAGTCCGCATTTTCCTTCAAAAGAACCGGAACGGCCAAATATCGGATTAAACGGATTAACATATCGTTATAAAATTTGCTATAGGGAGGTTATCAATAGTACCGGATCTAAAAATGATATTTACAACGTTGCCAGTTTTATAGTTGTTCCGATAGAGCTCTCAACTTTATTTTCTTAAATGCAATACCATGATTGCTTTTTGCTTATAATGTTGACCTAACCAGAGTGCTTTCAACCCTAGAACACCAAATCATGTAAGACCGCATTTTTATTAAAAAGAACCGGAATGGTGAAATATCTCGGTAACGGATTAAATATCGTTATGAAATTTGGTATCGGTGTATTATCAATAGTGCCGGATCTAAAAATAATATTCGGAACGTAGTCAGTTTTATAGTTTTTTGATAGAGCTGTGAACTTTATTTTTTAAATGCAATACCATGATGGTTTTTTGCTTATGATATTGACTAAAGCAAAGCGTTTTCAATCCTAGAACATTTTTTTTTTCGGGAAATATTGGAAGATATGACAAAACCGTAATATAAATATTTCAATAACGGATTAACACAGTTATGAAATTTGCTATCGGGTGCCAATAGTACCAGATCTAAAAATAATATTTACAGCGTTGCCAGTTTTATCGTAGATAGAACTCTTAATATTTTTTTAAAGCAACGCTGTGATAGTTTTTTGCTTATACTGTTGACCAGAACTCTCAACTTTGTTAGAACCATGAAGTATAAAATATCAAGTGACTTTGTGGAAATGGCTAATCAATTATTGTTGTCAACCATTTGTCATAACATTTTGAAAGTGACTTAAATCGTTATTAGGATAAAATGATTTTTAACTAAGTAAAGTTGAACGGATTTAAAGAATAATCTATTGTGGTTACGATGCTAAAATAAACAGCTTTCAAGAAGTTTGTGAATTATTTAATGCTTTACATCCAGAGAAACAAATTTAAAAACCTACAGTTTTTCTAACAATAAAAACATTCCAACAAACATGAAATAAAAAGACTAGCCAAAAACTGGGCGACCTAAAACAATCACTACAGATGAGGAGGACGGGGAGGAGCCCGATCTTGCTGGAACCATATTTGATGGATATCAGTGTTCGACTCTTGCAATTCGGGAATTATATTTCTTCTCAAAAGTTATAAATATTTTTCACTCGTGAAGTTACCATCGATAAAAAAAAGGTCCAATAATTTTATTGTGGAGAATCCCTGCTCAAACGTTAATCTTCTGTGGATACAGCGTGTATAATTCTTCCATCCAGTGAGGGTTACTTCTACTCCAAAACCTACAATTTTATTGTGTCTGTTCACCTGCCCATTCACACAAAAAGTCGATTTATCACTAAAGAGAATTTGGTTTTTAAAAACCGGATAATTATTAATTTTGTTCATCATGATTACAGAAAATTCGATGCGGCGGTGCATCTTCCAAAAGTTCTTGAGTATACATTAATTTATAAGCTTTAATTTTCTGTTGTTTTAGAATCCTGTGCATTGAAAATTTACTCATACCCTCCTGTAAATTTTGTTGCCGTTCTGCTATAGACAGTTTAGGATCCTCTTCTATAGATAACAAGATATTTAACTTATTGTCATCTGTAGTGGCTTTTTTAGGTCGTCCAGTTTTTGGCATATTCTTTACATTTTCTGTTGGTTGGTATCATTTTATAGTTCGACAAACTATAGATTTTTTAATTTGTTTGGATGTAGGGCATTAAATAATTCGCAAACTTCTTGATAGCTTCTCAGTTTATCTCCATAACCGCGATAAATTAATTTACTACTATTTAATTTACGACTATTTAAAAATATTCTTTTGTTATTTTTACTGGATCCTAAATCCAAATAATACACTACTCTAACATAACAAAAGAATTGTTAACCAAAACCATTCAGAAACTTAATATCTGGATAACATATGTCGAACAATGGAGTAGAATATGGGTTCCATGCAAGATACAAGATCTATATATATATGTGTCCTGCGCATGCAACAATTAAAAATACTTTTTTTTACTGGATCTTAACCCCAAATAATACACCACTCTAACAAAAATATTTTAACATTGTTCCGCCATATTGGATTTTTACCAAAACGTTATCAGACATACCCATATGACCTTTAATTTATGGTCAAAATTTGAAGTTAATCAGGTAAGTAGTATTTAAGCTATGTCGCGAACTGACACACACACACATGGATTCGTACCAAAATATTACCAGTTGATTCCAGTATAATACTTGACCTTTTTGCAAAATTTGAGATAAATCGGATGAGTAGTTTTTTAATAATATTTTTTAAGACTTCACTAGGCCGCCATTTTGTTTCGTCATTGGATTTTTACCAAAATTTTACCAGGTCATCCCATATGACCCTTAATGTTTAACCAAAATTTGAAGTAAATGAGATAAGTAGTCTTTGCGCTATGCCGCGATCTGACAGACAGACAGACGGACCGATGGAATTGATAAAACATACTTTTTGGCATCTAGCAACGCTAAAACGTGAAGATGTGTAAAACCTGAGGGTAATTTTTTCACAATTAAAAACATTTTATTTGGCCACCATTTTGCTCGGCCATCTTGAATTGGTACCACTATTTTACTAGTTGATCCCTATACCACAAGTAGTTATGGCACACAACCATTAAACAGCTTTTTCAGGCTGAATTTTTAAATATTTGATTATGCCGTCATTTTGTTCCGCCATCTTGGTTCATACCAAAATGTTACCACTTGATTTCAACATAATACTTGATGTTTTTGCAAAATTTGAGATAAATTGGATGAATAGTTTTTTAATAATAATTTTTTTAACAATTCACTAGGCCGCCATTTTGTTTGGACATATTGGATTTCTTCCAAAATGTTACCAGGTCATCCGCATATGACCCTTAATTTTTGACCAAAATTTGAAGTCAATCGGGTAAGTAATGTTTTAGCTACGCCGCGAACAGACAGACAGACCGACGGAATTGGGAAAACATGTTTTTTGTCATCTAGGGACCCTGAAACTTTCCTTTTACGAGGGAAGTAAAAAAGCAAGACAAAACTATAATTAAATAAAAAATTGTAACACTCTTATAAAAACAAAAATAAAATATTAACGACACATTGCTCTATTCATGCAAAAGTAAAGGTTAGCTCAAAAGCTTATGACGTTAGACAACGGCGACCTTAAAAAGCAAAAACCTTTACATTACTTTATCCTGTATAACTCCAACTACAATTCTGTGAATAACTTCATTTTACTTCATTACTATATTCTTGTAAATAAAGTAAAACCATACACCTTCTTGAAATACAAAGGTCTTTAAAGATCGGTTCGCTCGTTCCTCTTTCATCCAAGTTTACATATATTTATATTATTTTTTCGGAAAAATTGTATTTTAAAAAAAAGGTTTGCTTAAAAAACAAATAGGATTGAGGAGTCATTTCATATCTGATATACAGTTTGATAGAAAATTAGAAAAATTACCTTTCGAAAACATTTTTTTTTGAAATTTGACATTATTTATTTAACAGCACGTTTGAATGTCAGAGGTAAAGAAAAGATGTTAATATGATTTAACTAAAACCAAACATTATTTTTTTAGACTCACTGTAAGGGTGTTTCACCATATTTAGACTTCATCTACTGCCTTTATTATAAGAAATAGCAAAAAATGTTAAATATAAAAGTTGTAGGGATTGTCCTAAACCTCGAGGAAGTATTATTAATTAGTATATATTAAAAGAAATGATCATCAGAAAGCTACTAAAAAACATAAACTTTGGGACACCCTATATATATATATATATATATATATATATATATATATATATAATTTGTTTCTTAAACCTTTTATTTATAATTACTTCGAAAATATTTCTTGGGTCTAGGTTTATGCATTGAAACAATAGTGGTTATATTTCGCTCGACGTTTCGCTTTTGATTAAAAGCATTTTCAAGAGCATTTATTTTAGCTAAAAAGAGAAAAAAAAACAATATCAGGTCGATACAAAATGGTTTTTTAAAATTGCCGTTTTGTCAATTATAAAAACACTGATAAAGTAAAATTTCTTCAATTAATCAATGCATAAACCTAGACCCAAGAAATATTTTCGAAGTAATTATATATATATATATATATATATATATATATATATATATATATATATATATATATATATATATATATATATATATATATATATATATATATATATATATATATATATATTATTATATTTCGATAGAGAATATTTTTCTCATTTCAAAAATATATAATATGTCTATGTTTCGTTCAGTAGTTTTTGAAATATTTGTGTTTAAAAATCGTGAAAATATCAGATTTGGGTTTACGAAATCACAATTGCCATGGACAAAATCAAAACCGATTCAAACTAAAACTTATTCACCCGTCAAAAAGAAATAGCTTAACTTGTAAAATAGGATATACAGAAGAGGAAAAATTTTACATACTTCACATATTTAACAAAAACCGAGACAAAAACGGTAATATTGTTAGATATAAATATTTAATATTTGTCTATATAAATTACAACATAATCAAAAAATGACAACAAAATATAACAAATCAACAATAAAACAAATTTATGGTAATCACTACGATATTAAACAGAATCACACAAATACAGAACTACCAATAGTTCTCGGAAAATTACATTTTACAATAATTATTGTGTGCATTTTACAATTGTTGAATGTGACCGCCGTCATTTTCAAAACATTCTCTATATTCATTGCCGATTTTATGCAAAACATTTTTAATAATTTGAGGATTCTCATTTAAGAAATTAATAGTAGGTTTAATTATTTCCCTTAAATCCTCTAAATTATTACTTCTTTCTTTATAAACTGATTTCTTTAAATACCGTCGGAGCAAAACTATCTAACGGCGTCAAGTCTGGACTATTCGGGGGCTAATTTATAGTTCCATGAGCTCCTATCCACTCATCATTAAGTATTCTCTTACATAAATAGGATTATGAGGTGGAGCGCCATCTTGATGCCACACAATATCTGCAAATTTTCTAAGAGGAAGCTCTTCTAAAAGAGTAGCTATACATTTTTCTAAAAATTATTGGACACATTATTTGATTTCTAAGAATCCCACACCAAGCATTCAATATATCCATGATGATTTTATACACGCCCGCTGTAGTAAACACCGCATCGTCTCACAAATTTTATTAACAAAATCATAGTCTTCCAGTCTTTTAATTTTATGGATATCTGTTTCACTGGCAACATTTTATAAGGATGATATCCATGTCTATGTAGGATTCTGTAAATTTTGCTTCTAGATATATTAAAATGTTTACTATAGTCGAATGCGGTCTTATCGTGCGGGTCCAAAGGTCACCAACATTATGAATCAAATCAGAAAACACAGTGAATACCAAAATGTTGTGTGATTCTTTTATCGAGCAGTTAAATCTCGATGGGCTATATACAAATATTCAGGGAGAAAGAAAGTAGTTTTCTTTTATTATATTACGCAATGTTATTAAGTTAGCCACTTAATATTATTTTATATATTAAATGCCTAGGGACTAAATGGGAAAATTCGCTAAATATGTATTTGGTTAAAATTTTTTGGTTGGCAAAAACAAAAATACACAAATTGGCAAGGGCCTTAATAAAGGCGGAAGGTGGTTCGGTGGAACAATCAGGATATGTTCTGTTTATTATTTATTTAAATGCGGGCCACCCCTGTGCAAAGAAAACTTGTTTTTTTTATTGTGATAACAAAAAAAATTTATTTTGCAAAAATATTATACACTTTTGTTAAAAACACAAGATAATTATTACTTCCCTCGTCAGATTTTTTCAGATCTTTACGTTTAAGGGTCCCTAGATGCCGGAAAACATGTTTTCTCAATTCCGTCTGTCTATAGGTATGTCCGCCCGTCAGTCTATCTGTTCGCGGCATAGCTAAAAAACTACTTATCCGATTTCTTCAAATTTCAGTCTAAAATTAATGGCCATGCATGCGAAAAATACAGACTATATATATATATATATATATATATATATATATATATATATATATATATATATATATATATATAAAGCCTGTATCTTTCGTTAGCCCCGAGTTTCTGGTAAAGCGATTTTACCGATTTTTATATATCAAATTTTGTCTTATAATTAATAAAAAAATGTACTTATTCTAAACACGCCTAAAAAAAAAACAAGTATTCTGCCTACAAAATTACAAATGTACTAAAAAAGTAAGCAAAAAAATGGTGTCAAATCTAATAAAAAAATTTTTAAATTAAAATTCACTGGCTAATATCCAAGACCCAGTGGCAAAAGCTCTGAGAATCGGTATAAGGAATGTACAGAAACTTGTGCATGAAAAAAAAACATAATTTAGTTCCGAGGAAGATTAAGAAATGTACACGAAAAAATCCAAAGGCAAAAGATTTAAGTTACAATGCAAAAATGGATATTCATAATGCAATTTATGATTTATACACGTCAAAGACTAATGTAATCGTTCAGAAACTTTTTAATATTATAGATTAAAAAATATCATCATCACTTAAAAAGTCCTCATCTTCTGAGTCGTCCTCAAATGGCGCAATGATCATTGGGGTTATTTCGACATCTAGAACTAGTTCTCGATTCCACCAATCGTATATTAATTTCTCCGTATGTTCCACAGATTTCTTCCAGTACTCCGGCATAATATAATTTAATGAATCTTGCCAAACAATCTGCACTTCATCTGATGTAAGACCATCGTTCACGTGTTTTTCGTAATATGATTTTGCCACAGCCCATAATAATTCTATTGCGTTAAGCCATAATATTTCATCTAAGGCATATATTGTTGGTTTTTTAATAGATTTTGCCATTAAAAGAAGTTCTAGTCTCAGCATATTGGGTACAGGATTTTGTTTTTGTTTTATTAGCCAGTCATAAATATCACTTATCTTCCAGGATGAAGTATGTTGTTTATTTAGGATTCTTGAATAAGATGCATTTGCATCCAAATTTGGAATCAGTTGTTCTTTAACCACTTTTCAAACAGTTCACAGTTCATATTATCATGTTAGTCCACACTTTTGGATGTTGAAGAAAACAGTAAACTTGCACCTGGGAGAAATCCTGTTGAAGAACCTGCATGCAAAATAATGAACCGTTTTTCTGTCCCATATCCCTTTTTTGTCTTAACACATTTCCAGACTCGTCCTGCCAAGATTTCGAATCACTTCCATTAGAAAATATCCGAAACTCGTCTAAAAATATCACTTTTCTAAATTTTGAATTAACATTTTCCGTGTATTTCTTTAAAAACTGGATACGCTGACTTGCTGTATGTGGCAACTCGCATAAAAATCTTCGATTACAGTCCTTTTTATATCGAAAACCCAACATTTTTATTAATTTTGAAAACGATTTTAGTCCAATTTCCAATATGCCTCGATTTTTTAAAGATTCTTTTAAAACTTGAAGGGGTATATTATATTTTGATGTGTATAAATCGTAAATTGCATTACGAACATCAATTTTTCCATTGTCACTTAAGTCTTCTGTCTTTGGCTTTTTTCGTGTACATTTCTTAATCTTCTTCGGTAGTAAATTATGCTCTTTTTCATGCACAATTTTCTGCACAGTCCTTCCCCAGAGCTTTTGCTACTGTCTCCTGGATATTGGCCGGTGAATTTTCATTTTCGTAATATTTTATTAGATTTAATACCATTTTTTTCGTTTGTGGATGCAAAAAACCCGAAAACTGTTTTCTATTACTCATTTTGTCACTGACTTGTCAATTTGACTTTGAAGTGACATCGCTCAAAGATTTTATTTTTATACGGAGGATATGATTACACGTAATAAAAGAAAAACAAGCTTAAAAAGTTTGTCGTTTATAAATCGTATGACCCGCACGATAACACTGCTTTTGACTATAGCATCTGATATAGATAAAGCCGGATTTTCTAAAAAAAAAGGAAATAAGCAGACTTTGAATTACATAAGTAATTAATATCAACACATTTCCAACCTTGAAAAAATAATAATATTTGCAACTCTTCACCATTTTTTTGAAGTCATTGTGCGTTTTTTCCTTTAAAAATGCTTGCGCTCTCTAATGCATAATTCAGTGCAATTGAAGGTTGATTTGGAAGAAACTTGCCTGTTACAGTTTAACCTATTTCGTTTTGACGCCTAAAGCCTGAGTTATAGATTGAAAACGTTTGCGCTTTGCGTCACCTGTAGAACTAACCTTACTTTAATGTTTATATTTTGTGTAATGCAATTTTGTCTTGCTTGTTGTTTGTTTTTCAATTTATGTGCGTTTTTTTAATTTGCTGAGCATTTTTGAAGAGAAGGCGGCAAAGAAGATAGCGAATTCCGCCTGTTAATTGTGGTGGAAATACCCAAAACTCCTACAAGCATTTTCTTAAAATTAAAGACAATAACCCCAAGCAGTTTTTTTAAATGGACGAGGATGTTATGTGTATATAGTATATGTATATGTCAAATTTATCACGAACGATGAACGTTTTAAAAGGCCCTCTAAAATCCAGCAATTTCATTGGTTGTAGCTTAACGCAAACGTCGATTTTCGTCAGCCGCTTCCGTCAACGTCAAAGATGGCCATGTTTTCGACGTCTAGCCGAAACTCAAACGGGTGGCGACAAAAATACAACTGTACCCATTGCTTTGCGTTAAGTAAAATTCAAGAACAGCGCAAACGGCGACGCAAGACGCAAACGTTTTCAATCTCTAACCCAGGCGTTTGAATCCTCCGTTTTGTTTTGTTTTTTGTAAATGGCAACTGTGATTTTGTAAACCCAAATCTGATATTATCGGGATTTTTAAACATAAATATTTCAAAAACTACTGATCTAAAGATAGACATATTATACATTTTTGGAATCAGAAAAATATTCTCTATAAAAATATAGTATAATATAAGGGTTGCGATGTTCATTTGTTTTAATAAAACTTATTTCCTTGCGGTTTAGGCAACTTTTGTACTTAACATTTTTTTCTATCACTTATAATAAAGGCAGTAGATAAAGTCTAAATATGGTGAAACACCCTGTACATCCACATTTTGCCCTAGTAAAATTTATTTTAGCCAAAAAAAAAATTGGGCTCAGTTTCGCAGTACCGGTACAAGTCTCAAATAAGTCATATTATCATTTTTTTTGTATTTATGTCTCCTTCAAACTATCCGCTGTACATCAGAAATTAAATTATTCAATATCAAACATATTTATTTTTAAGATAGACAATTATGGAGAAAACATTTTTGCCGAAAAAATAAGAATAAGAAAGTTTTTATTCTTGTTAACTCGGTCCGTGAACATACTGTAGACATTAAATATCAATATCCTCTATTAGTATTTTTTTCTTAAGTTTATTTCAATAAATATGTGAATAATACATTATATCAGGAAAGTTTATATCTAACTTATTATGTATGTTTATTATGCTTCATATTTTAAAGACTGTCTGATTGTTAATCCAGTATATTCAACACATAAAGGAAAATAACACTTTTAACACCGTGTACGTATAATTTTTGCTACTTAACACAGCTATCTAACCTATCCAAATTCCGTAGCGTATACCTACTTCTATTTTATCATAACCGACAACTGTCCCTATCTAATTAAAAACCCCAACCCTTTGCCCCCATGTCCAAACTCAATTAAGTTTGAAAAACGGAAGTTCAGTTTTTTGCCACATCTCTTATAATAAGACAATACCTACGCATATAAAAGAGGTCCAAAACCCAACTATACCTTTGTAATTATAATATTTTTTGCACCTCTTTACCTGGGTAGATCAAAAAGATCAGTGGTTCCTGTTTATTCTATTTAGCATTTCTCTTAATTATATATGGATAATAATTAATCCCTGGATAAGACGCCAGTAGAGAAAAACATAAATATACTCTTAGACAAATCAAATAGAACCTGATTACTAATTATAATAATGTATTAAAAAGACAAACATTTCTTTGCGATAAGTCGATATATAATTTACCAGTAATGTCCCAAATTCAGTTACATGCATAATAAGCAATAAAGATAGAAATTATGCATAAATACTAATACCACTAGTTATTATGCATTGCAGCAAAAATATTCAGGTAGTACTAAATAACTGACAATGAAACAAATATACATAATAGTTAAATCATATTAGCATTATGCATATTTCTTAATAACACATATAATAATATTTTATTTATTAGGTATAACCGAGAGCAGATTGTCTTTAAAGTATAAAATTGTTTAATTATAGGTTTGGTAAAGGAAGGTTATGTCAAAGCAGTCTAATATATTATGTATATTTTTTGTATAATTGATGGGTGCAAATACTTTAGTATAATCAAACATTGAAGAAGTTATTTTTAGAAACACTTGATAATATTGCATCACAGTGAATATCAATAACCATTTTCGTCATTGTCTTAATATGGAGGTTGCTACAAAAGTTACAAAAACACGGCTATAAAATACATCATTTGGATACAAATTAAGTTATCTTCTAGACGAAATAAAATAAAATCAAAGTTCAGAGGACGACTAAGCTGTAGTATTGGTCATTAAAAACTTATAGCTAAAGCATATACTTCACTTGATCATCATGCAGCATTCTTTTAAATAACTTGTAAGGCTAATAAAATCTTTTAAACGCAAATTCAACAAAAATTATGTCAAATTTCAACTCTAATAAAGCATCTGACTCGAACATTCCTTGGCTGAGAAATGAAATCTCAAATTAAGTAATTTATTTTACCTGTTTAATACTACTATAACATTTTCAAATTTATGTATAATCATTTAGTTTATAGTAACACTAAGACAATTACTAAATTTGGCTAGTTATATAGTTACTGATTTTCACGCAGTGTTCCATCACCATCCTGTCGAATAACTCGTGTTGGATTTTTCCAAATTTACATATCATACACTTCATAAAAGAAAGTTAATAGAATTTATACTAATTGGGTGTTACTATTGAAAGTGACATATATTGAATATATAATCAGTTTTAGTTACTAAAGCCTTCTTTATTAATTAAAATAACAATTTTTTCATTTACAATAAAATATTCTGTTTTTTTGGTTTCTTCTTTCAGTCCATTTCACTCACATGAATTATGATAAACATTCATTGGTTTCTTATTTTTTGGCATCCAGCCAGCTTTGAAAATGTCTGGTTTTTGTATTTCAGTTACGTTTTTGGTTCTGCTCAAGGGCAGTTCGCCAGCGCTATTCGGGGGACACCGAATATTATCGGGTTGTTACTCCCTTGTACTAGTGGCGCCAGCAGTGAACTCCACTGTAATTATTATTTTATTTTATGGCATTAGGTTGGCATAAGTCTGAAGTGAGGAAGAATGATGGAGGGGAATGTCAAAATTCTTCGAATTTTCTGGAGCTGATTTTCTCGCCCATTTCTATTGGCTCTCCTTAGAGGTGCAACATGTGTCCGGCTTTATAAAAATGCCTTATTGGACCAATTTTTTAAAGTACTGAAAGTATGTCATAGGTAATTTATTTTAAAGTGCAGTGCCGTTAAAAGCCTAAGGTCTATTCATGGACATCATCTGGCCCTAAATTTTGGTCCCGTTTTGTTTGGTTCCACATTTGATCAACCACGTGGTAAGTCGATTTTCAAATTAGTTTCCTGCTGTGAGCTAATTCTCAATTATCTTTTATAAACAAAATGGCGTCCTGAATTTTGTTTTTGGCTGTCGGTCCTCGAGAAGCCTTTCTAGATGTCTGGAAATTCCCTTTATTGGTGACCGTTGGCGTCAAAGGAGCCCTCTAGATGACTAGAGGTAAGGCAACGTCTTTGAATAGTTGTGTTGTAAATAACTTGTTTTTGCACATTCCATGTCGATTTTATTTTAAGACAAACAATTGTTTGTAGGGTTTCAGGTTAAGAATTCAAGATATGGTTTTGGGATGTCCACAGGTTGATGATATAATGGTAATAACGTTCTATCACATTTCACATATTTGATATATTTTATATATATTTTACATTTTCTTGATTTATTTTTTTATGTCTTAATGTCAATTGAATTTTTGAATGTAAACTAAATTTCATATGTCGAAAATTATTTTATAAAACAACTCTTAGAAAAAAAACAAAAGATCAAGGTGATCATTAAAATTTGACAGTCTGCACTTTATATAGTGTTTTATTGAAAAGCCCTCCAAATCTTTATTTTGTCTGCATTTAAATATCAATATAGATTTCTTCCTAATTGAGTCACAGTCAATTAGGTGGCGCCCATTTTAATTTCTAAAGGTGTACCCGAGAACCTGCAACCTACAGCTCTCCGAAAAGATGACTGGCTGCCGTTCGCATGTATTAGTAAGTTCATAAGGACTTTACGCCATACTACCTGTTTAAAACTGATGTTTGCTGAAACTGAGCTGTAGGCTATCACCGGGGTCACAGGTGGCGGATGGTGAACGGCCTTCAGATATTGAAGTTAGCTGCGAATATACTGTATAAGCAGTCCCCGACCAAATAATGGCAGTGCCGGAGAGCGTATGGGAGCAGCCTTAGGAAAGCTACTCAAAACAAGTCCTACAAAAGCTTGTAGAAAGCACTGTGACATGGCGAAGATTGCCGCCGTTAAATAAGCATATCCTCTGGTGTTGGGTAGCAGCATTACCAGTACTGGCCTAAGGCTGAAGATGAGCGGAGCTGTAGCAACAGAATGGTCACGACACTGCGATGTGGAAAGCAAATTATTTGTACCCTACATACAATGGCTCTCAGTCCCGTGCAGATGTCAAATCATCAGGTGATGCGAAGAATTCCTCTGCTTGATATGATAAAGACTAATCTACGAATTGGAACATGGAACGTACGTACATTGTTCGCGTCAGGAAAATTAGATATGGAGCAGAGACTTGGTCCCTTATTCACAAACGAAGAAGTTAACATCGTCAAAGAAAGAAAAATCCAATACCTGGGCCATATTCACAGGGGCACAAAATACTTTATCCCTAAACTTATTCTCCAGGGTAAAATCCAGGGACGTAGTAGCCTGGGGTGCAAACAATATTCATGGCTTCGGAACATTGAGGAATTGTGCGATGGAAGGAATGCTATCACTTTTTTTCGCAGAACAGAAACCGGCATTGCACAAGAAGAAGAAGAATTTTAAAACACTTGGCAAGTCCTTTTATTTCGGGTAATTTAAGAATGTCCTAAAACATTTTTCAAATGTGTGTTGACAAACATAGTAATTCTCCATATGTGTATATACCTCCATTATTTTATCAAGTTGGGGTTTATATATAAAAATATATTACAGTTGACGTATTTTGCAGTTTTTTAAAAATATCAGTTTATTTAATAAATATTTGATATCAACAGCCTTTAAAAAGATCGGTAATTTTCGTTTACCTGTAACTTCCCTCGTTATGATTTTTTTCTACTTGTAAAGCATAGTGAAGTGTGACCCAATTTTATTCAGTACATAGTCACAGTATATATGTGTCACATATATACTCTCTTCACTTTAATATCTGCGAACCAACGGACTAGGTAAAGACTGATAGTATGGGTTTCATGTAGGATATAAAATCTATATATGTGTCCTGAGAATGCAACAATAGAGTGGCGAAACGTCGACAATTTAAAAAAAAACTCATTTGTTTTTTTTTACTGTATCCTAGGCTCACTCTAACTCTAAGAGGATCGTTAATGAAAACCATTTAGAAACTTAACATCTGGAAAATATCTGCGAACCAAAATAGCAGGTAAATAGGTTAAATATAGGTTCCATGCAGGATATAGAATCTATATATGTGTCCAGAGGATGAAACAATAAAGTTGCGAAACGTCGACTATTTCAACATAGACTTTTGTTTTTTTCTTTGGATCCTAACCCCAAATAATACAACACTCTCGCATAAAAGCACGAGGATTGTTAACGAAAACCATTTAGAAATATAATATATAAGAAATATATGCGGACCGAAGTAGATAAAGACTGATAAAAGGGGTTCCATGCAGGATATGGGATCTATATGTGTCCTGAGGATGCAACAATTATGTTGCGAAACGTCGACAATTTAAAAAAAAAAAGATTGTTTTTTTTAGTGGATCTTAACCCCAAATAATACACCATTCTAACAAAAAATGTTTAACATTGTTCTGCCATATTGGATTTTTACGAAAATGTGACCAGGTCATCCCCATATGACCCTTAATTATTGACCAAAATTTGAAGTCCATCGGGTAAGTAGTCTTTAAGCTATAGCGCGAACTCCCAGACAGACAATCAAACCGACAGACGGACCGACAGAGTTGATAAAACATATTTTTTGGCTTCTAGCGACGCTAAAACGTAAAGATGTAAGAACCTGAGAGGTTGATTTTTCAAAATATTTTAAAATTCAGCTTGAATCATTTTATTCAGTCGCCATTTTGTTCGGCCATTTTAAATTAGTACCACTATTTTACTAGTTGATCCCTGTACCACAATTAGCTATGGCACACAATTTGAAATCAAAGCTTTAAGCAGTTTTTCTGAATTTTTAAATATTTTATTAAGCCGCCATCTTGGAATCCTGCCAAAATGTTATCAGGTGATTTCAACATAAGACTTGACGTTTTGATGTTTTTGCAAAATTTGAAATAAATTGGATAAGTATTTTTTAATAATAATTTTTTTAACATTTCACTAGGCCGCCATTTTGTTTCGCCATATTGAATTTTTACCAAATTATCATCAGGTCGTCCCCATATGACCCTTAATTTTTTACTAAAATTCAAAATCAATCGGGTAAGTAGTTTTTTAGCTACGCCGCGAACAGATAAAAAGACAAACAGACAGGCAGACAGACAGACTGACGGAATTGAGAAAACATGTTTTTGTCATCTAGGGGCCCTGAAATTGTTCAACACGACCGTATTTGATATGGATATATGGTGGCCAAAAAGAAATTGAAAAAGCAAAGCCTACTTTCAATCAAAGCAATTACTTAATTCTTCAATACTATTATTGAAACAATTCATTCAGCACTAGTGTCGAAATATAAATAAAAGTAAAAGTTCTCCTAAAGACTCTCTGTGGTCGTAGGAAAAATAGTGCAGTTTTTCACTATATGATATAACATCCTATGAATATTACCTAAGTTTTATTTTGTATATATATATATATATATATATATATATATATATATATATATATATATATATATATATATATATATATATATATATATATATATATATATATATATATATATATATATTCCTAACATACTGCATATTTTCGTATATCGGGCATCACGCAACTAATAAATATACTAAACTGCATTTCCTTCACAAAGTTTTCATCTCACCCTCGTACAGAACTGCATCTATCAGCATCAAGGGTTGCATCGAGGGGGACAAAATTAAAAATGCGTACCTGTTCCAATTCAAAGAGCCAGAGGGGATGAAATTTTTTTGCATCTGTATTGAGAGATTTTTGCACTGCAGACAAAACTGACCCTTTACGGTTTTTGAAATCTTTAGTTCAACGGTCTTGTTTCTTGTGAGCGAACACTCGGTATCGATAACTTTTTTCGGCATCCGTGATGATTTTTTCGGGCAAAATCGCGAAGTGTTTGGCCAAGATCAAATTCAAGCCAAAATGGACCGGTAGAACATTATTTTTTCGGAAGAATATATCATAATAATTAATCAAAGTAAATTTTTGAAAATGGGCAAATAAATTTCAAAAAAAAAATATGCAACGCATCTCAGGGCATGATTGTGCAAACACCGGGCTATATAGTATAAGGCTTAGTTCATAGTTAAATTAATTATTATTAATAGGGAAGTTAAGTTTCATTTAGTTAAGATTTTTCGTGTTAAGTGTACATATATTGTTATGTTTAGTGTGTTCCGCTGTAATTATTGACGCTTTTTATTGTTTGTTTAGTGATTTTTGTTTACTGATTGTTTTGCTGACCACAGGAAAGGAGTTTTTCTGTAAAGTAAGGTAAGTTTTCGAAGGGAGTTTTCAGTTTTTACAATTATCTCATCTTACATGGGAGTACAAGATATATTTTTATGAGTTGCTTATGTTTCCTGGACTAAAAAAATAATACTTTTGGTTTTTAGAAAAAAAAAACGTCATCGTATCTAAACAAATTGTGAATGCCATGATCGTTTAAGGAATTTTGAAAAAAAAAATTAAATGTATTTTAATTTGTTGAATACGTAATATTTTTGAACCTGAAGAGAAAATACTCTTTAAATAGTATAAAAACATAGATATTAATTTACTAAATACAAAGAAGCTTAAATATATGTTTTCTTGTGTACAGGATTATCATATTAGGTTAATTTTTTCACAGAATTTTTACTCAAGTTATATGAACGTTAACAAATGTTATATACATACACTTTTACATATAAAATTTTTTGATGTAAAATATATATTTAAATGGGATACCTTGTATAATAAATAAATATACTTCACGTCTCTCACAGAATAATAGATTGCCTCTCCCAGGATATTGGTCCATTTGTAATTTCAGTTTGATAACACGCATAAGAACTTTATCAATTCCAGAGTTGGTTTTTTGGGTGAAGATTCTAAATAAAAAATAAATAAGGGTTCAGAAAATAGGGAAGTAAAAATTAATATTATTTGAAATAAAAGGATATTTACAAAAAAAACCGCACAGTGTTTAAGCTGTTATTTTGCTTAAAATAATATATGATTTATTAAAAATGTGTAAAAAATTAGTGGCTTAAAAAGACAACTGAGTTTCTTTTATTTTAATTAAAAAGCTAACAAAATCTGAAAGTTAAAAATAGAGAACTGAAAAATAATTTTGAATATAAGTCGATAATTTTCTCCTAACGAAATTGTTTTTTTATGTTATATAGGAGTATAAGATGGCTGCTCGATTTTTATATTAAATTTCTGCTATATGGAAAAAAATCTTTATTAATAGTTAAAAATTGGCTGTCCTAATGCTCCTGCGTGTCTAATAACTTAAAAATCGATTTTAAAATGTCCCATCAGGTCATTTTAAAATTTTAAATCGTTTATATTTCTTCGCCATTCAAGATCGAATCTATATAAACTTTGAGAAATTTTGTTTAAGAAACATGAAGATATTTTGTTTTAAGTGATTTCCAAGTAATGAAAAAATTTAATTGTCTTTCTAAAGCTAAGATTACTTCTTTCTTTTGCTATTGTTTAACAAGCATTATTTTATTTATTAGTTCTGAAAGCCTTAATTTTTAAAATATTGTTTGTTCATGGTCACTGACACACGGTGTAGCAATGAGATGTGAACTCTTTAACCCTTTGGCCACAATTTTCATACCATACGTGGTGAAAATGGTGATTATTTTGCGTTTTATTGGCCTTTTGATTTCAAAAATAATTTGTAAAGGTATGACAACTAAAACTTCTCAAATTAATTGAAAAATTGTATATGCTAATTTTATATTTTAATAAGTTAACAGAATTGAGAACTCTATATTCAACAGAGAAAATTAAATCTACTCTACAAACTAATCAATTAAAATTTTAAAATGCTTTTTTAATAATATTTACCAAAAAAAGTCATTATCAGAAAATCGAATTCTAAATATTTATTTGCTCATACAATTTTTGGTAATTTGGTACCTAACGTAAACCTGACACCGTTATCATCCAAGACAGCACGAAAATTTGACAAAAACCCTGCCATAAGAGGCAATGTGTTAGAAAAAAATGGAAAACATTCTATTACATATTGAGGTCCAATGGGTATACATTGCTTCTTATGGCAGGTCTTTAAAGATAAAAATATCAAACTTAACTAATTTCAAATCAGCTAGAAGAGACCAATTTGATGAATATACAATATACAGAATGTTACATTTAAAAAAACCAAATGATGTAGACGTTTATTTCAGAAAATAACTAAATACCCTGTATATTTTCAAAATAGAGTTAAAAGAATTACAGTTCGCAGAAACTTAAGCATTTAAGTTGTTTTTATGTCTAGAAATACCAGCGTTAATGGGTTGAGGGTGCATTGTTAAAAGTTGTATATTTCCAATTTAACAATTTTTGCATAGATATATTTCGAGCCTCGCGAGTTGTTTTGCTAACCTATTTAGTTATAAAATATTTAATCCTAAAACCTTAAATCCTTTATATAGGATAAAAGCATAATTAGTGCATATTTTTATTTTATTTTACTAAAAATGTTAAATCTCAAACTGCTATTATTCTAATTATATAAACAAAAATCTTATTGCCAAAATGATTTGTAGGTTATACTAGTTTATGAGGAAAAAATAAAAAAGTATTAAAATAGTTTTGAGCACTTTTCTTGTTGAATTAAAGACTGTTCTGGTTTTAATGATACAGATAAAAGACGTTGGACTTTATAATTCTTTAGCGATCAGATATAACTTGCGGACAATTAGCCTATTACCCAAAAACAGGAAAAAACTATTGTTTATGTGAGTAGATAGGTGGGTTAAGCCGTGTGAGCCCAGAGAATCAGAAAAAAACATCCAACAACTTTTTCTATATATAGAACGGAAGCTTTTACGGTTTTGGACAATTAAAAAATCATGGTTCTTGGGATTAGACCGTGTCAAATTGGAATTACTATCCGACGTTTTGCCTTCGATTGCATGCATCTTTAGCGATTTTTACTCCACGAAATCTGAACATTGAATGAGCTCGAAGAGATTCAGGCGGGCTTTTATACCCGACTTGTGCTCGCCGAACCGTGACCCTGTGTTAAGATAGGTTTCCACGTGTGATGTAGACCGTAACCTATATCTCTATTGAAATTTTTTGTATGTTTAAAAATTTTAATAGATTCTCTAAGTTTTCGTTTATAAAATCCTGGAACGATGCTAGAACCTTGGTTTCCTTTTCATTTATAACATGGACAGTGGTATGCTATGTCGCGTACGCGTTCTGTCCATGATGACTGTTGCCTTTATCTGCTGAAAGTACCAGAATATTTGCGTTTTCATTTAAGGTCTTCATTGCTGTTTTTTTCGGCTGGTTTTGAATTTTTAATGATCTTCGCTGTCTCATATCTGACTTCATCGGCTTTTTCCACTGGTAATCTTCTGATTGCTGATGCAACAGAGGAGATTATGTCTTCTACGGCAGTATATTCAAAAGAAACAAATTATTCAATCTGCTATAACTGAACACAAGCATACCACTGACCATATCAAAAATGTAAAGAAACTAAGGTTCTAGCATCGGTTCCAGGATTTTATAATCGAAGAATTAGAGAATCTATTGAAATTTTTTTAGCGATACAGGTTACGGTCTACATTACACGTGAAAACTGATCTTAACACAGGGTCACGGTTTATCAAGCACAAGTGGGGTATAAAAGCCCGCCTGACTCTCTTCGAGCTCATTCAGTGTTTAGATCTCGTGGAGTAAAGATCCCTGAAGATGTCTCGTGCAATCGAAGACGAAACGTCGGATCGTAATTCCAATTTGACACGGTCTAATCCCAAGAACAATAATTTGTTAACTTTTTCTATATATTTAAAGTTGGAGAATGTGTTAGATGTCGGATAATTATTTGTAAATCAAACTAGTTAACAAAGTTTTAAGTGATTTTTTATATGTTTAACACATATTATTTTTATGATGTTTAATCATCTGTGCGCCTAACATAATGAGCACATAGTATTTTGGATATTGGTAACAATAAAGTTTAAAATATAGTGGTACAGAGAATGTAACAAATTTGTGTTTACTGCTAAATAAAACTACTTTTTTGTAGGTTAGGTTTTTTTAACGTCATTAATCAACAACGTCTCACTAAATTATTGATTCACCCTATATAAAGTTAAATAAATGTCTCCAATAGTGACTATAAATATCTACTAAACATCTTTAAGTGCGAAATATTTAGCACTCGATTTCTAAGTTACCAGTAGTTTACAAAGGATAGTGCAATGGTAAAAAAATTCCCTATGCTGTCAAGAAATACATATTAAAATTTAAAAAAAAAGCACGGAACCCAAAATATGTTTTGTATCTTTTTTCCTTATTAGTGCAAACAGATTAAGTTTTAACTTATTGTTCAATTTATTTTAAGTTAAAAAACTGCACTAATTATGCTTTTACCCTGTATAAATACACCTCAGAATAACAATTTAAGTCTTACGATTAAATATTTTATATTAAAGTTTTGCAGATTATGATGCAAACGCAAAAAATCCTCTTATATATCTATGCAAAAACTGAAAAATTGGAAATATACTAAATTTCGGCAATGTATTTCTGACTTACCCTCTAATATTTGAGGTATAATACAGTGGCAAAAAAGTTTCCTTATAGTGATGATAGCAACTTACTAAAATATCAAAGCAAGTTCCATGAAACTAAAAATACGTTTAATTTGTTCCATGTTTTTTAGTCTAGCATGTTGCCTCCAAATCTTAATTCTACTTATTACGACAACGTTGATTTAAATTCAGTAATTATTACTGAAATTTTCAAAAATCCTCATTGAATTATCTGTTCGTTTTTAATTAATATTTCATCCGATCTTAATAAAATTACAAATTAAATCCAAATTTCTAAATTAACCCAATTTTCTTAAACAAACCCAATTTGTTCTCGCCCTATCTCCTCCCGACTGGGCGACTTATCAAATTTTAAATTTTAATATTTTTCTCAGATTTGAACAATTGAAAATTAATTGGAGTCATTTCTTCATTCCGCCTTTAAGTCTGTCTCTTTTTCGAAGCCGGACAGTGGCGTAGAACAGTGTTTAATGAGTTTATAGGTAGCACCTATTTTATACTAATATATCTTAACATGCCACAGATTACCAGGGCAATAAATACAAATCCTCAAATGTCATACATACAGAAATTCAGAGGTCATTAAATAATTTTCAGAAACATAAAATTGTTGCATGATTTGCTATTTTTGCTTCATTTGACTGGTAGCGACATGGCTCAAAAATTATTTACCCTAGTGGCCTAGTGCAGCCAATCTACCAACTATCTTAGTGAAAAAGAACTTCTCTTAACGCACGGATTTTTTTGCATAAACATATTGGTGGGATCACAGAGGAAGGGAATTTTGAGTTTTTGCTTTGCATAATAACCGAAAACCATATTTTTCTTGACTTTTATATAAACATTGCGTTTTTGACAACAAAATGAGTGCCTATAAAATATATATAAATATATATATATACATACATACATACATACATACATACATACATACATACATACATACATACATACATACATACATACATACATACGTACACCTAATTTTCTAACTATTATATTTCACACCACAGAGTACATAAATTTTTTACTAAAATAATGATTTCCTTTTTTGTTTTTGTCTTGTCTGCCGAATTTTAAGTTCTGGCAAAGGTCGACATCTGGCCTTAAATTCGAGACATTTCTCACAGTTCAGCTCACTGGCGGCTTTTGAAGTCTTAAGATTCTAAACCACTGCGGCTACCATTATTTGAAACATTAATTTTTCAATTAATTTAAACCACAAAATCAACAAACAAGACTTGAAAATAAAATAACTTCTATAAAAATACGCAATCGTAACCACAACCTATCACACGATTCACATTAAACGCTATATTTATATATATATATATACTAACTATTATATTTTTCACTATTATATTTCACACCACAGAACTGATAAAAATGTTTAATTTTCCTCGGCGCGGCTGTTGACCCAAAATTTGCCATAGCAACATAAGCCTATATTACCTATGCGCCCCTATGCGAATTCAATCGGAAACACTCGGGAAAAACTTGCCGCCGTTTATAACCACGAGATCATCGCGGGCCGCCAGCCTCGTGGCCTAACGAAACGAAATCTTCGTGCGAGGCATCGACAGTGCGACTGACGCAGAATCAACATGAACAATCAACGAGTTTACACGCTTAGAATAATAGAAGGAATTTTTAAATTTAAAAGAAATTGAAAAAATATAAATTATTTATTATTTTCTGTTTGGAAGTATGTTGTTACTTTTTTGCCGTTATATTTTATATTTGCGTTGTTCTCTTTACAAATATAAAGTAAAAGTACTCGTACTTTCCAATAAACTTAAATTTCGTCGTGTTACAATTGCTGACAATATTGTTATATTTAGGATTGAAAATTATATGCTTATAAATAATTTGCAATAGAAAATTCGTTAATATTGAAAATTGCAATATTTTGAATAGAAAATTAATTTGGATTTGTTGTATCTTAATTATTTAACTTAATTTCAATAAAATAAAATTATTATATTTGACTAAAACTTCATATGCTGTTACAAATGTTAATTTCAATAAATAAAGATAGTGGCCTTTAATTTCCAATCAATTTACCAGGACATTGAACAACTGACTTTTAGTGCTTGACAGATAATGTTTTGTTTATTTCCTTCATAAGAGAGAAGTACTGCAATTGTGAAAAATCATCATAGCAGGGTTTTACAGATTTTGACATTTCAGGATCCCCAGATATCGAAAATCACGTTTTCCAGTTTCCATTCGTCTGTCTGTCTCTCTGTTTCTTCACAGCATAGCCTAAAACTACTTACCCGATTAACTTCAAGAATTCAACAACCTTATTCAAATGATTTAAAATTTTGCCCTAAAAATAAGCCAGATATACGAATAATCTGGCAAAATATTGGTAAGGATACAATATGGCGGTCTATTAAAAAGTACCCACTTCTATTTTTCAAAAACTTACTTGTCAGGCTTGCATTGTCTTTATTGTTGGTTTTAGTGTAGTATATCGGGTCGTTAACTAGAGTAAACTATTCTGTATTCTGTTTTAATTAACTTTTACTCTTTGTGGTAATATTTTTGAAAAACTTAATACTTTTTACTTAAAGATTCTAGTATTTATTTGCCTCCAAAATATAATTAATTCTGTTTTCTTTTTCATTTACTTCCATGGTTTTAAGCTTTATTCAGAGAAATTGTTCGCCACTGATCTCTGAGGCTTCCATCGCATTTAAATCTCCCACTTTTTCTTACACTTGTAAGCCATTTCGCTGGCCATAATTAAGAGTTCCATAATTAATTTCATTTTGCAAATGAATATTTTCTCAAGTGTAATAATCTATACTCCTCAGATAAAAAAATTGTCACTATAGTGAAAAAATAATAGCTAATATATCTGCGTAGTGTAATCAAGTTACTAAATATAGAACGAAAGCTTTCACGACTGTGGTCAATTAAGAAATCATGGTTCTTGGGATTAGACCGTGTCAAAATGGAATCACTTTCCGACGTTTCGCCTTCGATTGCACGAGGCATCTTCAGGGATCTTCACTTGATGAGATCGGAACACTGAATGAGCTCGGAGAGACCCAGGCCGGCTATTTATAGTCGACCTGTGTTTACCGAAGCGTGACTCGGTGTAACGACCGGTTTTCACGTATGATGTAGACTAAAGACCGTATCTCTATTAAAATTGTCAGGATGCTTATAAATTTCAACAGATTCTCTAATTTTGCGTATATAGAATCCCGAAACCGATGTAAGTACTTTAAAAGGAACAAGGAATTGCATATACTCGTTCCGTTTCAAAAGGAATAATGTCCTTTGGCAATCGCAAACATTGTCCAATTTTCTTGTGTGTGTTGAAGATTCTTCGTACGTATGTTGGTTCGACGAAATAACCTGCAATCTTGTCTATGGTTCCGTGTACAAATGGAAGAACTACATTTCCTAACGGTAATTCCTTATTAGTATTATTTCGTGGAGTAGGATTATTATATTTTCTAATCTAAAATCTCTTAAAGCTTAAGTTAGTTTCTCTGTTTCCGATTGTAAAGAATTTTGGTCACAAATCGCGAGGGCTCTGTAAACCAACGAATTAATAACTGATGTGCTGGATCATGATGGGAATTTGCATTTAAGTACTTGTTCGTATGCGTTGGTTATCTATATATAGAGTGTCCTAAAGAACCGTCCCCTTTCTTTTGTACAAGAACATCTAGAAAGGGAATCGTACCTTCTGAATCAATTTCCATTATAAATTTGCAGTTCAACTTTGGGCTACTCGGGTATGCCAAAAGTCTGTCTCCGTTTGTCATATTACTTTATACAGGGGCAGTCATTGTGAAGTACTATACAGGGCGTTTCCTAATTGCGTGCTGATGTTAAAGGGGGTGTTTTTATGTACTAAAAGTCTTAACTTTTGAGATACAGGATGGTAAAGTTTAAAAAGAAAACATTTTTTTTCATCCCAATTCTGATGCTATTGTAGATAACTGCATGAAATTTGATACACGTCTTCTATGCATTAAGGAACATACGGATTTACCCAGGTTAATTACATATGCACGCCACTAGTAGAAATTTCAAAAATTGACTGTTAATAAAAAATGCCCTTTTATGCATAAAAGACCTGTATCAAATTTCACGCAGTTATTTATTTATAATAGCATCAGGAATTAGGATTTAAAAAAAATGTTTTTTTTTAAATCCTGTATCTCCAAAGTTAAGACTTTTAGGTTCATATTAAACCTTTTTCTTAAAAAGGTCCAAGAATCACCCTCCTTTATACATTAGCACGCAATTAGGAAACGCCCTGTATAGTACTTCACAATGACACCCCCTGTACAAAGTAATACGACAGACGGAGACAAACGGTCACTTTTGGCATACCCGAATAGCCCAAAGGCGAACTGCATAAGTTAAAATTTTGATAAATCTTGTTCACTGGAATTAGTGCCTCTACTATAACTACATTGATGTGTTAATTTTGGAAAAATATGAGTTCTGTAGTTTTTGAAATATTAATTGTAATACTAGATATTTTTTGACACCCGGTATTGAACAGAAAATTAATTATTTTGAAGCAGTTTATTGACAGATGCTTTATGAACAATTTTACAAAATATATGAAAAAAACTAAGCCATTTTGGAGGTTGACGGCTGTGATTCTAATGGTTCGATTCCTTCTAAATCGTTGTCTTCTTCTGAAAATGATGAGGTTGCGTTTCGTCGTCACTACTTGAAGATCGCAGAGTGATAACTAAATCATCAATAACCGTTTCAATTTTGGCATGTACTTCCCAGTATTTATTCTCAAAAGAACGAACATGTTTAACATACGATTTCCAATTTTCAGCCGATATTGAGTCAATCGCTTCTAATGTTATTTTATTTAAATCTTTAATTGAAAATTCACCGGTGTTACGCTCTCAAATATATTTTTTTACTCCTGCCCATGCAAGTTCAATAGGGTTGAGGTCGCACATGTATGGAGGCAGCCTTAGAGGTGTACGACCGAGGTTACGTAAAAGACCGTCAATTTTATACTTTTTTTCTTTAGGCTTGTTGGCTGATATTACTTCATATAATTGATATTTTCTCCATGTTGGATCACATAAAAGATTGTTCGATTTAAGCCACGATATCAAATGAGCTTTTGTAGAGTATTCAGTTGGCACTTTATCTTCTACGTGAGAATAATAAGACGCATTATCCATTCCCACGACTGATTTGGGAGGAATGTTAGGTAGAAGCTTCTCGAGCAACCACTTTTCAAAATTATCTCTATTCGTTTGCACCTGGAACAAAGCCAGCTTCTAAACCAGCATGAACTATAATAAAGCGACTACTAGAGCGGATTCCCTGAAAAACACCTATAACACTTTCACTTTGCCAGCATTTGTTCACTGTCATATCATTATCTACCCAGGTTTCGTCTAGATACACAATATTGCGTCCTTCTTGCCTATATTGCCTTACAGTTGAAAGATATTTCACCCGCCAGTGAAGGTTTTATACCCGTACGAAAAATCTATTTTGTTCTTTACAGTACGAAGTAGGGGTTTACAGCTCAGAACCTTCTTCAAGTTTATATAAAAATCCTCTATTGTTCGTCGACTTACTCCTCATCGTCAATTTTATCTTTGTATGATAATCGGGGTCTTTTTTTACCAGGAGATTTTAAAGGTGAAGTAGCACATGAGCGATCATTATGTTCTCCTCTTTGAATTTTTCTTACACTACTTTCCGAAACACCAATGTAAAATGCAGCGCGTTCTGTTCGATTTTGAATTGGAATAGTTAAACTATTATTTTCAGCTTCTCTAGTACAGGGCTCTATAACGTTCACCGTAACTTCACGTGCACCGCTTCGAATTGTTTTTACTTTTTTGCTCGCCATCGTTACTTCGAAATAATAATTCAAATTCAACGCAACGCATTTATATAGAAAGGAAAACAAATGCTCGAAATTTATAGGCGCCACTGGAAATATCTAGAACCTTTTAGCAGCAAGTGCATGGAGACTCTAGGCACATCCCGATTACAAGTGGACCAGTGCGAAATTTACTAAATCCTTGATTAATTTTCCGTACCGCTTAGCTGGCGCACTTTATAGGTGAAGCGGCAAACTATTACAACAAATAAAATAACATAGAATTTATTTGCGTCCACAAATTTTACTTTTCCGCTTGCTTAAGACTACGAACCTTTACTTTAAGGACCGGCCGGTTTTCTTTAAGCGTGGTAGCTTAGAGAGGCATCATCGGTTCATAAAACTATGAAAAGGATTTTCCGCCACAGAGTGAATGAAGAAAACGAAAAATACGTGATTTGATATCTTGTTTGAAAAAAGAACAAACCATGTTCACAAGACCAGCCAAATAATCAAAAGCTGCTACGATCGCGTCATTTAAAATATCTCATATATTGGCGAAACACAAGAAACCATTCGAAGATGGATCGGTTGAGCGGGTGAGACTTTAATTCGGAGATTTAAAAAAAAAACAGAAATCATGTCTGCTATTAGAGAACTTCAGTTATCTCGTCCGTCACAAGGCGTATTGAAGTCATGAGTCAGGACATGGCAGATAAACTAAAAAATGATATCATGGAATGTACATACTTTTCTTCACAGTTCGACGAATCCACCGATATGACAGACACTGCCCAGCTGTGTATTTTTATTCGGATGGTATTCAATGACATGTTGGCTGAGGAAGAATTTTTGACAATCATTCCTCTGAAGGGGAAGGCCCGTGGCAAAGATATATATATATGACGTTTTCTTCAATTTTGTAAAAAACTACAAGCTACCAATATATAAATTAGTGTGCATTACAACTGATGGAGCACCAGCAATGACTAGAAACAAAAACGGTTTTGTGGCATTTTGTCGAGCTAATGAAGATTTCCCTTCATTTTTTTCAATCCATTGCATTATACATCAACAAGTTTTGTGTTCAAAAGTTTTAAACACGGAGGAAATTATGGGCATTGCAACAAAGTTGCAGTTGGAAGATAGGGAGTCAGCTGAACACACTGATTTAGTTCTTCACGCGGACGTCAGGTGGTTGAGTCGCGGAAAATTCCTAGAAAGGTTTCAAGAATTATTGCCCAAAATAACAGCTTCTAGACGAAAGAGGTGATGACACTCAGATGTTGAAAAACGAAAAATGGCTGACTGATTTGGCATTTTTGACTGACATCACAATGCACTTAAACACCATTAACTTGGAGCTTCAAGGTAAAGGAAAAACTGTTATTGAATTGATTAGCGCAGTAAACGCATTCAAAAGTAAATTGCAAGTTATGATAGATCAACTGAAAAGAAAGGATCTGAAACATTTTCCGTCTTTGAAAGCAAGGATTCCTCAGTTGAATTATGATACGTATGAGGCTGAATTATCAAATATTTTGGGACAATTCGAAAAGCGTTTTTATGATTGTAGTAAACTGGCAAATGTAGCATCATTTATGAGTTATCCTTTTTCACGTAAAAACATTGAGGAATTAGCTACTGAAATAGCAAGTCAGTTTAATATGAACTCATGTTCTGTTGAAAATGAGTTGGTGCAGATTATATCAGATATACATCTCAAAGCTACAGCACCTGATACAAATTTCTGGTGTTTTATATCTGAAGATAAATATCCGAATCTAAGGCAAATCGCCCTTCAACTGACAGCAATGTTTGGGTCAACTTACTTGTGCGAGTCTGCATTTTCTGAAATGAAGATAATTAAGTCAAAATATCGCAATCGACTAACTGACGATCATATGTCATCAAGCTTGCGATTAGCACTCTGTGGTTACGTACCATCTTATGAAAAGTATGCTGAGGACATGCAGTGCCACGCTTCAACATCCAAAGTCACTCCTTAGTTAAGTTTAACATCATATGTAACTCTTTGGTTTTGTAACAACCAATAAACTCGCAATTTTGAATAACTATGAGTTTTTTCATTGATATTGTAGAGAAGAACCTAACTAAACCTACCCTAAACCTTGACTAAAATAATGTATATTGTGCGGAAAGCTAATATCTATATATGCTACGGTACACCCTACCTAGGTAGGTAGGGTGTATGTATCGTGTATGTACGACAACCTGCATCACACATACTTGCAGCCTCTTAGAGTCGATCGTAAGTAGTCTTAAAATATTGAGGTAGATCGCCAGCAGTTCAAGTTTGAGCACCCCTGCTTTAAAGAGTTATGTGTAACTCTTGAAACCCTTCTAAGTGTTTACCATTGCTTTGTTTATTCTTCAGTGGCTTACAATATTGTTGTATAGGGTCAGTCATCCGACTTAAATAGAGTATTTGCGGCGCAGAAACGGGTTGTTCGGATTATTTTTGCTCTGTCATACTCAACGACGTGTAGGGGAACTTTCCGCAAAAATAATATTCTTACTGTCCACTCAATTTATTTACTAAAATTGTTGACTTATTTTTATAAGAACAAACATCTTTGTCGGCTTAATAGTTCTTACCATAATTAGGACACTCGGGATAAGACTAATGTCTCGCTTCGAAAGCTCAATTTAGAAATGTATAAAAAATCTCCTCTGTGTGCCGGTAGTCGGATTTTTTAAATATTGCCATTGTCAATAAAAACTATCGCATCTACAAATAAATTTAAACTCAGATTATAAAAGCCATTAACAGCTGATGCATGTTCTTCCATAAATGAATATGTTGTTTATTTAGGGAAACTTAGATAATATGTTCGTCTAGTATCATTTACTAGCGACCTTCCATTTTGAATTAACAACCATAACCATCTATTCTTAAATTTGACGAACGCTTTGTAAGTCTGTAAATTGAAAATTGACTACTTTGTATATTAATTAGTTAAGTATGTGTGTGATGTAGTTTGTTGATATATGTCATGTGCTGACGCACAATTTTATTATTTTTCAGATTTTAATGTTATACACCTATGACTTGTTTCTATCTACATATTGTAGTTCTCGAAAAATTATGCCTTCAGATAAACTAAGTAGAAAATTCCGTTTTGTTAAGTTTAATAGATATCTTTATTATAAATATATATATATATATATATATATATATATATATATATATATATATATATATATATATATATATATATATATATATATATATATATATATATATATATATATATATATATATTAGCAAAAAAATTTTCTTTAATCTGTGTATATTTAAATATTTTGTTTCTTGTTAAGAAATATTCAAAAAGATCGATAATGTGGAGGTTTAGAAACCGGACACCATAATGGCCAAGATTAACACCCGGCAAAGCTTTCGATCTCTTATAAAAATGGCGAACATAATCTTTCCATTCTGTCGATCCCCGAGGACGCAGGGGGTGGTCGCTGGGGGTGGCGAGTGCAACGGAGGGTGAAAATAAAAACCAATAGGGGTGAAAAAATGTTTTTGCTCTTGCATTGTTGTATCGAAATTGTGACTGTTTCGGCAGTAGGTATTGATTTTAGAGTTCTATACGGCAACCATATTGGCTTTGTTAGAATTGTTCTGGGCTTGTTATTTTAGAGCGTCGTTTTGGTTAGTAAATAACGTTTTGGTTGTCTGCGAAGCAAATAAATCAGTACTGTTCATTTTGTTTTTTTGACCAGATTATAAAACTATGTTTTTAATTAATTGGGAAAACTAGTAATTCGTATCAATTTTCGAGGTTTCTACATACCTTAATGTCACATTTATTTTGATTATTTGTTCACGAAGCACGAGCATTTAGACAACATTATATTGGTACCAATTGGTAGCTACAAAGAGATGTAAGACGGTTATCCCTGAATTTTTTAGGTGCACTGTTTGTACAAACAACGGTGCTGTATATACAGAGTGTTATATAATTTATATTTGAATTTAAAATTTATTTCACATAGATATGTGTGTCCAGCTTGCAAAGAAAATACTTAAGAACCAGTTATAGAGATGTTAAGGCAATACAATAAAGTATAATTTGTCACAAATATTACCGAAAAAATGCGGCAAGACCCTTATTTAATTCATGCTATCGCATAGACAAAATCAAATTTCTGACAATTGTAGGATAGTTGAATAGATGAAATATTTATGTATGGTGAGTAGTATGGTCGCCAATTTTGCGCCTGCGGCATTGCAGGACATGTTCCAGATAGGGATAATGGTATCCTTGTTGTGAAGTTGGTGTAAAGTGAAACAAAAATGCATTAACATTTTTTTTATTTGCTTTTCGAAATCACCTAATATCCTAAATTAATATTTCTAAATTTTATTACAAGGCTGCAGCTAGGCCTAAAATTCGTAATTAGCGTTTCTGTAATCTTTTTATACGAAATTGGGTCGAACCGAATGGCAAAATCAAGCGGCCATCTTAAAAACGTCATCTTTAATGTATATATACAAACGTGTAAAATCCCCTTGTCATCTAGGATTAATAAAAAATCCAAATTCAAGCCGATTAGCTCTAAGGAAAAATTGTCCTAATCGCAAAACTGTAATTTTGAAATATGAACAGCGGCGTAGCTACACCCCGAGGGGCAGGGATGCTAGGGACCTGGCGATAATGCTCAAGAAAAACTAGGAATTGTTTTTTTTTTGTTATCAGCTATTTTCTCTCTCTGTTGTTCAATTTATTTATGAGTAAAATTTATACTTTTATAAAAGTATAAAAATCAGGGTAATATTTGTGAACTTGTTAAAGCGAAAAATTATAATCCATGAGTTAAGTTAACAAAATGTGATTATTTAATATGCAAACACACTTTTTGCAACTAGGTCTTAGCAGGGCAGAATACATATTAGCCATTTTCGTAACCCAAGCAGATTATAGGTGAGATTAAAAAAAAATGTACGAACCGGTCATTTGATTTTGTCAGACCTTGTATATATTTTTGAAAGTGTTTTTTTTTATATTTGCCCTTGGAACATTTTGGCATGGAACGAGAGTTCGGAATAAATTGTTTAGCAAACTTTTAAAAAAGTCAGGATATCATCCAACACTCTATATAGCATGATGGCCTGTAGGAAATAAACTAAAGGAATTGCAGAACAAGTCGATATAGGTTTACATTTTGCACCTGAGGTGACTAGCCCCCTTTTGGGGCTATAAATAAGAGAAACAACATAAATGAATAAAAAGGTTGAACCGAAACAATAGTAGATATAAAAGTAACTGGAATTTATATGAAGAGTTCAAATTTGCTTTCGAAAAAACAATTGAGAATCAAATAAAATAGATGTTTAAAAAGACTATCAAAGCTGTTCTTATTTTAAATGTAATGACTACATTTTTGGAATTCTTGGCACATTTTAATTAATTTGTTGTATGTCAAAATATAACGATTTTGGAAATATTTATGGTAAAATGTCAAATTTTTCTTAAGTTCAAATCCACGTTATTGAAAGGTTAATAGAAACAAATGAAAGCCATGTTCCTGTCCTACTAGTCTATAATCTATAACAAAAAATATGTTAATGAATAAATAAAAATACAATACATAATATTAGCATTTTGATAATTTTAAGACCTACTTGAAATATTTATTAAAATGATAATATGAACTACATATAATATTTTTTATTTATTTTTTTTTTGAGAAATTATAAAAATCGGTAAAATTCCTTTACCCGAGCTTTGTTATGAATTTTTCCAATCTAATAAGTAGCGTTTTCAGACAGATTATTTAAATCTTTTATAAGACCGCCATTTTGTTTTACCATCTTATATTAATACCAAAATGTATCTAGGTCATTCCTATGTAACACTTGATTTGTATGCCAAATTTGAGGTAAATTGGATAATTATTTTTGTCAGTAATATTTACCAGGTCAACCCCATATGACCCTTTATTTATGACCAAAATTGGAAGTCACTTTGGTAAGTAGTTTTTAAGTTATGTCGTGAACTGACAGACAGACAGACAGACAAGCCGACGGAATTGTTAAAGCATAATTGATATCCAGGGACACTAAACAGTGAAGATATGTAAAACTTGAGAAGATGATTTTTTCACGATTAAAAATATTATATTTAGCCGCCATTTTATTTCGTCATCTTGAATTAATACCACAGTTTTACTAGTTTATTTGTATACCACACTTATTTATGATACACAATTTGAAATCAGTCCTTTAAGAAGTTTTTCAGGCTGAATTTCTAAATATTTTACTAAACCGCCATTTTGTTCCGCCATCTTGGATTCGTGCTAAAATTTTACCAGCTGATTTCTACATACTACTTGATTTTTGTGCAAAATTTGAGATAAATTGCATAAATAGCTTTTTAGTAATAATTTTTTTAACATTCACTAGGCCGCCATTTTCTTTTGCAATATTGAATTTTTACCAAAATGTTACCAGGTCATCCCCATATGACCCTTGATTTTTGACGAAAATTTAAAAATAATCGGGTAAGTAGTTTTTAAGCTATGCCGCGGACTGACAGATAGACAGACCGACCACCGGAATTAATATATTTTTTGGCATCTAGAAACTCTAAAACGTGAAGATATGTAAAACCTGAGAGACGATTTTTTGACAATTACAAATATTTTATTAAGCCTCCATTTTGTTCCTCCATCTTCAATTAATACCATAGTTTTACTTGTTCATCTGTATACCACAATTATATATGGCAGACAATTTAAAATCAGACCCTATAGTAATTTTTCAGACCGAATTTTTAAATATTTTAGTAAACCGCCATTTTGTTTCACCATCTTGGATTCATACCAAAATTTTACCAGTTGATTCCTACATAATTCTTAATTTCGGTGCAAAATTTGAGATACATTGGATAAGTAGTTTTTCAGTAATAATTGTTTTAACATTGCACTAGACCGCCATTTTGTTTTGCCTTACTGAATTTTTACAAAAATATTAGCAGGTCATGGGCTTCATTTGTTTCTATTATATTTCTATTTTTTATAACGCGTAAATGAATGTCACAGAAAGTTGGTTATTTTACCTTAAATATTTCGAAAACGGTTATATGTTTACACTGAATATCTTATATAAAAATTTAATAAAATGTAGAGCATTATATTAATTAAAATAAGAAGAAAATTTAAAACTTTATTATACATGCTTTTTATTTGATGTTCAAATATATTTTTCAAAATAATCTTAAACTCTCTTATCCTAGGTAACAGTGGCGGCTCGTGGTGAATTATATTTGGAGGTCAATAACAGATTTAAAAATAGGCATACTTAAAATAAAAAGAAATATCTTACGTTTCAACTAAGCTTTAAATTCTCTAGAAGTTCAGGTCTACTCTTTGTTCTTTAGAATTGGAAAATGCTGAATGACCCGTTCGTTAAAATTGCACGCACATTCCTTATATAAACGATTTCTCGATACTTAACATTGCTAAAGAGGAAAGTCTATCTTGACCCAACTTCTTAACAAAATTTAGAAGCCCTCGAAAAACCCCTAGATTTTCAGACAAAGCCGTTTCATCATGACCACGTAGTGCCAGCTCGAATGCCCCACAAAATTTTACACAATCTATAATTTTGTTTAAAATATAACGATTTTTGACTACATTTTCATTAAAATCTCTAAGGGATTTTCTGTAAGCTGTGTCTAGCTGAGTGCGAATACCAACACTTTTGACCGTAGCATAGTTCACCGAACGTTTCATGTGATCCGCAGAAAACGCATGTTTTTTTATTTTTTCTTTTAAGTGTTTGAAGTCTTCAACACCGGTTTTGCACCATAATGAGTCCGACGACTCTTTAGAAAACAACAAACAAGCATAACAGTAAAATGTGTTAGAGACTTCACAACCACATATCCAGTTAGCTAAATCGTACATACTTTTGCCAAAGTTTCGATGAACCTCTTTATTTTTGTCTTTACTAGTTTGTCGTATACTAAGTTCTGGCAAATTGCGACCACTTACCTTGAATTCGGTTATTTTCTCAAAATCAATCAATCAAAAAAATTAAGTTCGTTAGCACTCTTTAGTTGTTTAATTTTCTGCACTACCGACATTTTATTTCATCTACATTCACAACTCAAACATAGACCACCTTTAAATTGGTTATTTTTGAAAAATTAAGTTCGTAAGCACTTTTTAGTTGTTTATTTTATTTCCTGTTTATTTCCAACTCACACATGGAACATAAAAATAAAAATATATATTACAAAAAACAGTATATAAATCAATTTTCATCGATTAAAAACGTCCTAAACAATATCGACTTAGAATATCCACCGCACGACCTCTGAACAATTGAATTTCCGTGTGCCGACGTGATGCAGCGACCGATCAATGAGAATTATGAGAAGAGACTGATAACCAGTGTTGCCAGAACATTTTGATAAACGGTAATAGATAGGCTTCGAAAAGGTAATAGATTTTGAAGAAAGGTAACTAATTCTTTTTGAAGATTATTTTAGTCGAACGCTGGGCTTTAACAACCAAAAAAAAAAGGCTTGCGTTTATTCCGTATGCGATGATTTGGTCAATTAGCCATTCTCCTACCAAAATATTTTTTTTCTCATTAAGGTTTTTGTAATTTTTTTGGTATTTCGAGCCTAGAGTAAAAAGGTAATAGATTTCGTCAGAAGGTAAAAAAGTAATAAAGCTCTCCAAAAGATAACAGATCTGTTACAATTGTAAGAACCTGGCAACACTGCTGATGACCCAAATCGCGATTTCATATTCCATTTGCTGCCAACGCATCGAGTCCATACGAACCGCCGCGCGCGGCTAATAGTGTAGCGTATTTAACTTTTCCTAAGGTTCGCGTTTTATTACAACTATTAGGAGGGACGGTCAAATTTATTTTCTTAAATATTTTTGGGGGGTCATTGATCAAATGACCCTATGGAAGAGCCGCCACTGCTAGTTAATGTTATATTTAACATTTTCTATAATGTTTTATAACAACGGAATTATAAAGCATTTTTACTCTCCTTCTGATCACCCTGTACGCACAAAAAACTACTGTACTGATTATCACTACTTTAACAATATTTGAAAACTTTGTAAAATATTTGTAAACCAAAATTATTGTTTGCATCTGGATGTCACGCAGTATCCTTGAATTCCCGCCATAAACGAATTCAAAACCGCAAACAGCCAAAATATCATACCCGAAATGAACTAAATCCACGTCGCAAATAAGGCAAAACGTTTAATGTAATTATCTGGCGATAAGCCGTTTTTAATTTAATCCTCTCCTATTTACAATTAGCCAAAAAGTCGGCGATCCTCCCGCGCCTCCTTAACAAATTTCTTTTGGGGATTTTCTTTTCGAAGGATAAATTGCCCAAGTTTGAAAAAGTTTCTTGTTCCGAGATTAAAAACAGCCCGCTAGAAAACAAATGAACGTCACCGAAGAGAAAGAGAATAAGAGTAATAAGGCAAGGATAGATAAATCTTTTCTCTTTGGCCTTTAAAAAGTTGCGACTTGATTAAAGATACCCAGTTTTTGTGTCCCAAGCCCGACCCCTAAGAAGATATATTCCGGCGCTAATTTAAGTTTTGTCTGTTTCTAACGACGTTTTAAAGCTGCCGAGACGATTAGAACAATATTTTCCAGAAAAAAAAAAGAATTAATGTTTCCTAATTTGGTTGTAATAGCGAGTGAAATTGATAGAATTCCAAAGTTGTTAATAAGTAGACCTCCAGTTAACTTTTGTAACTTTAACCTGAGGTAGTTTGTAGTAAGTTCGCAATACCCGATCTTTCATTCCTTTATTTGCGTCTGCGTTTCTTTATTTTACCTATATAAAGGTCATCACTCTTAAGGAATTTAAGCAATTCTACCTCTATATAAATTAAATCTCATTCAAACGGATTTTATAAGTTTTGATACCGCTTGTTTTTTGACATTTACAAAATATATTAAAGATCAACTATTCATTGGCTCAATTGAATGAGCATAGCTGAAAATACCACAAGTGACAAGTGGAAATTCAGTTTGAGAAAGAATAGGAATATTTAACCTCTCCGTTTATGTAATAAATCATTTAAGAGACCCTATCAAAATCTTGCCTTGGCCGATAAAAAAAAACGTCATTTTGTGGATATGACGAAATAAAACTAAAAATTCGAGGATGTTATCAGAAATCGTAACCATAGATGAAGAGATCATATATCACTTATAGAGAAGAGAATATTTTAGTTTTTAGGAATATAAAAGGACCATGTATAGGACAAAATCAGAATATAAGTGACCCCACATCAAAGCAAGTCACCTCACCTATACTGCTTACCACACGATACAGATAATCAACTCTAGGAACTCACCAGCTAACGCACTTTCCAAATACTTATTACAGATCCTACAAACTTCACAGTGTAAGATGAGTTAATTTGTTAAAAATAAATGTTTAATAATTTTGTGAAAATTGTAGGATCTGTTCAATTAGAGCAGAATGATTATATTGTAAGCCTTGATATCGAAAGCCCTTATAGAAAAGGATTTATGTTTATAATTACTTGGAGTTTTTTATAAATAAATGACAGCGTTATTAAGGCCTTACCACACAGCTCAACGAGAAGTCTAACCGCACTACAGACATAGCAAGAAATCATATATTCAAGCAATATTTACAGATCAACCCTCTCTGAAACCGGAAATCAGCAATACTGCAAGGAAAAACGTAACTCACTCCAATTGAGCACCAACAAATTCTTACAACAATTCCGACCCTGGAAAAAATCCCCAAAAAGTTAGGATTTTAATTGAAACAATCAGTATGAAATCAGCTTTATAATAGAAAAAAACCCTACCTAGCCAAGTAAATAAATATACTGGAGAAATGATTAAATCAACAACTTATTGCATTCTGGAGAGCAGAGCCAGTAGAAAACACCTTGAAGGGTGTTCATAGTTTACTAACAAAAGTTTACTAACCACATTTGCGGTTGTCAAAAACGGACAGAATTTTGCAGCTATATATAAAACCCCAAAAAACTATTTTTTAGTTACTTCATTTTAAATGCCTATTCCTTTTATTAGTTATTTTTAATGCTTAGTATTAACTTAGTATGATATACATAATAAAAATCACATTGTTAAATCTATAGCACAGTAAATATTACCTGAATTTCGTAGTTTATGTGCGGAAAATAGCTATTTTGTACCTACAAGTTAGGGTAAATCTGAGATCTTTGAGACTTATTCATATCAGTTTTTCCACTTTCGCACCGCGTATTATAAAATGTCAACTTGTTAGATTCACGATTATAAACTGCTAACACGTTAGGCAGTGCTACATTGACTGAATGTGTCTAACGCTGACAGAATATGAAAATGCATCTCAAAAGGGTGATTATAGCTCACATTGAAGTTGTGGTGTAATTATATTAGTCAATTTTCCACAAAGGTGGCGAAATATCCAGAAATATTTAAAAGCTAGTGAAGAAGGTAGGAGACTTTGGTTTTTTTTTTCAATGTCTGTATAAAACACAAAGCGATTTTTTTCTCCCGTTTCGCTAGCAGCTCCCATTTGACCAATTTCGATAATTTTAAAACTCTCTATCTACAGACGTACCATCACTACTTATTATTATTCACTTTTGTTACAATTTTCATATTGAAAGGCAGAGATTAAATGGATTATTAAAGTCGCTGCCGCGCTGCTTGCGGAAAGCCGGGGATAGATTTTCGTCTAATTAAAAATATATCCCATGCATGAGGTGAAAATTTCCCATACTTAAAAAGCTCCATCAGAACTACGTTTTTTAATTAAATACAGAATTTTCATTGTTATTTTGTTAAATTCAAATTTTACTACTTCTATTCTAAAAAAACCTGAGTGTCTATGTCTTGATAGTATCTCAAGAGCAAATAACCCTTAAGATGAATAACGCTGCGCTGTAGCGCATTTGTTTACCCAACTACCCAAAAAATGTCCATGAAATCGGACGGGTTATATTCATGTCATTTGTTGTTTGGATTTGGGTTCAAGAAGGAAGGAAAATAGGAATGGCCAAGGAGACGTGGATACCGAAAATATACGAAGAAATAGAAACACTACAAGCAAAATATAAAGGTTTAACATGCACAAGAAAATTAAAGAACTAACTGGAAGAAAGCAAAAATATCAAATAGCAATTCTAAGGCCCAAGGAAATCTCATAATGAAATGTTATCAGGCACCGAGAGCAAATTAGAAGAATGGAAACGTTATGTTGATGTACAAATATTTTTTTTATTGAGCAGTATCGTTCATAACGGATTAGGCCTTGAATATTTTTAGAGAAAACAGTGGTACGCCATTGATGTCTCTTAAAATAAAAATTATTTTTAAAATCTTCATTAATTTCTAAGCCATTTTGATCTCTGGATTTTCTTTCGCCAGACGCACGGTTTTCGGTTAAAAAATCAAAGCCATTTTATTTCAGGCTCAAATTGTTAAAAATCTGATGCGCTGACTATTGTGTCGAAATTGTTTCTTCATCGGCTGGAACGAAATTAAGAGATCAAATACTGTAAAGTGTACCAGCTGTAATTTAAGATTTTCTCACTAACATCCTCCATCGTTTTCAAAATATCATCTTCAGGACGACAATCTTCATGATATATTGCATTAGCTGCATGTAAGCCTCCTACAATACTAACACGACTCAGGATAGTGTGTCCCCACGCATCCCTGCGCCCCTTGGTTCGAGCTACTAAAGATCTATTAAACCTCGCCGTTCGTACAAAGTAAACACGCCTGCGCTACATAAAACGTGTCATCAATGATTTCACTATATAATACATTGTTTTCAAATCAAACACGGGTCAAAACGTGATAATCCAGAATGTTGATCAGAATTAGCTTTGAATTTTGTGTCTTTTGATACAGTCTGAGGTCTTGCGTTTGCTTCCTGTGAAATAAATGAACAACAATACGTTTCTTCCCTCCAAACTGTTCATGTTTTTTATCTTTTCTTGCTACACTTACCTTTATTGAATGAGGCACATGGTGGAGATCTTGCTTATTTCAGTGTAATTGTCAGAAGTTATTTAGATAGAGAGATAGAGGAGGATATCAGAAATGACCAGCAAGGTCCCCCGACCTCAATAGCTTGGATTTCTTTTTATGGGGGCACCTTAAAACTCTAGTGTACATAGCCCCCGTTAACACATTAGAAGATTTAAGAGAGCGAATAGTTGCCTCGTGTGAAACTATAATTAATCCGTTTCATATCAACTTCCTTGTATAAAATAAAATAAAACTTGTTTTTCGGCAAGTCTTTGCGAACATTTTAATGTGATAATTATTATTGACACTTGAAAGTTTCTTCAATTTTTTCCTAATGTAAAATTGTTTACTTATTTCGGAATTAATTAACAATTGATGTTAAACGAACAATTGTAGTTAAAAAAAAACAATTTCCACACAACAGTCACCGCATCAGATTTTTAGCTATCTGAGCCTGTGTAACAATGCGTCTGTCTAAAGAAAATCAAGAGATCATAATTGCTTAGAAATAAATAAAGATTTTAAAAATGATTTTTATTTTAAAATAAATCAGTGGCGTATCATTTTTTTCTCCAAAAATATTCAATGCCAAACCCGTATGGACCCTACTAGTCCAAATATGAAAATATTTGTATATCAAAAAATGCCTCTTGAGGCCTAGAAGACCTGTATCAAATTTCATAAAGAAAACTACAATAGCTTCAGAGTCATTATAAAAAAAATGTTTGTTGTTTACACATGGATCTTCTATTTTCATAGATCTATCAATAAGGTTAACTCAGTTAGAGGACTTTTAGCAAAAACCATTTGCGGTGCGTATGGGATAACTTTTGTGGAACCAGCAGCCGTTTTGGTTAATTTACCGCTAATTTAATATACGCAAGATACGATTATAATGAAATTAAAGAAGATATCATGGTAAATAGATACGATCGAGAGATACTTGCAGATTCGAGCAGATGTAAAAACAGACTTAAGAATATATTGAGAGAAAGAACATTGAAACTGATAAAGGAGGAACAATTTTTAGCCTTATTCCTGACATTATGAGCAGACAGATTATCGAAATACCATTAAACAAGAACTCTACACAAATACTTACCTGACATGGTAAATTCGGTAGCTACTTTCAGAAAATCGGAAGGACCAGAACTATAACATATATGTTTTGCCGGAACGTTGAAGATGATGTGCATCACAGATTATATTATTGTCAGCATTTGAAACAAAACAGATTGGACCTAATAAGAAAAATCACACAAATCAAAAATCAACTTGGCAATAGAAAATTTACAAAGAGAGCAACTTGCATGCGGGTTTAACCCCATGGGCTGAAGATCTGTTGAAGATGGAGTCAAACTTAATTTTTAATATTGTAATTTATTCAGAGTCAATAAAGCTTTTAGAGCCATTGGTAGCGAAGCTGTTTTCACAACTGTGAGCGCGTTATAAAAAAATTAGATTTTGAGTTGCAGACTTAGTTAAGATTTTCATATTTATAATATATCAATACACATTTTTATATTTTTGTACGTAATTTCAATTGAGGAACTAACTTTAAAGAGTAGAAACACTAGTCTACACAAGTTGTGCAAAATTAAATCCCAATCAAATAATAATTAAATCAGAACATACTTGTGAATACTAGTGAAAAAGAAGAAAGGAAGTTGGTTAAGTAAAAAATTTAAATAAACATAAAGTTTTGAAAATTTCGGCGTTGAAGATTGTCATTGGAGTACCGTTGTCTCCTTCAGAGGCAAAGGTGGGATGAGATGGATTGGTGCCCTAAACTTCCTTTCTTCTTCTTCTTCTATAGATTAGTTAAACTACGCGAATGATTTTGCGATCGTAGCCAGTACACAAGCTGAATTACAAAAGATATTAAACAACATAGCACAACACAGCGGGTCTATTCATAAACATATCCAAAACAAAAACAATGGTAGTCTCCAAATCACCGAGAGCCGTAACCATAAGAATATATAGCCAAACCAAAAAACAAGTGAAATCCATCAGATACCTGAGCACAACACAGTGGCACAAAAACAGAAATAAAATCGAGCATTGAACAGGCCAGGAAAATCTTCACTAACATGATACAACTGTTTGTTAGGTCGGAGCTTGATTTAGAGTTAAGGTTTTGGATGCTCAGATGTAGCGACATCCCTATACTTCTATAAAAATGCTGGACTGTAGATCCATCAATGGGAAAGAGGCTGAAAGTTTTTGATATGTACATAGATAGGCGATTGCTACAGATGGACGCAACGAGTTGCCAGTATAGAAGTGAGGAACCGTATAGAAAAACTTAAAGGATTACTCCCAACCAAAAAGGACAGAAAATCCACATACCTGAAAGATGTAGTCAAGAGCAAAAATACGAAGTCCTTAAACTAATAAACGAGGGGAAAATCCAGGGCAGAAAAGAAAACACATGGCTAAAAGACTTAGGCAAATGGTTTGGATGCACCTCAGCCGACATATTTGGTGCTGTAGTTCGAAAACTACAATCGCCAACCTGGGGAGACGGCACAGCAAGAAGTAGAATACTGAAGTGTTTTGTAAAAATCCACACAATCGCGTCTTAAGATATCGAAGCCCTCTTTTATTTTGTATTGTTCAGGCATACTTTTCAAATTATAGTGGCTATCGAATTTCGATGAAGTTTCATTCGTATACTGTCATTATCAAAATTAACCACTATAAACTAGTGTTACATTTTCGATGTCCCTTAATGTGGATTTACTTAATAAAACCATATGACTTTATTTGCTTTTATACTGAAGGCAGTTTAATGAAAAAGTATTGTAACAATTTAATCTACTGCATCAGTATTTCTTTACAAAAATCTGGAATTTCTCACACCGAATTGCGACTGACTAAAACCTGAAACATTATGCAAAACAGAGGGGAGTATATTTCATAACGTTGCAGAAAATTTTACTAAATGTAACGCAGACGGTAATTACTTAATTCTCTAATTACGAGTACGGTATAATGGTTTGTTTTCAATTTTATCTGATTATTTGCAAGCGAATATTTGTTTTATTTTTCATTTTATGATTAGATGGTGTAATTTAGTTAAATTAAATGTATATTTGGTCTTAGGTGTCCATAAATAATGTTAGAAGCACTGCATAGGCTGATCATTAACCTTGAGTCAAGTAGTAAAACTTATCTTTTGATCGAGTTTTAAAGATGACAATAAAATAAAAACAGAAGGCGTTAATGTACTGCATATCCAGCAAAGGACACTTTTACAAAAACTCATTAATACCCAATTTTTTTCATTATATTTAAAAACATATTTAAAGGGTTTAAAAAACACGTAAACAATTGAGCGTTTTTATTAAATTGTTACTCTCATTATTAACAAAATTAGAGGTAGATATCCCCCTAGGGGGAATCTACGTTTTCGTCAATTTATTTTGGTTAAAATGAATGTTGAAAATATCAAATATCTTAGGCACTATTTCTTGTGTGAGTGAGTGAATTTTACAGCCGGGAAGAAGGATCTAAGGGCAATAGGGAGAGGATTATAAAACCATCGTTCATATAGCGTTTGAGAGTTTTAAGGGTACGAATTTTAAATTTACTAATGATTCTATTTTTCTATCAATGTGTATTGCTGATTTTTTTATAAATAAGCATTAATGAAACTTTTTATGTAATATTATTACTGTAACTCAAGCAAAATTTATTGTTGAATATACCCAGGAGCTACAAAAAAGGATAGAATAAAAATTTAGGATTAAATCTAAACGGAAAATATTTTCGTGCTTCACTATTATTGCACACAAAAATCTAATTCCTTAAGCCTTTACTTCAAAAGTTACTGATTATAATAAACGCACAATTCAGTTTACGAGTGAAATTGTATTGCTTTATTTTTATTGTTTATGTTAAATAAAAAATATAAACTACATTGTTTCCTCAATTTATATAAAATTTTATTATTTCTAAATACAAGGAGTCTTTTCCCAATCGACAGGATTTCTTGAAAAACTAAACAAATGACAATTGTCAAATGAAAATCATTTATTATTAATATTATTAAATAAAATTGAAGTTACTTTTCGTCATTAAATAATGTTCTATATTTAATATATTTTTTGGTAATCCAAATTTTTAATTCAATTTTCAAGTTGGTAAATAAAAAACAAGGCTCACACTTTATAATATTTCAGAGAATCTTTTAATGTAAATGAGTCTCAACTCAACTCAAATAAAACACTACTTGTCTTTTGTCCATGGGGGCTATAGCACCAAGTCCCGTCATGAGCAGGAGCCCCAACATAGATCTGTCGTGTGGTTTTGAGAGGATTTACTATTGGCCCTGGAACTCTTGGGTAAGAAGGGCAAGAAACAAATCGTACGGATTTTTTTGGGCATCCCTTTATAAGGATCTTTCGAAATACAAAACAGAGCACTTTTTTTAGTTTGTCAGTAATTTTTAAAGCCCCTAAATAATCATTGTGCTAGGGCCCCATAAGTTCTAAATCCGAGTCTATATGGACCCTTGATCAGAATCATAAAGCAGGCATTTTCTGTAATTATATTCTTAAATATCTACCTCCTAGAGGAAATAGGGTAATTTTTTATTCATTATCCATTATATTTCATAATTTATTGTTTTTTGCCTTACGAAAATCAGTAGCCTAAACAAATGATCCAAAAGTTGAAAATAAAATTCAGTTGCCATACTGATAGATAGGCCAACTCTATATTTTGGATCTGTTAAAATAAAGCCTCATCCATTCAATGATGTCGTTCGTTATTATATAATTTTATGACTGAATTTTATTTCATGTTTTAAAATATAGAATTTTTTATTTTTAACGTAAACAATTAACTAATGTAAACAGAACTGGAAGCAAAGAGGCCGATAAAAACTCTAGATGTTGTCCATTAATTAAAATTTAATCAACGGTGTAACTTTCATTCTTTAAAATAAAGACCGGAAAAAGTATTAAGGCTGTTTCTCTTCATCAAACTTTTCTGAAAGTACAATTAAGTTCCCAAATGTTTGTTATTAGGTTACAAATTGCCATTTTTTTGTCCATATTCGTTGGTTTTTTGGTCACAACATTTTACAAATTTTAGTCTATAAAATTTTTCTTTATTAAAAGAAACAAATCAATTTGAACTAAAACTAGAATTATCATAGAATATGGTTAAATGAATTAAAATTAACAATATATCTGCTTATTATTTTAGTCATATATGTAACTGCGGCTTTAATATGCCACAAAAACAAATTTAAAAGAACACTTTTTTTTTAGAATACATTATGCTTATAATAATAACTTGTTTTTTACACAAATATGTTAAACTTAAAAAGTTATTAAGGGCACCTAGGCTATGAAATAAAGAATGGAAAATAAACAGTTGCTAAATATTTTTAAAACAAACGGTATATTTAAAACAATTTTAAAAAGTATATCTAGTAGTCTCGTCTAGTATACGACTAATCTAAAAGTCCTGGTTAATCTGATTTAGACGCAACACGCATCTTGTTTGTATAATAAAGTATATTTTTAATAAAATTTTGAAATGTTTCGGGGGTAGACCAGTTGGTCCTCTGCCTTCCCTATGCCAGGTAAGCTATAGCTAAGATGATTTCATTTAAAAACTGCTATTCAACGCGTAATGCACATACAAATAACGCGCCAATTGTCGTACATTTTAATTCTCGCTTCTAACGTTCTTTTTTTTATTTTCATTAATTTTTATGTAGAATCATTATCATTAACTATCTCCCTTAGGATCATGTTGCTAGCTTTACGTAAACTAAAAGTGTTTTCTTCGAGAAACCCTCCTTAAACTGATTACCAATAAAAACTTCGGCATGCTGGTGGAAAACGAGAGACTGTTTTTCTTCCCTTTTCTTTGCCAATTAAGTTTTTCCAGTTTTGTTATTTTTCGGATCGTTTTTAATTACCAAAATAAGCTTTTAAACGAAAGCACGTTTCCAAGAGAAAACAAGAAAAAGTTATACTTTTTTTAGTTTTGCTAAAGAAAAAAATTAAGACCCTTTTAATAATATTATTAAAATATAATTAAATAAACAATACATGTTATTTTGTTTAGTATTATACTGCCCTAGGAGAAATTGTCCTTATGCAAAACACTACTGATTGTATATACACTTTTTATAAAAGTACAAAAGATTTAATGGAGTCCGTTACTTTGTGACAGTATGTTTAGGGAAAACCAACTGTATATTTTTTACGGTCAAAAAGTTTTAATAGGGTGGTATTTCCAATATCTGTTTGTGAATTTAAAAGGTTAACATTTCAATTTGCAATTTTTTTGCTCATAATGTAATATATCTAACTTATTTACGTCAGGGAATTTATGTGAAGTTTCTAAGAAATGGTTGACGAAATGTGAGTTTTGTTTTTTTAATCTCTATGAAGCGTTATGCTCTTTGAATCTAACATCGATATTTCTGCCTGTTTACCCTATATAGCAGATATTACATTGGTCGTATTTTAACCTATAAACTCTAGACTTTTTATACTTATTTATTTTTGTTTTGACGGTAAAAATCAAATTAGAGAATTTTTGTGACCATCGAAAAGTAACTTTAGTATTTTTATTTATTTTTAAAATATTTACAATCTTGTTAGATATTGGTCCAAAATATGTAATTGTTGTATATTTTATATGGGAATCTTTAACCCTAGGATATATTTGTTGGATAGTTAAAAGGTTACGGTTTTAAAAATTAGTCTGTTAATATTAGATAATTTACAGCCATTATTTGTTGCAATAGATCTAATGACGTCAAATTCCCTTTCTATAGGCAATGTTTGTCTAATGGCACCGAAAAAGCTCTATGAATCATAGACCTATATGCTGAAAGCTTATGCTCTAGGGGATGAAGAGTTTCCTGTGGTATAGTTACATCTGTATTAGTGGGTTTTCTGTAGATATTAAATTTTAATTTATTAAGTTATTATATTCATCTCTAAAATATTTATTAAATTGTTTGTTGTAATTGGAAGACATTTCGATTGTAAATTTAATTTTGTTATGAATTGAATTGAGGTGATTTAAAACTCTGTGTAGGTATTCTTCATTTCCTGTGAAGCAGACCAATATGTCATCCACGTACTTATGCCAAAAGAAGATATGCTTTGCAAGTAATGCGCTTAAGGGGGGGCCCATTGCTAAACCGTTACCAAAGTAAAACTTTTGTTTTCATTAATTTGTTAAAAGTACAAAAGTCAGGGTAATATGTGGGATTTTTTCAAAGCGAAAATTTATAATATATGGGTTAAATTAACAAAATGCAATTACTTCTTATGCAATAAAAAAATATCAATTTTGGCCGATATGACAACTCGTCTTAGCTACAATATTCTTTCTTTGGTGCTTCCTTGCTCGCATCTCTATTCCAATCAGTTTTTTACGGCAATATATATTTAGTTTCTGAAATTTTAATGAATTTTGGTTAATCTTAGTTGTCAATATTCACTTTCTGATGCCTTATTTCCATTGATTTGGCTGAATGTTTCCAACCCTGTAGTATTTTGTTTCTTCTAGAATTTAATTCAACCTATGTAAATATGCATTTCGTTTCTTACATCTAAACCTCTTTTCTGATCAGTAGTATTCAACATTGTAAAGCACTGGTGAAAATGTATTCGGATGTGCAAATTCTACATGATTATAATGATAAAATCATCTGAGAGTGCACTAGATAATATAAAAGATGTATATACTAAAATATTTTATATGTCAAAAATGTGGTAATTTAAATATAATACCAGACGAAATTCATCAACAAATTGTTACTTCGGATACCCTAAATTTGGTATAAATAAGTAAAAAAAAAAAAAAACCGACTTGAAAAAAGTACTGGAAATTTAAAAATGACACTTTAAGCCATCTTAAAAATCTAAGTTATGAAATCGGCGTCAAACTACTATTTGATTACTAGGTTCGAATAAAAACCATGTATTTGCTATTAGTTTTCCTTTAGAATTCATAATTTTTAAAGACAAAATCTGGACTAATGCCTCAATAACTTTATATTTATTAAGTTATTAAATAAGCTAAATTTTTAAGGTGGTTGAAAATGTCATTTTTAAATTTTTTTGCACATTTTTATCTTAAATTTTGAGTTGACGAAAACAGAACCTATTTCCTTTTAAGACTATAAAATAATCAATAATAGAAGTCAAATTAATTTATATTAAATACATACTAAAGTTTTTTCTTCGGAAGAAACTAAATAACAAGTTTGTTGGTAATAATAGCAATGTATTTTTTATAGTATTGTTATGAACAAAGCTTTAAATAGATTTATTTTTTAGCCTGTTCTAGTAGAAATCAATGTTTTGATCTCGTGCACTAAAGATTCTGAAAATGACTCCAATCGTAGACAAGATAGTAATTTTAACTTTACCCTGAGAACTATGATTTCTTATATAACTCCACACCTGAAAGTGTCTTAATAGGTGAGTTAGTTTTCTGTAATGTTAAAAATTAAAGCAGAGACGAAATCAGAGAAAACATTATCCAGGATATTAGATGTTGAGTTGCCTTATTAGTTAAGACAAGATAGTAAAATCACTCAGAAAGACTGAAGAATATATTTTTATTTTTTGCGAAATTTTAATTATCATCAAGTCTCAAGTTATGTTCCACGAGTGACTAATTTTAATTGTTAGTAGCTTTTGCAAGTAATTTCGTACGCCTGACATCGTTAAAATATATACAAATAAATAACAATAAATCAAAACTTCTCTAATATTCCGATATATTAGAAAAGACTGATTAACGGGTGAACCGGGAACTGATCGGCTCGCAAAATATGCTACGAGTTCATTGCCAACGTCACGTGACCCGGAGGTTCTGATTGGAGGGCCACTAATTTGCAATTAAACGTTGGATGTCTGCTTTTGCAAAGTAAAAGGAAGTCCAGCAAATGCCCATAATTATAGAGAAATTAGTTATAGTTAAAGAAACTACAAGATATACTTTTGTTATAATTAGACCTTCGTTCACCCCTTTAAAAAATGAACTTTCCAAAAAAAATGAAACCGGTGTTATTTTATTTCTTTTGAAGACTATACTTACAAAGTATCATCATCGTAACTTACTCTGCCACTTTACCATTTCTTTTCACACTCTTTACGGGTGCCTGCCTGTTCTAGTAGAAATCAATGTTTTGATCTCGTGCACTAAAGATTCCTGAAAATGACTCGTGCAATCGTAGACAAGATAGTAATTTTAACTTTACCCTTACCTAAACCCCAGAACTATGATTTCTTATATAACTCCACACCTGAAAGTGTCTTAATAGGTGAGTTAGTTTTCTGTAATGTTAAAAATTAAAGCAGAGACGAAATCAGAGAAAACATTATCCAGGATATTAGATGTTGAGTTGCCTTATTAGTTAAGACAAGATAGTAAAATCACTCAGAAAGACTGAAGAATATACTTTTATTTTTTGCGAAATTTTAATTATCATCAAGTCTCAAGTTATGTTCCACGAGTGACTAATTTTAATTGTTAGTAGCTTTTGCAAGTAATTTCGTACGCCTGACATCGTTAAAATATATACAAATAAATAACAATAAATCAAAACTTCTCTAATATTCCGATATATTAGAAAAGACTGATTAACGGGTGAACCGGGAACTGATCGGCTCGCAAAATATGCTACGAGTTCATTGCCAACGTCACGTGACCCGGAGGTTCTGATTGGAGGGCCACTAATTTGCAATTAAACGTTGGATGTCTGCTTTTGCAAAGTAAAAGGAAGTCCAGCAAATGCCCATAATTATAGAGAAATTAGTTATAGTTAAAGAAACTACAAGATATACTTTTGTTATAATTAGACCTTCGTTCACCCCTTTAAAAAATGAACTTTCCAAAAAAAATGAAACCGGTGTTATTTTATTTCTTTTGAAGACTATACTTACAAAGTATCATCATCGTAACTTACTCTGCCACTTTACCATTTCTTTTCACACTCTTTACGGGTGGAATTTTGTTAAATCCCACCTTAGTGCACCCCTATGGTACTTAAAGGATTTTCCCTCCAAATTTCAAACATCTAGGTCAACCGGATTAGGCTGTGTATTGTCTTAGAGTCAGTCAGAATAATCTTTTACCACCCTAGTTCACACTCTTGGAAGATGAATGAAAATAATAAACCACGTTTTACTTTAGCTATTTTAAAAACTATATTTACAAAGTGTCGTCATGGTAGCTTAAAAAAATTGTTTGTCGGTACTTCACGAATATTTCCTCTAGATTTCAAATGTTTAATTTGTGTCCAGATTTAATTTCGTGAAACTTTCTTTATCCTGAAATTAAAAAAAAACTCCTTAATGGTCGTCATTTTGCTCACAACAGTCGACACAAGGTTGTTGCCTGAGTTGATGATCAACAGGACATTTTTAATTGAATAACTTGAATTGTTCCTAGTAGATGGAAATATAAAAAAAAATTGAATATAAATTCACAAGCGCTAGGCAGAAATCATAACATAAATCACCCTGTATACGCTGATCTCAATTCTCACCCCTTTCGCAACTGATTAACTAGAAAGCGGGCCATGACCGGGCCACGAGACGAGCCCAACCAAAAAAAATGAAAGAAAACAATCGAACATCTGCCCATGGCCAATGTCCCTAAATTTGACCTTTTTGTTTGCGGCCGTCACAGCTGACCCTTTCAATCTAGCTGGCTAAGCCCAGGTCAGATTGTCATATATTGTTACCTGGTCCCGATCTTCTTTTGTTTGGTTTTTTAGGGTTTTTTTACGCGACGCGGCAGCCGTTAAGCGCGTGGCGTGGACGTTTTGATGAGATTTTCGTGTAGTTTGTTGTGAACTTGTGGACATAACAGGGTTGGTTTTAGATGGCGTTAAGACCATATCGGGACAGCGGTAGAACGTGTCAACTTTTCAACGTCTTATTAACCGTCAATGTCCTTAGTGAAAGTATAGAGTTTTTTCGTTAAGGTTATCGGAAAGTCAGTGTTTTTTAAAATTTAATTTTTTTCTTGTTTCAAAAGTTTGTCTATCTGCTTATTGAAATTTTAGAGTTTCCGATAAAGTTTAGATGAATTTTAGTTAAACTATGTTTTAGGAAACACAACCCAAAATCAACCACCATATTTTGTATTTGGCTGAACATCGGGCTTGTTCGCTGGACTCAGGTTTCTGACGGTGATCCACATCTTTAATTTTTAAGATATTTTAGACTATATTGTACTATATGTATATTTGTTTAAACATGTATAATAAATACATTAAAACAGATGTAAAGAAATAATTTTTTTTATATAAAAAAGAGACACTAAATTTAACAACATATATTAAAATTGAAAAAATAAAACAAAAGTGAAATACTACTTTGAAGGTAATTATTACATCTTAAAAAGTTAATAAAATTTTAATTTCACACCTTTAAATATGCTGAAATATCACAAACCCTAAAAAAGAAATCTATCATATTGTGTACGGAAACAGACAAAGCAAAAATTGGATGGTTCCTAACCGAGACTTTTTCAGATTCAAATCACGAAGAAGAAATTAAAAAACGAGGGGAGAAACTTCAAGGGAAAACACCAGGGCGGAAAAGGAAAACCGCGTTATTTTAAGTGGGAAATTTTTCGGCAAAAAGAATGATCTAATTATTTTTTCGCGCCTCTGATAAACTGTCTGTCAAGATGAGGCACCCTTCTCGTTCGACCCTTCATTTTTTAAAGCGGCACGACGATCTCTTTTAAGCTTGGTTGGAGCTTGAGAAATTATATAAGAAGATATTTTTCGTATTCCTCTTTTTTTAAAACAGTAATTCTCTGCTTCATCCGCCTTCCGTCGAGATTCGGACGGTTGAATTACAAATACTGGGGTTTTCAATAATTAATTAAAAAAAATTGAGACGCAATTGAATTAAAATATTATTTAGTGCAAAATATATTTCACAAAAGTCAAAACATATTTTACTCTTTTTTACCTCCTCGAGGATGAAATTTCTAAAGACACAGAAATTGAGTTTTAGATGAAAGTCACTGACGAAAGCATCACTTTAAAATCCCAATTATTTGAAGAGCTTACAAATGTTGAAATACATTTCACCCTTATAAGAGTGCATCTCGTTTTTAGATAACTCTTTTTAAAAGTCTTTGACAAAAAAATTTTTAGTGATATATTGTAAAGAAAGTAAAATCACATTTACCCCCTAGAGTGGATTTTCGAAAAATGCAAAAATTCATTTTTGGAGAAATACTTGAGGGACATTGTAAAAACACATTTAACCCCTTCTTATCCCCTTAAGAGTGGATTGTTAAAAACATCCAGAAATCGATATTTAAGTTATTATTTTATGAACTCTTTTTAACTTTCATTCAGGTGAAGAGTTTCTGTAAACAAATTAAATACACAAATCACCACTTTCCACCACCTTAGGGGTGGGCTTTCGAAAAATACAGAAATTAGTTTTAGATTACCATTTTTGAAAGCTACTGACTAAATAATTTTTTTAAAAACTTGTTTAGTAAAGGAGATATTGTAAAAAGAGTAAAAAAACATTTAACCCATTTTCACTGCTTTAGATCATTATTTTTGGAAAGCCGTTGACGCAACAACTATTCTAAAACCACACTCCCTTAAGAGTGGAATCTCGAAAAATCCAGATGAAAGTTTTTATTTAATTATTTTTGAAAGCAATTGACGACAGAATTGTTGTAAAAACTCATTTAGTTGAAGTGCAATTGTAATATAATTTGAAAAATTAAAAAATAATTTTTTGGGTAATTATTTGAAAAAGTATTATGAAAATTTAAAACAGAATTCACCCGTTTTGACATCATTAAATGTAGAATATCAAGAAAAATAGAAATTTATTTTTAGATAATTATTTTCAAAAGCTATTGGTGAAATAAGTATTTTAAAAATTCATTTACTTGGAGAGATATTATACAAATTATAAAAAATCACTTGACTTCTTTTCACCCCAAGGGTGAATTTTAGAAAAATCCTTTCTTATCTCGCACCTATATCACAGATGGAAGGTTCACGTCAATTTTAATGTTTTATCTTTAACGATTTCAGAGATGCTGATCAGTCAGTCACTCAGTCAATGAATGGATATCGTTTTTAGATATACGTATAGACAACGACATACGAAATAAAGATACCTTCCGTAAACATTGTTGTTGTTGATGAGAATGTTGGGATACAAACCATAATTGGGATACATAATAAGGCAATCGAAAGCGTTTCAAGATAATAGTACTTTACTGACCCTCTATCATGCTTAATGTTTTTAGTCGACTGAATTTCGCGTCCTCTGTTTGGAATCCCATGTATGATGTCTATATTCAAAAAATGGAGCGCGTACAGAACAAGTTTTTAAAATCTTTGGCATTTAGGAACAACATGGCCATAGATTACAATTATTTACGTAAAGAATTTAAACTCTTAAGCCTGGCAGATCGCAGGGTTATAAATGATATCGTTTTTCTGAAAAAAATTATTTGTTGCCAAGTCGATTCAACAGATCTTTTATTCCAAATTCCAATAGCAGTTCCTCAAAGAAATCTAAGAAACACTCGTTCGTTTGTACGTCCCATGGCTCACACTAATAGCTGTGCAAACTCTCCTATATTTAGAATGTTAAACTCTGCAAATGTTCACTGCAATAACGTTGATTTGCAAAAATATTAAAAAAGTTTAAAGGGCGTTTTTGTATGTCCATAACTTTTATTTTTCAAAAATATATTGTACAAATGTTAAGTAATAGATTTTAATCTGGCTGTGTAGTTTCTAATTTAATAAAAGGTATGATAAGACATAATTATTTTTTTCCAATAATAGTTATATCCGTAACGAATGTTAATGATAAAGTTTAGTAGAATTTACTAAATTTTTATTTTTTGTATTCTTTGCTGTACTTTTAGATGTATGTTTTTAACGATTAAATTAATATGTAAATAGTAAACAATTTTGTACAATGTTCGATAATTTTACGACAATCTATCTGTATGTGTCCCAAAACATAGAACTAAATAAATAAAAAAATAAATAAAATAAACATTGGTATAAAGGTATAGATTTACATTATAGTCTGAAACCTATTTGCAAGATACCAAAGCATTTAATCAAAGGCTGCCAAATGATTTGTTTAAAAAAAGCAAGATTTTGATAACCCATTATTTTGAGAAATTAATATAGTATTAACAATTATATATGTTATCTGCCCATTGCTATCCGTAACAATGTTAATATATGATAAATATATTATTAGAATTCACTATCAATTTTTATAATTTTTGTATTTTTTTAACAGCTGTACTTTTGAGATAAAACCAAAAATATCTTTTTGGTTTATTAACGAAGCATTATATATTGTCTGATATTAGTGCTTCAAATGAATTTCACACAACAAATAAATTAATAATTATATACAGTGTTCGATTTTTCTAACACAGCTCATTATTTTCACAATGGAAATACCCTCCCACAATAAAAAAATATCGCGTCCATTTTTTAATACAGAATCACGTGTTTAAGGACGTGCAACAGTTTTTTTATAAAAACTATATAACTATACAAATAACAATATTAATTTATATACAAGTGACTGCAAAAGCAACAGAAAACTTTACACAAATTTTGTTATATTTGTGAAGAATTTCTGGTGAAATCACAAGCCAGGCCATTTTCCAAAAATGTAAAAAAGCCTACTTTAAATATTTTGGTGTGTTAATTGGGGATCAAAAACTTAGTTCTAGTGTATCATTGGAGCAGTGGATGAAGGGAAAGAGAAAAAGTACTTTAAAGATGTTCAAAAGAAGCATTCTGACGATTTTGTTTTTGGAACTTATTCCAAAAAGGGAAAACACATATAGCGAAACAAATATTTGTTTAAAAAAAGCGAAGTTTTTGTTTGAACTTATGTGGTTCATATAAATTAATATAGTATTAACAAATTATATGTGTTATCTGTCGCAAACAAAGTTTTGTTTTTTATAATTAATAACTTATAAACAATTGTTTTGCTTTAAATATATGTTTGTTTCAATCAAATAGATTATTACTGGATTTAAAAACCTAAAATCAATATCAAAGTCATTCATAGCTAATTTATTTTCACTTTTTCAGTTAACAACGGTGCTGTTTAGCAAATATAATTTTTATGGACAACAACAAAAACTATTTCTGAATAATATTTTTTGTTGGAATCAATGCCTTAGTGAACCAAACAAAAATTATTTGAGTGGAATAAAAATCAAGCAAACGACTGTGCAAGAACTCTGACCCTGCGCGATATCATACAGAGCGTAGAGTCGTTAAGGCAATTATGGTATAATGTAACAGTGTGTCATTTTTTCGTAGAGCCTTAGTGGTCAGGGTAAAGGTTTCACCAAGATATCAAAAAAAATATAAAACCGTTAAAAGGGGTGACTACTGTTGGTTTTTGAAAAAATCACGGTATCCGACATTTCGTCTACGATTGCACGAGGCATCTTCTGGGATCTATACTCCACGAGATCTGAACACTGAACTCAGTGTCAAGTCTTATGAAACGTGTGTTTTATTCTATTTTGTGCACTATAATTTAAAAAATCGTCAAATTGTCGTTATTCCCTCATTTCGAATATTTCCTTTCATTAAGAACAGTGAAGTGTGGCCCGCTTTAGTTTGGTACATAATCATTTAGTAACATATATATAATACCGTCTTTTCAATTATTTGTATTGAAAAAATCGCCAAATTGCCATTTTGTTTCGAATATTTCCTTTCATTAAGAACATAAGTGTGAATTTGGTACATAATCATTTAGTAACATATATATAATATTGTATTTTCAATTATTTGTATTGATTTAAAATAAATTGAATAAGAAGATTTTTTTTGCCGATTTTTATTTGGCCGTCATTTTCTTTCGCCATCTGGAATTTGTACCACAACTTTACGAGTTTATCTCTATATCACACTTAATGCTTGCACAAAGTTTGAAATTAATCTAATAAACGTTTTTCAGGTTGATTTTTTAAATATATTTTATTTATTTGTTTTGCTATCTTGGATTTATATCAAAATGTTACCAGTTTATTGCTATGTAACACTTGATCTTTGCACACTTAATTTTTGCCCAAAATTTGAGGTAAATTAGATAATTATTTTTTAGTAAACATTTATAAAAAATAATATTAAATATTACCTGCTCCCCATATGACTCCCCAAAATTTGAAGTCAAGTAAGTACATTTTCAGTTTTGCCGCAGACTAGCAAAGCGACAAACAGACAGACAGATAGACCGACGGAATTGATTATACATATAATTTTAGACATCTAGGATAGGATGCTAAAACGTAAAGATATGTAAAGGTGATGATTTTTTCACGATTAAAAACATTTAATCTGGCCGCCATTCTCATCCGCCATCTTGAATTCAAATCAATTCATTAGTAGTTTTTTCAGGCTGAATTTTTAAATATTTTAATAATTTGTTTCCTTATCTTGGATTTTTACCAAAATCATATCACCTGATTATCTCATAATACTTAACTTTCGTGCTAAATTGGATGATTTGTTAGTAATAATTTTTTAACCTTCACCAAAATTTGAAGTCAATCGGATTAATGGTAGAGAAAAAAATAGTTTCGAAAAGAAGGCCAGTTTTGTGTACCGAAAAGACATCTTTAAGCTTGCGAAATAGAAAATTACTGTAAATTTCATATTAGTTATCCTCAATTAATTCACCTGACAGAAAAATGTTCTGTTAAAATTTTGGTAACACATTAAGTTCTTGAAGAAATATTGTTTGTATACAAGTATTTCCATTCCCATATTTTATTTGGCCGCTTTCGTCTAATACCGAACCCGAATACGCAATACTCCAGAATGGCACGGGCCAATTCTTAAAAAGCTCTTTTTTCGACCCTCTTAAATTCTGCCGACCCTTTCCGCTATCTAATTTTTCCACCCTCGGGCCAAACGTTTTTAAAACGGGTGAAGAGCCTTCATTTTATTTCGATGAAATTTATATTTTGGGCCATTTCCATTTTCTTGATTGGAAATCGATTTTATTTTTGTATTGTTGTATTCCTAATGTTTTATGCAACACTTAGATTTTTTAAATTATCTATATTGTCAAAATGTCTGTAAACTTTCAATAAAAAGCTGGAGATCAAAGTAAATTAACACCCATCAATTAACTGCTTAATTTGTTAGTTGATATGCTTAATCATTATGTACAGCTGATATTCTGTGTATATTGCAGTTTTCTCAATTTTTAGTCAAAAGTTATAATTCTAAAAGTTAAGTACCGATAAAGACTAAATTATATTTAACATAAAACCATTAAACAAAATTTCACTACAGCACACACAAAAATAAGAAAGTTGCAGCGTCGAGGATGGCAAAATGTATTATTTATTTATAATTTTGGACATAAATTCAATTACTACTGTAAAATAATGTACAGTATTTATCTATTAATCATCACATATACAGGGTATTTACTGTATTTTTATTTTTAAATTGAATTAAATTAACTTAGACACTAACATATAGACTTTTTTTATATTTAATTTAATAATGACCATATTACGACTTTTGGGAGTTTTCGTAAATCGGCAATAAGTAGCATAGAATATTATTCCATCTTCATAACTTGGGCGTTTTGTTTTATTTGATATTTCTAAAAAACTACAATATTCTCTGATGTTTTTCATACTTTGTAGCCGTATAAAAAATTAATTATGCAGATAATTGACAGTGGTACTTAAGGCATAATAATATTTAAAATTATATTTCCTGTGAATTATTAGGGTTTTATCTAAGCTGTGATATAAAATTTTCCGGGATTCCGTAATTTTGATTACAACAAAAGTTCTGATATTTATAATTTAGGCAGGGCCAATATCTAAAAAATGTAAGCACGGAAGTTGTAGGTTTTCCCGTTAAAATAGTTTCCGGCATTAACCTTTACGCAGTGACAGTAGCAGTGGCGGCTATTCAGGTGAAGTAGGTGAAGTGCTACTTCACCAGGAAAAATAAAGAAGCAAACATCTAACTATATTTATTATATATCTCTTAAAATTTAAGTTTTTACATTCATTTATTCACCTAATTGGCAAAAAATAAGCTGTACATCTCGAATAAATATTTTACTTGACGGTTGGCGGCATGTCTTTTGAAAACTTTTAATTGAACTTTATTATAACAACTATAACAGTGGCGCAAACCGCTTTGACTTTGCTGGAGGTGCTGTGTTCAGTTTACGATTTTCTACTACGTTGCCAGGACAACGCGAACGCGATGACGTCGACCGCATGGAAGATTAATGTTAACCAGCGCCATACAACGCTCTCGGTGAATTGCTAACGCAGTACACTACACCCACTTGTCGTTCAGTTTGGGGTGGTTGTTTACTTGTATTTTCGCGGATTTCTCTGCAACAGGTTAGTTCCTTTGCAGTTTGCTTGACTGTTTTGTGTTATATTTATTTATAGTGTTGTTACAACTTTATTTGGTGTCGGGTTTATTAATTTACATTATCGATGAATTGGATCACGGATGTGGTTTGCATTTTGTTGGAAACTCCATTTAATCGATGGAAGGAACAAGATCAGAGTTTTAATCGTCATTCTGGTTTTCGGCGTACAAATGGTTATGTAGTAGTCAAATATTACAAAAGTTGTTTTGCTGGCCTTGTTTACTAGTTTCCAATAAATATTCATTGTGGAATAAGGAAGGATTTGCAGGTATGTTAAATATATGAAGGTCTTTACATAAACTTGAAGACTCGGCGGAGCATTTAAAATGCGAATTAATGCTAAAAAACATTAGTCAAAAATCAAAGCACTATAGCTGACACTTTAAAAGAAAATGCTAAACTACATAATATACATTTTAACGAAATCGTCTGATTAAATAGACTATTTATGTGCTTGGTAATTGAGGCAGTTTTGTACCTTGCAAAACAAGAGTTAGTCTTTCGCGGCCATGATGAGAGCAGCGAGTCAATAAATAGGGGGAATTTTAAAAAGCTTTTAGGTTTATTAATATCGAGAAGTTCCCAGGAACTAAAAGATCGCCACGAAAAAATTAAAAATCTTTTTACTGGTGACTCGAAAACTATTCAAGACGAAATAATTAAATATTAATTGAATTTAATTAAATGCATTTCTGTAAGTGAATGACACCACTAATATTACGCAAACCTCCCAGTGCTCCATAATTTTAAGATACGTTAATTTAGAAGGTCCAGTAGTCGAGAGATTCTTAGGATTTTATAATGTCAGCTCTGATAGAACGTCGGAGATTCTATTGGATCAAATTTTCGACCTATTTGACTATAAGCATAAATTAATAGAGCAACGTTACGATGGCCCAAGTGTGATGTCTGGCCACCTAATTGACCTTAAAAAAAAAAAGAAAAAGCGCAGTAGGCTCTATTTGTCCTGATACAGCAAAATTTGAAAATATTTCTAAATGTCGAAATTTTTTGCAAGCCTTAGTGGTATTCCCTCATTTTTTCATCATTCAGCCAAACGAAAGTATGCTCTTACATCTGCATCTACGAGGCGTATACTAACAATTACAGAAACTCGTTGGTCTTCAAATTCGAAGTTAGACATTCATTTTTGCATATCCAATATAAAACGCTGAGGTGAGGCGCTCTGTAAAGAAAGAAATTTTTTTTAATACGATGTTTGATAAAGCAAATTCTCTTACAGAAATAAATCATTACAAACGTGAGCTTGCTAAGCTTTCACCTGAAAAAATTAGGACTAAGTATAGAACCCCTTTTTTATGAAATATTGGACCATATTTTAATGGAAATGACACTAAGCTTCCAAGACTCTGAAAAACTTACATTTTTATGTTTGGCGGATTCTACTAAATTTTCCGAATATAGTTTAAATTTTCCGACTGGCCCGTTTGAAAATTTGTTACAGTTATATGAGGAAATATTTTCAAAAAGTCAACGATTTAGAAATGAGCTTGGTCTTATTTTTGCCAATGACAGTAATTGGAATATATCGCTGCGAGAGCAAGTGAAAAAAATTAATAAAAATAAATATATTTTAACCAAAGCATATAAAGTGTTTTCCCTTATGTTGACAATACCGTCGACAAGTGCTTCAGTGGAAAGAAGTTTGTCTTCTCTCAAACGTGTAAAAACTTATTTAAGAAATACAATATCTCAAAAAAGACTTACTTCTCTAGGCAATATTTCAATTCAAAAGGAATGTCTGGAGAAGATTAGGGCAACTCATCCATTTTATGAGGATGTTATAAATAAATTTGTTGCTATGAAGGATAGGAGAATTGATTTAGTATACAAAATTTAGGTAAGTCGTAAAAAATATTCTACTCCTTCCACAGATAAAAAAAATTCTGGAAAAAAAATTATTGCGATATTTTCTTGTTTCATCTGCACTTCACTTACTTTTTCACCCGCGAACCGCCACTGGCCAGTAGTGTACCAAAAAAGTTAACAACTTAAGATTTTTAATAAAACTTTTATCTTAAATATTTAATAGATGGACCTATGTATACTGTTTATAGATATCCCTTTTAAATAACCCAGCGGAATGACGTAAGCGCTGCTAGAGGAACAATATGTTGGAAAGGGACAGAAAACACTGTAATAAAAAATCAAAAGATTTCATATGAGTGATAACAATGTATCGACTGATATTTGTTTTCAAAATGTTGATAAAATTTATGTTTTTAATAAAAAACTACTGATAATATCTAAAAGACAAATAAATACACCAAACAAAAATCATGATGGTATTTTAACTTCTTTCTTATAACACTATGTAAATTAGTAGTAGTTACCAAACGTCCTTCTAAATATCTTTAAATATAAAAATAAAAACAAATTTTTCATATTTCATGCAGTGCTGCCTTCAAAATTTTAAATAGGATCATAGCTTTTTTTGATTCATATTTTTCTTCATAAAATTATTCTGTAATGATGTATAAAAATTTAAATAAATAATAAAATGTGCATAGATTTTGTATAACAAAGCCAGATAAACTGGTAAATTTCATGTTGAATTCGTACCAGTTTATTCCGTTTTCACATTTAATTTTTCTGCCAAATTTAAAGTCAATTGAATAAGATTTTTTTATCTTGATTTTTTTAAAATTTCATTTGGCAGCCATTTTGTTTCGCCATCTCAAATTCGTATCACAACTTTACCAATTTATCTCTATATCACACTTAATTCTTGCACAAAAATTGAAATTGAAATTAATTTATTAAATAATATTTTATTAGGCAGCTATTTTGTTTTGCTATCTTAAATTCATATCCAAATGTTACAAGTTCATTTCTATGTAACACTTGATTTTTGTGCCAAATTTAAGGTAAATTGGATGATTAAGGTTTTTTAGTAATAATGTTTTTAACTTTCTAAATGGTTTTCGTTAACGATCCTTTTGGTGTTGTATTAGGGTGATGTATTGTTTGGGGTTAAGATCCAGTAAAAAATAAAACAAAACAAAAATATCTGCGGTCCAACGGATAATATGGGTTTCAGGTAGGATATAGAATCTATACATGTGTCCTGAGGATACAACAATGAAGCTGCGAAACGTCGACTATTTAAAGTAAGACTTTTATTTTTTTTTTACTAGATCTTAACCCGAAATACCGAGGTACACCACTCTAGCATAACATCAAGAGGACCGTTAACGAAACCATTTAGAAACTTAATATCTGGGAAATATCTGAGGACCAACGGAGAGTAGGTAAAGACCGATAAAATAGGTTTCATACACGATATAGGATATGGGATATATATATATATATATATATATATATATATATATATATAACACCGTTTATAGATAGTTACAGGACCAGTTACAGGATAGTTAGAGGACCAATGTGTTGGAAAGAGGCTGAGAACACTGTAATAAAAATTAAAAAAATCCATAAAACGAGTGATTACAACTTTTCAACTAATATTTGTTTTCAGAACGTCTAACTAATTAGTAGTAGTTACCAAGAACGTCGTTCTAAATAACTTTAAAAAAAAAATGCAGTGTTTCCTTAAGAATTTGAAATAGGATCATAGATTTTTTTAATTAATATTATTCTTCGTTCAATTATTTTTCTAATGACATATGCAAATTTAAGTAAATAGTAAGATGTCTATAGATTTTTATAACAAAACCAATATACGTCAAAAACGAAAAGTGGGGTTGTGATTATCAGAGCTACCTAAAATAAATATTATTCAATACAGTTAAAAACCATTATTTTCTTTTGTTGGAAAATTAAAGTAGATGTCTTATGAAGGTACAGAATGGTGGAATTTATTTTTTTATTCAGTTGATTTTAGTATTTTCGCGCCACAGAAATCGGGCAACATGGAAAATGGAGAACGTCTTTTCCCCGAAATTCGAAATTGCGTCGAAACCGCTAACAAAAACTTAACCTTAATTTGAATTTACTAGATAGGCCTGGAACACAATATAAGTTTTACAGATAGTTCACGTAACAAAAATGAAATATAAGAACGGAGGTGGTGATAGATTTAGCGTTAAAACAATATTTTAAAAAAGTATCCGACAAAACACCGAAAACACGCAAAGAAAAATAAGGTTTATGCTTTATCCAGCAGTCATGTGTTCGTTCGTAACTATGTAATTTCGAAATGACAAAAACGGGCATAATATTTGCGGTTTTTTAAATCACTTTCAATTTAAAGTTAAATATTTCAAATTAACACGCAACATTTAAATTCAATTTACGATGATAAAACAATATTATCCGTCGTGTTCTTTGGCTAAATATGATTATTATTTCGTGAACTAGAGAGTCCACTTAGTAAAACATTTTTATTGAATTAAGATTTATAACCCTGTACTTTTTGACACCCAAAGTTGAAAAATTCGCACTGAGGAAAGTATTAACGTGAAAGTAATATTGGAAAAGGAGTTCAAATTTTAAAATTTCAATAAAACATTTTAATTAGAAATAACTGCATATGCTTAACTTAACTAGATAAGAGCGTCATTATCCAAAGCTCGTAGAAATTTTATTATTTTATAGAATTGGGGGAATATTATAAAATATATATATATATATATATATATATATATATATATATATATATATATATTTATATTCTATAGCAAGTTATGAAATGGCTAATATTCCTCACGAGGGAAAAGTTTATAGGCCGAGAAGAATTCTATGTCTACGGTTCACGTGTGTGGGATATTGGGCATCCAAACGTGTTGTAGACTACACATTCTCTTACAACATTTTAAAAATTATGCAAGAAAATAATTTTATTAACAAACAAATCATATACAAATTAATCTGTATAATAACATTCATCAATACAGAAAATATCTCGAAAACAGGCGATATTTACTAGGTACGCATTTATTGTTATGAAAATACAGGGAATGTCTTTTGACAATTAAAAATGTTAAAGACGTAGGCGCGAAGAAGTCACTACGTTGTTAAACTATAAAAGTTACGACACGTAACGCCCTCTAGGAGATGCATTTAAATTGGGAGTATATTTGAGTTTCCCGTTCCAAAAAAAAAACTCAAATGCCAACTTTACCTCTTTTACTAAAGTAACTTAAGTTAGATCGTCTTATTTTAGTTTTAAAGTAGTATTTTGTACAAACCTTTTAAGACACCATGTAGAATTACTTTTTGAAACAGTGTTTCAGAGATTTTTAGTGGTGAAAGATGTTAATTCTAAAAAAGGATTAGAGAAAAGTTATTAGATAGAATTCTATGCTCGTATTTTTTTCCTCTAAAAATTATTTTAAAAATATAAAAGTACCACTACCTCACACAGAGTGTTTTAAAAATCATGGATCAATCCTTGGCATAAAATAAAATTGAAAAGTTATATATACATAGGTTCACAGAGACCTCATTTTTAAAATGCAAGGTGTTAAAAGATGTATTTTTGATTTGGTGAGATGCCACTCAACTTTGGGAAAGCTTTTTTTTTCAAATAAATGCGCCACGCCCCTGAATTTTAACAAAAAATCTGAGAAATACACTCTAACAATGAACTCCGCTAAATATTTGTCAATGGTTTTTGGAAATTTTCCTACTTATCTCATAAATATGAAACCTAGTGATACCACCATTTCAATTCAAAACTAATATATTATATTCTATAGCAAGTTATGAAATGGCCAATATTCCTCACGAGGGAAAAGTTTATAGGCCGAGACGAATTCTATGTCTACGGTTCACGTGTGTGGAATATTGGGCATCCAAACGTGTTGTAGACTACACATTCTCTTACAAAATTTTAAAAATTATGCAAGAAAATAATTTTATTAACAAACAAATCATATACAAATTAATCTGTATAATAACATTCATCAATACAGCAAATATCTCGAAAACAGGCGATATTTACTAGGTATGCATTTATTGTTATGAAAATACAAGGAATGTCTTTTGACAATTAAAAATGTTAAAGACGTAGGCGCGAAGAAGTCACTACGTTGTTAAACTATAAAAGTTACGACACGTAACGCCCTCTAGGAGATGCATTTAAATTGGGAGTATATTTGAGTTTCCCGTTCCAAAAAAAAACTCAAATTCCAACTTTACCTCTTTTACTAAAGTAACTTAAGTTAGATCGTCTTATTTTAGCTTTAAAGTAGTATTTTGTACAAACCTTTTAAGACACCACGTAGAATTACTTTTTGAAACAGTGTTTCAGAGATTTTTAGTGGTGAAAGATGTTAATTCTAAAAAAGGATTAGAGAAAAGTTATTAGATAGAATTCTATGCTCGTATTTTTTTCCTCTAAAAATTATTTTAAAAATATAAAAGTACCACTACCTCACACAGAGTGTTTTAAAAATCATGGATCAATCCTTGGCATAAAATAAAATTGAAAAGTTATATATACATAGGTTCACAGAGACCTCATTTTTAAAATGCAAGGTGTTAAAAGATGTATTTTTGATTTGGTGAGATGCCACTCAACTTTGGGAAAGCTTTTTTTTCAAATAAATGCGCCACGCCCCTGAATTTTAACAAAAATCTGAGAAATACACTCTAACAACGAACTCCGCTAAATATTTGTCAATGGTTTTTGGAAATTTTCCTACTCATCTCATAAATATGAAACCTAGTGATACCACCATTTCAATTCAAAACTAATATATTATATTCTATAGCAAGTTATGAAATGGCCAATATTCCTCACGAGGGAAAAGTTTATAGGCCGAGACGAATTCTATGTCTACGGTTCACGTGTGTGGAATATTGGGCATCCAAACGTGTTGTAGACTACACATTCTCTTACAAAATTTTAAAAATTATGCAAGAAAATAATTTTATTAACAAACAATACATATACAAATTAATCTGTATAATAACATTCATCAATACAGCAAATATCTCGAAAACAGGCGATATTTCCTAGGTATGCATTTATTGTTATGAAAATACAAGGAATGTCTTTTGACAATTAAAAATGTTAAAGACGTAGGCGCGAAGAAGTCACTACGTTGTTAAACTATAAAAGTTACGACACGTAACGCCCTCTAGGAGATGCATTTAAATTGGGAGTCTATTTGAGTTTCCCGTTCCAAAAAAAACTCAAATTCCTACTTTACCTCCCTGTATCCCTGTTAATATCAATTTTAGTACTAAAGTAACTTAAGTTAGATCGTCTTATTTTAGCTTTAAAGTAGTATTTTGTACAAACCTTTTAAGACACCACGTAGAATTACTTTTTGAAACAGTGTTTCAGAGATTTTTAGTGGTGAAAGATGTTAATTCTAAAAAAGGATTAGAGAAAAGTTATTAGATAGAATTCTATGCTCGTATTTTTTTCCTCTAAAAATTATTTTAAAAATATAAAAGTACCACTACCTCACACAGAATGTTTTAAAAATCATGGATCAATCCTTGGCATAAAATAAAATTATAAGTTATATATACATAGGTTCACAGAGACCTCATTTTTAAAATGCAAGGTGTTAAAAGATTTATTTTTGATTTGGTGAGATGCCACTCAACTTTGGGAAAGCTTTTTTTTTCAAATAAATGCGCCACGCCCCTGAATTTTAACAAAAAATCTGAGAAATACACTCTAACAACGAACTCCGCTAAATATTTGTCAATGGTTTTTGGAAATTTTCCTACTTATCTCATAAATATGAAACCTAGTGATACCACCATTTCAATTCAAAACTCTAGAGAATCCGTAGACATTAAAATATCCATTATTTCGAAAGAAAATGGCGGTCTGGTGAAATGCTAAAAAATTATCACTAAAAAAACTTACCGAATTACCTCAAATTTGGCACAAATATAAAGTGTTAAATAGATATGAAGTGGTGATATTTTGGTATGAATCCAAGACGGCGGCCGAATAAATAAATACATTTTATGTAAGTATTAAGTGTGCTATAGAGATAAACTAGTAAAACTGTAGTACAAATTCAAAATGGAGTCCAAACAAAATATTTAAAAAATCAACATAAAAAAATTCTTATTCAATTGACAAAAGGGCGGTCTTAAAAAATCAGTATAAAAATTACTCATTCAATTTATATTAAACTAGAGAGTACCCGCGACTTCGTTCGCGTATGGCGATAATGAAAGGGATACAAAGAGGTATTTAAACCGCCTTATTTAAATACCTCTTTATAAACCACGTTTTTTGTTGCATTTTTATTAAATTTTTGTCAACAGGGGCTTGGGAGATTTTTGTTTAAAATTTATTTTCGATTTTTTGGAATACCTTGTATAATTTTTTAAAAAAATATATAAAAAATAAAATAAAATATACTTGTTCAAGCGTTTTTTTTCTTAGAAATACTAACCATTTTTTGAATAAAACATATTATAATATTTAACGGGCGGTTTCATCCCCTTGAAATTTGATTTTTAAAAAACTCCTTATTGAACCTTCACATCCTACAATCAACCTGTATGCCAAAATTCAGCTCTTTAAGTCAAGCAGTTTGAATAGCATCGTGATTAATCAGCGCTCCGAATTTTTGAAATAATCTGTATACATTTTTAAGAAATTTTAAAATATGTAAAATAATCAAATAAAATACACAAATTTACGCGTTTTTCTAGAAAAATCACCGTTTTTTTTAATAAAAATATAGTAATATTTAAGGGGCGGGTTCACCTTTTTGAAATATGAGTTTTGAGTAATGCCTTTTTATCGAACCTCTACATCCTACAATCAATCAACCTGTATGCCAAAAATCAGCTTTTTATGGCGGTTTGAACAGTATGTATAAATCTATACTAATTTATAAAAAACTTAGTTGACTGACTCACTCGTCACGCTCCAGCTCAAACCGCTTGAGATAAAAGGCTGAATTTTGGCATACGGGTCGATTTTAGGGTGTAGAGGTTTGATAAGAAGGCATTTTTCAAAACTCAAATTCCAAGGGGGTGAAACCACCCCGTAAATATTACAATATTTTTTATTTAAAATTTTTCGGAAAAACGCTTGAACATGTGTTTTTTAATTTATTTTTTTACATATTTTAGGATTTTTTAAAAATTCATACAGGGTGTTCAAAGAGGTGAAACCACCACTTAAATAATACAATATCTTTTTATTTAAAAACCGGTTAGTTTTTCGAAAAAACGCTTGAACACGTGTTTTTTAATTTAATTTTTTTTACATATTTTAGGATTTTTAAAAAACTGATACAATGTGTCCAAACCATCCCTTAAATATTATAATATATTTTATTCAAAAAACCGTTAGTTATTCGGAAACATAATATGCTTTATATTTTATTTTTTAACATATTTCAAATTTTTTTTTAAACCCAGTCCAAGGGTCTGAAACCACCATTTTAATATTATATTTTTTATTTAAAAAACTGTTAGTTATTCGGAAAAACACTTGAACACGTGCTTTTTATATTATTTTATTACATATTTTAAGATTTTTTGTAAATCTATACAGGGTTTTTGAAAAAATTAGGGTCATTGAATAATTCTTGCGATCTTTCTCAGTTTCCAAGGGGGTGAAACTACCCCTTAAATGTTTATAGTGAACTCGAAAGTTGTCAAAATAAAACTGCTTCTTGGTTTAAAGAACGAGCTATATTAAGTCCAAAAAATAGCACAGCACGTGAAATAAATCTAGCGTTATTGGAAAAAATTACTGCTCCATAACTAACATACTACTCAATAGATGTATTTATAGACCAAGAAAATGCGGCTAATTATCCTGTCGAGTTCCTACACTCTCTAAACTCTTCAAGAATCCCTCCTCATGACTTAATTTTAAAAGTGGGGCATCAATGATGCTTATTCAAAATTTTAAACCACCAAAATTGTGTAATGGAATTCGGCTGCTGGTTAAAACATTACAAAACAATGTAATAGAGTCAACTATTATTTCTGGCCTGGTTTGGGAGAAACAGTTTTTATGCCACGTATCCCTTTAATTCCGCCAGACTATCCTTTTCAGTTTAAACGTGTGCAGTTTCCTTTAAAGCTTTGTTTCGCCATGACAATTACCAAAGCTCAAGGGCAAGCCTTAAGTAAAGCTGGAGTAGACTTGCGCTATGATTGTTTTTCCCATGGTCAACTCTATATGGCATGCCCTAGCTAGAGTAAGTTCGTGTAATAGCTTGGCTATTTTACAGCCAGAAAATGCAACAACAAACGTGGTTTATAAAGAGGAACTCAAATGAGGCGATTTAAGTACCTCTTTACATCCCTTTCGGTACCCGCTAGTGTTCAATACAATAAATAGTGTTGAAAGGTCTCAGTCACCAGTCGTTCAAAACATAACAAAAAATTTGGCTTTGTGTTTTAAATACACTGCTGGAACTTCGAAGTGCCCCGAGGAAATTTTTACTGGAAATTCAAAACGAAATATTTTAAATACGGATAACGATTTTGAGTTACGGCCTTAGTTTGATTAATTTCTAGGGTATGCAGCTCGATAAGGACAGCCTTAGGACTCCATCGCAACCGTCTTATACAGGATGTTATATAAGACCCTGTCATTTTTTGAAAAGTTTATTCGTCCAGAACTCTTACTCTGGAAGATATCTTTTTCTCTTTGTGCAACCAAAATAATCTAGAGGTAGGTACGAAAAAACAATTTCCAAACAGGGTTTTTTTAGAAAAATTGATTTTTTCAAAAATGGTCTGCTGAACAAAGGCCACTAATGGCAATCAGATTCAGTATGATCTATCAGATTATAAACAGGGTTGGCACTCCAAGTAACACTTTTAGGTATGAATACGTCATTGTTAGCACAAGTATTTTCGATAAAAGAACCGGAACTTGAGGTTGCCACGTTCTGTTTAAGCGGGCGAATACAAACACTCAAATTGGGAAAATGGTGTAGAGCGTATATAGGATAGTTGTTGAGGTATTGGACTTTTACTTTGAAGTTAGCTGCATTTCTATATTGAGAAAATTAGTTAACATGAAGGGTCTACGACTGCCCCCATCCGTTTTTATAGTTTTGGATTTTTTAAATACGTAGCTGTCACTTATACCCAATTACTTTGAGGTCTTGAACAGTGGTACGTCACGGTGTTTCCTTAACATACCGCTTTATGTTGTTTTGTTCAGGTATGACAACCAAGTTATGATATTTTTAATTTTCTATAAAATGTGGATGAATGACGAAAGCTAGTTTTTTTTCCTATGGGACGTGACATCATTGAATTTTAACTTGTTACTCGTAGGTTATGCTCTACAACACACACACACAACTAATTGAGATTGACAAATTCTGATCGAATATAATGGAGTTCAATGGCTGTATACCAAATTACAGTCACTTTATAAGGACGGTGGCGACAATAGGGTAACCAATTTTTGACTGGTTCGACCATATTGCTGCTAAAATCATTTTGTTTACTTTTTGCCTACGTGGGTTTTTATGAGGTTTCTTGTTTTAGTGTATTATTTTATTAGGTTTTGTGATTATTTAAATGAATGTTGATTCAAACAATAAGTTCTAAGCCATTGGCCATATGGAGAAATGTGTTTAAGCGTGGTTCACCTGCTTTTTGCTTGTAGTTATAAAGTGTTTGTGATGGATTTGTAAATGACTGTGAACGTAAATATTTTATGTTTAGGTTTACTCCAAGAAAAGTTATTAAATATTGTACAGTATTATATTTTGGTTTTATTTTGCTGTAAAGGACAATTTTGTTTCATGTCTTAGTGTATGTTTTACTTTATTCAGCACCCAATTTGAGGTAGGAGGTCTAAATGATTAGCATAAAAGAAACTTTATTTTGTAGGCCTTCTTCAGTGTATCCTACATTAATAAATTCACTTGAGAGACAACTGCCATTAGTCAATTGCACAAACATTGTAATTTGTTAAAAATCTAAATGAAAAAGTAAGTTTGCCCTAGATAGTTTGCATAGATTATTAGAGTAAAGCATTAACATGTGCCTACATTTACAACCGACGCTAACAGAGGTTGTCAATGTAAAGTAAATTTCGATTTTTTTTCTGCAGTATATTACTCTTTCTAGACTGAAATTAATAATAATTTCAATAATTAACCTTTTAGCTGATCCAATTTTCATATATTAATGTGTTAAAGTAGATTAATTTACCCATATTTTGCGAAAAACTAACAATAGTATCTGTGCGCCCATTTAAACATTTAGAAATGTTGCATCAATATGGGGAGTGGACTTCTATTGTCGCCACTGTGCCTTAAGTTACTGTAGACCGAATCTCGTACCAGCGCCTCCTATCTCCGGAACCTTAAGTACAAGATGTAATAGTTGTAGTAAATAATTACTGTAATTCTTCCTTCTAAGTTGCAACCGAAGAATAAAAACTGGTAATATCTAGTTTAATGTAACATTAAACGATAACTTTTTCTACTCTGCAACGATTCGTTTTACTTTATAGTAATACCTTATAGACGTACATTTGGACGTAATGGAATTGTCGTTACAAGGTTCAGAAAGGTTCTGATACTTAAAAGTTGTTATTTTTGTAAACAGATTAGAAGCAGTAACTTTGAAAAATTACTATTGGACTCAATTTCGTAAGTAGGTGCTTGACAGTAGTAATTATATAATTACTTTACATAGAAAATTACTATAAAGTATTATTCGCAGTAACAAATACATATACAATACCTAAAAACGTGTAACCCAAAGTGATTATTGATATATAGTAGGATTATTAGTGAATACGTAAAAACCCTTAAAGAATAATAGTAGAAACAGTTATAGCTACTTTATTGACAGCTGGGACCCTTAAGTATTCCACCATAAATATTTTATACAGGGTGCACCAAAAACTCTACCGATTCTAAACTTATGTTGAATTTCTGCTCCGCGAGGCAGCTAGTATTTCAGTCCTTTATTACCCACTGAGTTATTGGGACATATTCTCAGCTAATTCGAAATGATGAGTAAACAGTTTAAGTAAGTTTGTATAAACAAAAATAATATGTGAAACTGTATTTTATAGGGAAAAAGAGAATTATATCAATGATAAAAGGCGATTTTTCATTTTTTATTAAAAAATCTGTTTTAAATTAAAGGTCATATCTGAAAAAACTAGAGCAAAATTCAAATGTAAAAAAAATGTTTCGGTAAAAATTTCTATTATTACTAAAACTAGCATTAGAAGCAACATCGAATTCGAGATTGATAAAAAATCCGAATCCAACAAATCATATATATATATATATATATATATATATATATATATATATATATATATATATATTTATCGGCCACCTCTTAGTTTTTGGTAAACCCTGCATACAATATTCACGTTGGAAAATTTAAGGATGCCAACCTTGTGCATAATCTGATAGATATACCTTTGATTTCCTTGGTGCACTTCGAAGTTTCAACAGTTTATATAGATTATATTCAAAAATTAAGTATGGCGTAGGTACGAACTGTTAAAACGAATCCAATGTGGTGGAACAAAATGGCATCCAATAAAAATATTCGAAAGAATGGTAGTGAGTGTACTGAATATTTATAACGCGGGCAATTTCGGAAATTTACTGATTTTTTTTATACAACCAAGAATTTCAGAATCATTTTCAGTTAAGAGAAAATGTACATTTTCTATTGTAATAAATAATAAAATTATTCATATTATAATTAACAATTTTCCTGTATATAGTAGTTTCAGTTTTTTATTGTGTGTTGTTTTTGCAGCAAACGAACTAGAAATGTCTGTGTTATTCCGCTTGCATTATATGATACATAATTATCATGTATATTATAAACGTTTCTACATTATTACATCCCCGGCTAATCTAATCAACTAATACATAATCAATATAATGTTTATATTTAAATTGCAATATTCAGTTTTATTAGATATTTGCAATAGCATTACCACAGTAAAATATATATTAGTTTAAATTTAACGTAATGCCGTGGCAGTTAGTCCTGACGAATATATTGATTTTATAGTCGGACCGGTTCTGTGTTTTGCAATTAGTTAAATTAATTTAATTATTTTAATTTAAAATCAATAGGCACACGCACACGCGATATTGGTGGCTGGTTTTTGCTGAAGCGTTTTCTGTACGTTCATTTTGTTTAAATATTTCGTTACAATAATTTGGTTTTTTTTATACAGCCTGAGGGAACGGTGCGCAATTGTTATTTGAACATTTGTAAAGGGGCAGTTCGTGTTTATGAAAAACAGTTGATGCTAATGAAGCAATTAATAATACAATCGCATATTCAAAAAAAAAACTGTATAATATAGTAAAAAACGCTGTATAATAAAAACAGTTTATGTATAAAGAGATAAAAGAAATTTGACCTATATCACCGTTAATTTTTACGGCAGAGATAGTAGAAGCTAAGAATCCGGATCTATTGGTTCTGGACTCAAGAGAAAAACACTTCTATATGATAGAAGTTTTCTTCACCTTTGAACCAAATATCTCTCTTAAAAATCGATAATTTTGTTTTACCAAGAATTTCATGGTTATGATTTTTTTCTTTATATATACTGCCTTTCAAAAATTTTTATTGGGCGCCATTTTGTTCCATCAAATTGGATTCGTATTTTGTCTTATCAATTTTTAACTATGTCACACTTGATTTTTATGGATAATTTAAAATAAATTGCATAAGTAGGTTTTACAGGAATTTCTTTGTGTGCTATTTTGGTCCGTAATGTTGAATTCGGCCACTTTACCTTTATATCACATTTAATTTTTCTGCAAAATTTAAGTCAATTTGAATTTCTCTATACCACAATTAATTCCTCCGCAAATTTTGAAAACAATCTATGCAGTATTTTTTCGGACTGATTTTTAAAATGTTTTAATAAGCCTCCATTTTATTTGGCCATTTTGTACATATTTGAGATAATTTGGTAAAATCGTAGTAATTTTTTAATAATTTACTAGGCCTCCATTTTGTTTAGCCAAAATTGGGTAATTAACTTTTTAGTTATGCCGCGACCAGAGAGACAAATCAGACAGACGGAATCGAGGAAGGGACCCTGAAAAGATCAGAAATCTTGGAGTGTGATATTTTCATGACTAGGGGAGACTGTTGTATACTGGGACAATATTTTTTAAATGAACATAAAAATTATATTTTAGTAGTATTTTGGGATTTTTTGTGTTAATTACATTTGAAACACAATAGTACTTCCAAAAATAAATTTTATTATGAATACAGTAAAATGCTGAACCAAAAAAGGCATTGTCCCACTACACGCCCGAGTCCCACTATACAACAACCCCTTGTTTTATAGTGGGACCTGAATGTGTACATACTGGGACAACCTGATAATAATAATGTTTAATTGAAATAAAATACGTATAACTCAGTAACAAGATACAAAGACATATTTTATTTATAACTCATCAAAAATATGAAAGCATTACTTTTTAAGTTTGTTGGTAACTAATATAATATATGTAAAACAAACAAAACTAATTGAAAAACAAATTTAAATGAACAAGAAAATTATTCTATGTTAAAAGAAGAAAAGTCATAATCAAAACACCATATCTTGGCTGCTCGTTCGGTCCCCCCTGATATAAAAGGAACAGGAAGTTTAATAACAATATCATCCTTTAAAATTAAATCGTCGTCTCTTTTTTCTGGGAAGAAAAATTTATAATTGGCAGTCTTTTTTAGGAAATTGACAAGATATTCGTTTGCTTCAATTTTTTCTACTTGACCAACGTAATATTTTATTCTCTTTTTCAAAGGATATTTTACAAGGACAAAATCAGTAGGCTTTACTTCCAAATCTGCTTCTCCTTCAAATTCATCCGAAATATCAGAACTGTCATCACACAAATCTTTTATGGATACGTCACTGTCACTAGAGTCTATAAATAAATTCTTTGTAACAGCCTTTACCTTTGCACTCTTTTGTATTCTTTGTGTATCTTTCGCTATTTTTTCTTCTTCTTTTCGCTTTTTTTCTTCAATTACTGGCGTGTCAGTTAGAATCATTGATGTGATTTTTTTTCTTTTCTGATTTAACTTTCTAGCTGCTGCTTTTAAATGTGGTCTTATAGATTCCGGAGTAACGATATTCTTTTTAGGCATTATTTCCTTTTCTGGGTTGGTTCTGGAACAGCCTGGCTGAGTGGTGTCTAAAACATTTGAAGCCAAATCACCTGCATCAGGATCATCCATAGAACTTTCAGCAAGAGATTGTGTACGGTTCGTGACCGACGAACACAAATAGTCTGATTCCTGAAATATCTCTGAATTTAAAGGGTAAATCCCTGTGTGTTGAAATCCTTTAATTATGTTGCTTGGTGTAAAAGCTAACCCAAAAGATTTTCCAACTATTTCTGCTATATTGTACAAAGTTACTGGAACACCAGGATGATTTATCAGCCATTCGTCCATAGCTTTATTATAGTATCCTTTAAATGGGCCGAAACAAGACACGTCAAGAGGCTGAAGTTTGTGACTACAATGTGGCGGTAATGTAACCAATACGATGCCGTTTATTTTACAATATTGTAGCATCCTAACATCTGTATGACTTTCATGATTATCTAATATTAATAATATCTTGTTGTTTGTATTACAATGTACTGCATCTGTTACGTGTTTCAAATATTCCAAAAAGTTGGTTCCAGTCATCCAACCACTTGGATGTGCTGCTCCTTTTGAGCCAGATGGTGCACCATTAAGCATGTGCGGTTTAAAGTTTTTTCTCGGAAAAACGAAAAACGGCGGTACATATGTACCATTAGCAGAGATAGTGGCACACATTGTTACTAAAACTTCTCTCTCGGCGCTCGTTACCTTACCTACTTGCTTTTGACCACACGGAGCTATTATTTTTGGGGGTCTGTGTACAGTTGTTACAGCGGTTTCATCGCAGTTAAATATATGGTTAGAATTAAAACCATATTTTTCAAATACATTAAGAAGGTTAGTAAAAAATAAACCAACATTATGTTTGTTGAAACTTCTTGCACGGCTTAAGCTTGTGGCTTCAGGGGTTCGTAAACTTATATTGTGTCTAGCTCGAAAAAGCTTCATCCATTCTTCTCCGGCACACTTATTTTTGTTCCAAGATTCAGGAATTAATTTTTCATTCGAGATAGTAAATCTATAGGCAAACAAACGGGTTTCTTTAGCTGATAATCCGTAACACATATTTGCGGCAGTAATCAAGTATTCACTAAGCAACTGTTCTTCGTCATCCGAAAATATTTGGGAAAATCCATGATGCCTCTCAAAGCTAAAACTTACTTTCTGCTCCTCATTGGTATTTCGATATTTTGCAATATATCTCTGTAAGGCAGATTTGGATACTTCAAATTGACCGGCGGCCTCCCTGATTTTAATATTTTGGTTAATAACAGCTAAAACAGTTCTCTTCATTTTGTCTGCATTTTCCGCATGAGCTTGTTTACTCTCTTTGTAAGATTTGTTGTTTTTTCGGGGTCTTTTTTTATCGCTCATTTTCTGTAATCAAAACAAAAACAGTTACCCACGTATTATGTATCAACTTTATGCCAATTTAAGTTTTAAATGTTGTGGTAATTCTAACTAAAAATATATATTTTATTATCTTCTTCCATGCTTTCGAACACGTAACGTGAGATAATAAAAAGCAAATTCAGCATTTTTACTCTGGCAAACCATAAAAATATCCATTAATACACACTTATAAACCGTCGGGTGTATAGTGGGACAGACCCAGTATGCACCATATGCTTTTGTCCCACTATACAACACTAGACTTATTTTAGGTTATGCCTCAATTTTTTTAACAAAAATGTAATTACAAGCAATATATGTCCAAACTTACCTTTAAAACACTTTGGGCACTATGTATACGAATATTCACAAACTAATTTTAATAAACAAGGGTAATATTCTACCCGATTTCAACAGGAAACTAAAAACTTTATGACTGCAAATTCACGTGTTCGCCGGTTTCAGACATACTGAACAATTTGCTGATAAATATTTATAGCTACCAATAGAGGGCAGTGCATGAATATATTCCTGTATTTAATTCGGAATTTTACTTCGTTTAGTTTGCGGGAAATTTAAATTGTCCCAGTATGGAACCTGTTCCAGTATACAACAGTCTCCCCTACAGTCTTCCCTTTTACGAGCGAAGTAAAAAAGATAAAAAATTAGATACCTAAATATAATCTATCTATATGTAACACTAAGCCAGATTTTTAAGCAAATTCACAACAGGGTTGTACTGCATATACTTACATGATTTTTTTTTAAATAATCGTCTGGTTACCGAGATGTTTCAACACTATTTTTTGTATTGTTTTATTGCGTGTTTTTTTTCTATTAAACCAATATGTTTTCCTTTAATAACATTTCTGGACGATATGGACACGCGCCATCTAATGGAAAAGGCAGAACAAGGTCTGCCGGGCCAGCTAGTATTGCTTATAAAGCTTAAAAGTTACAGACCATGAATTTAAAGTGGGTTTTCATCCATCTATTACCCAAATTGTTTTCACAGCTTGGAACAAATGTATTTTGTACGTTGTACTTACGTCAAAAATATAAAAAAAAATATCTAGTTAGACGTATTTTGAACTAAATAGTTACTGAACTAATAAATATTTTCGCTATTAAAAAGCTGTTTTATCCTTTTAGAATCACCCTCCGTCTTCGAAAAATTTTCTGAAAATGCCAATAACTATTCTACCGTTTAAAAAAAAAACATAGAATTTTTATTTTGTTTTTAGAAAGCTGTTTTATCTCCTTAGATTTACCCAAAATAAAAGAAGAACATTTTTTTATATGCAAAAAGAAAATAAGTTTACTCCATTTTACCGTTTTTTCTTAAGATACGTGTTTTAGAATAGAAAATATTTTAATTTTGGATTATGATTTGAACTCATTCTGATGAGTAGTTTTTAAGCTACGCCGCAAACTGACAGACAGACGGAGCGATGAAATTGATAAAATATATTTTTGGCATCTAACGGCGCTAAAACCTGCAAATATTTAAAACCTAAGAGGCTACTTTTTTTCTTGATTACAAATATTTTACTTGGCCTCCATATTGGATCTTTACCAAAATTTTACCAGCTCACCTCCATATGATCCTTAATTCTTGACGAAAATGTGAAATCTATCGGATAAGTTGTTTTTGAGCTATGCCGCGAACAGATGCACCGACAAACAGACCGACGGAATGTTTTTCGACATCTAGGGACGTTAAAACGTAAACATCTGAAAAAATCTCGGAGGATGATTTTTCCACATTTACCAGGGAAGTAAAAATTATGTGGCCTCCATTTTGTTCCGTCATCCTGAATTCGTACCACAACTTTACCAGTTTGCCTTTATATCACACTTAATGCTTGCACAAAATTTTAAATCAATCTAATATGTAGATTTTTCAGGCCGATTTTTTAAATTCTTTATTAGGTCGCCATTTTGTTTTGCTATCCTATATTCATACCAAAATGTTACAAGTTCATTCCTATGTAACACTTGATTTTTGTATAAAATTTGGGGAAATTGGATAATTAGTTTTTTGTAATAATTTTTTTAACATTTAACTAGGCCGCCATTTTGTTCCGGCATATTGGGACAGACAGACAGACATACCGACAGGCGGACCAACGGAATTGATAAAATATATTTTTTGGCATCTAGGGATGCTAAGACATGAAAATATGTAAAACCTGAGACGATGATTTTTTCACGATAACAAATATTTTATTTGGCCGCCAATTTGTTCCGCCATCTTAAATTAACACAACAGTTTTACTAGTACCACAATTTACTAGGCACACAATTTGAAATCAGTCCAAAAAATAGGTTTTTCAGGCTGAATTTTTAAATATTTTCGCCATTTTGTTCTGCAAGCTTGGATTTGAACCAAAATTTTACCAGTTGATTCCTACATAATGCCTAATTTCTGTAAAAAGTTTTAGATAAATTGTAAAAGTAGTTCATTAATATTAATTTTTTTAAAAATTTCATTAAGCCGCCATTTTGTTTTGCCAAATTGAATATTTTACAAAAAGTTACCATGTCATCCTCATATAACTCATATAATTTTTGTCCAAAATTTGAAGCTAATAGGGTAAGTAATTTTTTAGCTATGCCGAACAGACAGCCACACAGATGGACGGAATTGAGAAAACATGTTTTTCGGCATCTTTTGTTCTTATTCAATTTATAAAAACTGATTTCTACAACAGCTTGTAGCTTTCGGCACCATAATACGATAGAATTTGTTAACATTTCTTGGTTAAGATTTTGCCTGCACGTTATTACTCTTTCTTTCAATTCCTGAACAGTGTTAACCACCACATCTTCATATAAACCATTCTTTCCAGAACACTGCATACTGTATAATCCACTGGATTAAGATCCGGACTGTTTGGGGGCCAAGACTGAGGTTCTATAAAATCTGGGCAGTTCTCCCGTAAATATCTAATGGTACTGTTGGAGGTATGTGCAGGTGTTGAAATGTATCACAAATACATCTCGCAATATCTAAAACAACGAGAATTAGTAGAAATCATTAAGAAGAATAACAAATAATAAAGAATGATATAAAAAATGAATACAGAATGATTTAAAACGAAAACCTTTTAAAAAGGTTGTCGTTAATGTTATTTACTTTTCATAATTAAATAATGTAAAGTTCAATTTTCTCGAGTCTAATAAATAAAACATTTTTCCTGTTTTTTGCTCTTTTTTGAAATTTTTGAAATTTCAGAACACCTACCTAATTCAGCAAATACAAACTTATAAATTGTTTTGGCCCATTAAATAACTCTAGCATGCGACTTAAATTAAAAAATTAACTAATAATAAATTTAATTCAATCAAAATCTTCAAGTTGCTGGTCATTATCTGAAAACCAATCCAGGACAGATCAGTCAAAATCTGTAAAAAATCCAGGACACCAGGTCACAAAGAAGAACACCTAATCATATAAATGGTTTATCAATTTTAAACATGATACATAATATTTTAATTGAGTAAAAAACTTTGAAAATCACTTATACAACCGCTTTTCAACTTGCAACTAAGTTACTATAAAGTTGCATAAAGTACTGTACTATATTTACCTCCTAGGTATATATAATAAAAACTAAACATAATATTATGAAGAAACAAATAAAACTTTGGTTTAATATAGTTTTTATAATAATTAGTGTGTTTGCTTTCATATTTTATTAGTTTCAAACAAAATAAACGTTACAAATAATATTTTCAGTGAGTAAAAAAATTAAAATTTGAATATCACTTAACACATATTTATATTGCAACAAAGTTACTATAAAATATATCTTACTATATATCTATCTAGACCTTACCTTAGGTATTAGCTCGAAAACAAAATACAAACTAGATAATAAAAACCAAACCAAACATATATTATGAAGAAAGTTGTATTTTATGCTGTGTTGTTTCCGGAAAAATTAAAAATTGTCAAAATCCAGTACAAAATGTGTCCTTCTCGGGAGATCGGAAGGACGAAGGACAAATACGCTAAATTCCACTAAAATCCAGGATATCCTTTCTTCCAAATACAGGACGGTTGGCAACCCTATTCATACCGAATGTTCATTTTTCGAAAATGTCAAGTAAAAACTAGGTTTTGAGGTTGCACATTTTCATGGTCACCCTGTATACATAAAATTACATAACGGGATAACAAAAGAGATGCAAATGGGGTTTATGTCTATTACACACCTCAATGCTTTAGTTTGAAAAGGGTATTTTAAAAAATGTAGATTTAATTATAAAACTTGCTATCTTTATCGCCCTTATAAAAACGTGGTGATCGGATTTTAAATCAAAATATCCGTTATCAAAGAAACGTCCTCTACAATTTAACGTTTGCCTCATCAAAATCGGTCAAGCCGTTTAGATAATATGCGGGAACAGAAAAAAAATACATACAGGTCGAATTGAGAACCTCCTCTTCTTTTGAAGTCAGTTAAAAATACTACTGAAGTACTTTAAGATTTTTTTTATTATCTACAGACAACATTTTATCAATAATTTACTTGATAAATATTTTTCCAATCGATCGTTTTGCGCAATAAATTGCAGTATTTATGCTAACAAGTCAACCTTTTAAATAAAGAATGAAGCTGTCGATAAATTACGGAAGTAAAATAACATTGCTAAGTGCTTTTTGGGGACAAATTAGAATAACGAATACTGCAATTTTTCCCGAAAAATATCACATTGAAATATATCAAGCTGCCAACTAACGCCTGACGCGTCATCCGATTTTGTTTGGTCGAAAATCATCAAACATGCATTTGCATGTTTTATTAATTTTACAACGTCCAGAAAATGGAAGCGCCAATACAAAATTGACAACAAAATGCATGCGGGCATGTCTTCCTGGCTGGTGCTCGGCTTGACAGCAAATCGATATGGGTTTTTATCATCTACGTTATTTTTCGCAGTACTTTTACATAGTCCATTAATTGGGAGTTTGAGGGGATGTAAAGTGCTAAATTGCAATGCAAATGGTGCCTGCTGAGGGGCTGTTTAAGAATGTACAGAGTGCTCACACGTAAACCATCCAGTTCACAAAAAAATTGCTCAAAAATCAGTTTTTGTCCAATATCTCCCAAAATATTGCAGATAGAACAATATTGGTTGACTGGTTACAAAAAAGGTTATTATAATTATTTTCGGAATTGAATATTCATAACTCAAAATGCGTTTGGAAAAAGACATCCGTGGCTACATAACATAACATAACCTCAAAAAAAATTTTTTTCGAGGTTTACTTTTTCAAAAACTATGAGAACTGCAGAAAGAACATGAACAACTTTTTTTAGGTAAATATTAAAAAACACTACATAAAATTAAAAACCCATCGATTTAGTTTCTTGACAATGTATTAGGATAATATTAGCCAATTTCCGATTTGAACAAAAAATTGAAGACTGTAAATATTGAAAACAATTATAAGATATACTTGGATGTTTTACTAATGTAGACAAAATATTTACAGTAAAAAATACCTAGATGTCAGATTAGCTAATCAAGCGGGCGTTTCAATAGTCACTGTTTTCTATTCACCTATTAGGAAAATTTTATTCAGTAATTCCCAAGCAGACAGGCCATGAGTTAATCTGTGCCCCACTTTAAAAAAAAACATTTTTAAGTTTGGTCTATCTTTATCTGGATCTTTAAAGTATGAAATAATTTCGTTTCATAAAATGTAAAGGGTGAACTTACAATACCAAATGATCTTAAAGGTTTTTTCAATTTCATCGGTCTGCCTGTCAGTCTTTCTGTTCGCGCCATAGTTAAAAAACACCTTACCTTGACTTCAAATTTTGGTCAAAAATTCAAAGGGTATTTTGATAAAAATCCAATATAGCAAAACAAAATAGCGGCACAGTAAAATGTTAAAACATTTATTACTAAAGTACTGATCCAATTTCTCTCAAATTTTGCACAAAAATAAAGTATTATTATGTAGAAATCAACTGGTATAATTTAGAACGTATCAAAAATCCAAATTCAGTATAGAGATGAACTAGTAAAATTGTAGTACCAATTCAACATGGCGGATCAAAATAGCGGCCAAATAAAATGTTTGTAATCGTGAAAAAATCACCATCTCAAATTTTATATATATTCACGTTTTAGCGTCCCTAGATGCCAAAAAATATCTTTTATCAATTCCGTCGGTCCATCTCTCGGTTTCTCTGTCTCTGTCTGCCAGTTCGAAGCGCTAGCTTAAAAACTACTTATCAAATTTGTTTTAAATTTTAGTCAAAAATTAAAAGGTCATATCGACCATCCGGAAGAAGAAGGGACAATTCAAAAAACATGTTTTTATAGGAGAGCTGTTTAAAGTTTTTAGTATAGCGAAAAGTTTTATAACTTTGATACCTGCCAAGATTTAGACATAATTTTTGGTTTATATATACTTTTAAACATTTGGCATAAAATGCATGTAACAGAAAATTTTAGAAAGTTATGATTTTAGGAAAAAAAACAGATTTGTAACCTTCTTGAACATAATTTAATTTTTATGTTATAAATTGTAACAAAAAATCTTTTATTTCTTTAGTTGTATAACAACTGTATCTAACTTATCGATTATTCTAATTAATTATTAAATTAATTAATAATTTGAATCAAGAATTAAAAACCTTCATACCTGCAAATAGTTTTGAAAACGCAACATATAACTTTCTTCTGCAGAAAAAAAGTTCAAATCTTTCTTAACTCCTTTTTGTTTTTATAAGTATTAAACAAACATAAATAATTTTTTAAACGAGAAATGAAAATCTTTAGCTAATAATCACTTAAATAAGTAAAGAACAAAACAGCTGAACAAAAACAAATATTGTTTGTATTTATGCCTAGCATTAAAAATAAAAACATCAGTCTTTAAAAACTAATTAAGTAACTTTAAAACTAAGAAGGAAAGCTTAAACATTAAACAGAAGGCAAAATTAAGAAAAAACAAACTAAAGGTTTATAAAAATCTAAATAATAAAAAGGTGCACACTTTTTTTCTAAATCAAATCCAAAAGCCCTTTTTTCTTTGCCTCGGAAATACTTGCTCACAAAAGCGATTTTTGAGATATTTATATAAAGTTGTGAAGCCAATTTTTTTTAAATCAATGATGTCTTTGAAGCATAATTCCATAACCTCATAGTTTTTTCGTTTTTTTTTTAGTTTGCCTGGTTATAACAGCATATTGATCGGGAATAAAAATGGGATTACCTTTTCTATAATTTGAGACCCCGGTCCCAATTCTCACGTGTACACTATCTCCCTCATTTGGCTATGCCCTTTAATAAAAAACTTGTGAGTAATGGATTTAACTTTTAACTTATTAATGATATAAAAGTAACAAGCAGAGATGAATTTATTTTTATTTTGTCCACAGCAACTGTCTGTATAGAAAATTATTTCAATATCTTCTTCACTTTTATTGGGAAGAGCTTCAATGTTTCAACAAGTATTTTTCTTTTTTTCCTTGGTGTTATACTCTTTTTAACTCTTTTTATTTGTTATACTCTTCTAATTCGCTGGATGATTCTGATGATCTGTTTTATGATTCAGATTCTTTTTCGTATAAAGGATCTCGAGTACTATCATCGGAGCCATATAGGTCAGGTTTTAAATTCTCGTCGAAGACATCTTAAAAACAGAAAAAAATGGGAATTTATTTCAAATTATGGGGATATAATAATCTAAAATTACCTTCATTGAAGTTCATTGCATTTTCCAAAGGGTATTCATTTTTCTTAAAAGATTTAAACAAGGAATCTGAGGATGAACTTGAAGACGATGATACTTGAACATAAACTGCAAGAACCTGAACTGCCAGAGCTGCTCAAGGACGTAGGTACTTTTTTGTTTTCTTTTATTTCTGATTCAGATTCTACAATGCCTGAAAATAATATAAGTAACAGTTTTAGCAGAATTACTTAGAAAATCTTAATGAATACTCGCCTTCAGTGATAACACTATTGTTTTCGGTATGAACTTCACACATATTTTCTTCAAGCCGCTTGAAATTGTTATTATTCTTGACCGGTATTTGGCTCGGTTAAGAAGAATTATCAGTGGAATTTTGGCCTTTCTTTGGTCCAGCATCAATATTTAACACACCATCAATAGCATGAAAATTTTGAGTTGTAACCCTCTTCTTCCGGATGGTCCATATGTCATAAATTATTATTAGAACATCTAATTATCAAATTTACCTGAAATTTACACATAAATCAAGCATTACATAGGAACGAACTGGTAAGTTTTTGGTATGAATTTAAGGTAGCAAAACAACGTTGCATTTTGTGCAATAAGTGGGATATAGAGATAAACTGGTAAAGTTGTGGTACTAATTCAAGGTTAGAAAAATTTTATTCAACTGACTTTAAATTTTGCAGAAAAATTAAATGTAATGTAGATATAAACTGGTGTGTGTCAATGTAGAAATTACTGTGGCATAGGTAGAAACTGGTAAAATATTGGTAGGAATCCAATATGTTAGAATAAAATGACGCCCAATAAAAATGTTTGAAAAGAGATTATATTGTTACTAAATAACAATGTACTTCACTATTCTTAATAAGAGGAAAGATTTATAAAAAGTTACGGGTAAAGGTCATTTATCGATTTTTATTCATACTTTTATATATTCTTTATAAGCAATATTATATGAAGCTTTACTTACTTATTAATTTAACAATGAAAAGTTCTGCTATCATTATTTTTAGATTATCATTAAACCTCTTAATTGGCTGCTTTTCTGATTTTATAACCCTCAGAAGAAAATATTTTCAATTAACATAAGACATTGACAGTTAGACACTAAGAAGATCGAAAGATAGTCAAAATTGTTGGACTGGAAAAAGCTATCCCAAGATATATATTATTGGGCTGGTCTTTTACTAAAATATCTAGAAATATACAGGCAATCTTATTTAAAAGAGCAAGTTGATACCTAGTAACATCAATATAATTTCTAACACTGGAACCTGTGGTGGAAGATAGATTAAAATACAAGAGTTCTAACCACACTACACCTCAACTTGTTACGTTCTGGACGCGCGTTTCGCTAACCAAGTTAGCATCATCAGCAGATGATATAAACTAAAGTAACTTATCCTAACCGAGACTATTTATAAGTAAATGTGGTCACACTTGGTTGCACCCGACTGCACCGTTGTCAAGTAAACAATAGAGGGGACTATAGGGAATAGGCCCTCTGTCTTTATTTAGTGCTTTCTTACCACATTTAACTATTTCTATACTCTCAAATGCATCCAATAATCTATTATTAGATACATTTTTAATCAACTTAAGATTATTTATTCCTATTCGGTGATTGTTTTCCAAAGCATGTTGGGCAACGCTTGACTTTTCTGTTCTTCCGTATCTTAAATGTGCCATGTGTTCTTTAAAACGAATGTTTATGGAGCGTTTAGTTTGCCCAACATATTTTAGATCACAGTCATTACAGCTAATTTCATAGATGCCACTGCTCTCCCTCAAGTCGACTTTGTCTTTGGGGTTTCCAAGGAGAATTTTCAAACTATTCTCCGTTTTGTAGGCTACTCTAAAACCTACGTTTTTAAATACTTTTTCTAGACCTCTCGTATATCTGGGATCATATGGGATTACTATGAATTTATTGGAAGCCTCAGGTATTTGAAGAGTAGTGACATCTTTTAACATTTTCTTATGCTTATGTCTATTTACTAGTTTATGTACAAAATTATCATTATATCCATTACTTTTAGCTATATTTTTAATCCGATTCATTTCATTGTTAAAACGTTCTTTACTTAGTGGAAAATTGACTAACCTGTGAGTTAAGAAATGGAATGCTGCCATTTTGTGTTGACGGCAATGAAATGAGTCGGATGTTATATATCTATCAGTATTAGTAAATTTCCTATAAATATCAAATTCTAATTTATCGTTATTTCTAATAACTAACGTGTCGAGAAAAGGTAATTGCCCATTGTTCTCCTTTTCGTACGTAAAATTAATGGAAGGATGTTTATTGTTTAATGTTTCTAAGAAAGTGTCCAAATTTTCTGTTTTAGTATCAAAAATAGCAAATATATCGTCTACGTATCTATACCACACCCTTGGGAAATACTTGAGTTCTTTTTTGAATTGGGTTTCTAATCTGCCCATAAACAAATTTGCAAGGAACGGAGATAAGCAATTGCCCATCGCAGTTCCCTCTAGTTGTTTATAATATTTATTGTTGTACTGAAAAAAATTTTGATTCATACATAATTTTGTGAGAAGTAAATACTCATCAATAATTTCTTTCTTCAAATTATTGATTTCAAGTAGTTCCTTTAGGTACTCTAAAACTAGTGGTATGGGTACACTAGGAAACAATGAGCTTACATCAAAAGATATTAAAATTTCACCTTCTTTTAAGTGAACATTCTTAATTTTATCTAAGAATTCTAACGAGTTAGTAACCTCAAAGTTATCATACGAGATATTTAATTTGCCGAATTCTTCTACTAACCATTTTGAAATATTGTACGTTGGTGATCCAACAGCTGAAACAATAGGTCTCATGGACTTCCCAGGTTTATGAATTTTGGGAAGGCAATACAGTTTACATAACTGTGGGTTACTATGTGTTAGTTTGAATTTTAGTTTATCGGACACAAGGTTTTTACACTGTTTTAAAGCACTTTTTACTTCTGTTATCATTTTTGATAACGGGTTTTTCTCAATTAAATCATAAGGACCAGTTTGAATAAAATTTTTTTACGTTTTGGGCAGTATAACAACCTTATTTCCTTTGTCAGCTTTTAAAAAAGAACATTCCTTTTTCTTCAGTCCCTGGATTACTTCAGTGTTTTTATTTTTGACTTGTTGTTAACAACGTTTTTTGAGATTTGATTTCTGCAAGCCTCCTAATGAATCCCTTAGTGACTGGTATTGAATGGAACTTTCAATATTCCCTATAATACTGGTAAACTATTTTTTTACTGGATTTGCAAAATTTAAACCTTTTTCAAAAGGGCGTATTCTATCAAAAGACAGAAAATTTGGACTTCTTTTGTTTTTGTGGTTTCAACTTTCTCAGTTTGTTTTTAAGAACACATTTTCTTCAAAAATTTGGCATCGATAACTACGAATATTTTTCTTCTAACCATTTCAAATTTAAATTACTAAGCTTATAAGAGTTTTTTAAATAATCCGTAAATTTCAAGCATACTGTTTGCTATACAGATTTTTAATTTCTAATCTACCACTTTTGTTTGGCAAAAGATTCAACTTTCCCAGTAACGGGTGATTGTTTATTAGAAATAATTTAGAAAACTAAAAAGACTTGCATGATTTTAGACACCAAATATTGATAACCTAATTATAGTACTTACAATAAAGAAATTTAAGCCATGTTAAGTCCTAACACTGGAACCTGTGGTGGAAGATAGATCAAAATACAAGAGTTCTAACCACACTACACCACAACTACACCACAACTTGTTACGTTCGGGACGCGCGTTTCGCTAACCAAGTTAGCATCATCAGCCTAAAGTCTTATCCTACCGAGACATTTATAAAATGTGGTCACACTTGGTTGCATTGCACCGTTGTCAACTAAACAATAGAGGGGACTAGGTTATTTAGTTTCTTACAATTTAACTATTTCCATCCAATAATCTATTATTAGAACATTTTAATCAACTTAAGATTATTTATTCCTATTCGAAATGACTTTTCTGTTCTTCCGTATCTTAAATGTGCCATGTGTTCTTTAAAACGAATGTTTATGGAGCGTTTAGTATTTTAGATCACAGTCATTACAGCTAATTTCATAGATGCCACTGCTCTCCCTCAAGGATGACTTTGTCTTTGGGGTTTCCAAGGAGAATTTTCATATTCTCCGTTTTGTAGGCTATCTAAAACCTACGTTTTTAAATACTTTTTCTAGACCTCTCGTATATCTGGGATCATATGGGATTACTATGAATTTATTGGAAGCCTCAGGTATTTGAAGAGTAGTGACATCTTTTAACATTTTCTTATGCTTATGTCTATTTACTAGTTTATGTACAAAATTATCATTATATCCATTACTTTTAGCTATATTTTTAATCCGATTCATTTCATTGTTAAAACGTTCTTTACTTAGTGGAAAATTGACTAACCTGTGAGTTAAGAAATGGAATGCTGCCATTTTGTGTTGACGGCAATGAAATGAGTCGGATGTTATATATCTATCAGTATTAGTAAATTTCCTATAAATATCAGATTCTAATTTATCGTTATTTCTAATAACTAACGTGTCGAGAAAAGGTAATTGCCCAGTGTTCTCCTTTTCATGCGTAAAATTAATGGAAGGATGTTTATTGTTTAATGTTTCTAAGAAAGTGTCCAAATTTTCTGTTTTAGTATCAAAAATAGCAAATATATCGTCTACGTATCTATACCACACCCTAGAAATACTTGAGTTCTTTTTTGAATTGGGTTTCTAATCTGCCCATAAACGTAAAAAAAGATTCAAACTGGTCCTTATGATTTAATTGAGAAAAACCCGTTATCAAAAATGATAACAGAAAAAAAGTTTTAAAACAGTGTAAAAACCTTGTGTCCGATAAACTAAAATTCAAACTAACACATAGTAACCCACAGTTATCTAAACTGTATTGCCTTCCCAAAATTCATAAACCTGGGAAGTCCATGAGACCTATTGTTTCAGCTGTTGGATCACCAACGTACAATATTTCAAAATGGTTAGTAGAAGATTCGGCAAATTAAATATCTCGTATGATAACTTTGAGGTTATTAACTCGTTAGAACTCTTAGATAAAATTAAGAATGTTCACTTAAAAGAAGGTGAAATTTTAATATTTTTTGATGTAAGCTCATTGTTTCCTAGTGTACCCATACCACTAGTTTTAGAGTACCTAAAGGAACTACTTGAAATCAATAATTTGAAGAAAGAAATTATTGATGAGTATTTACTTCTCACAAAATTATGTATGAATCAAAATTTTTTTCAGTACAACAATAAATATTATAAACAACTAGAGGGAACTGCTGGGCAATTGCTTAATCCGTTCCTTGCAAATTTGTTTATGGGCAGATTAGAAACCCAATTCAAAAAAGAACTCAAGTATTTCCCAAGGGTGTGGTATAGATACGTAGACGATATATTTGCTATTTTTGATACTAAAACAGAAAATTTGGACACTTTCTTAGAAACATTAAACAATAAACATCCTTCCATTAATTTTACGTACGAGAAGGAGAACAATGGGCAATTACCTTTTCTCGACACGTTAGTTATTAGAAATAACGATAAATTAGAATTTGATATTTATAGGAAATTTACTAATACTGGCGGCCACTGTAGATATATAACATCCGACTCATTTCATTGCCGTCAACACAAAATGGCAGCATTCCATTTCTTAACTCACAGGTTAGTCAATTTTCCACTAAGTAAAGAACGTTTTAACAATGAAATGAATCGGATTAAAAATATAGCTAAAAGTAATGGATATAATGATAATTTTGTACATAAACTAGTAAATAGACATAAGCATAAGAAAAGGTTAAAAGATGCCACTACTCTTCAAATACCTGAGGCTTCCAATAAATTCATAGTAATCCCATATGATCCCAGATATACGAGAGGTCTAGAAAAAGTATTTAAAAACGTAGGTTTTAGAGTAGCCTACAAAACGGAGAATAGTTTGAAAATTCTCCTTGGAAACCCCAAAGACAAAGTCGACTTGAGGGAGAGCAGTGGCATCTATGAAATTAGCTGTAATGACTGTGATCTAAAATCTAAAATATGTTTTAAAGCAAACATAAACGCTCCATAAACATTCGTTTTAAAGAACACATGGCACATTTAAGATACGGAAGAACAGAAAAGTCAAGCGTTGCCCAACATGCTTTGGATTTTTACCTATAAATAGTCTCGGTTAGGATAAGTTACTTTAGTTTATATCATCTGCTGATGATGCTAACTTGGTTAGCGAAACGCGCGTCCAGAACGTAACAAGTTGTGGTGTAGTGTGGTTAGAACTCTTGTATTTTGATCAATATAATTTAAAAATGGTAATTAAACCAAGAAACTTTTGTATTTTTTTCTGTGTCATACCACTTCTAAAAATAAGGTAATAGAAAAACTAAAACATTTAAAGCTATATAGGTCTACATTCGACAAAAGAAGTATTTAAATCAGGTATAAAGGGATTACTCTTGAAAGGTATATGAAAAAAATTAAAGCGACAAATTAAATCTAGGGGTTGTTCCATTCCCAAGGAAGCAATTTAATTGAAGGAACATATTTCATTGTCTTGTAGAAGGGTTGCGGCAAGGGAATTTGTATTTTCTTAATTTTTTATGAATTTCAAAAATATGACGAAAAAAGGTGAGAATATTTTGAAGAGGAAGTTCTTTTTAAGTGGCAGTCATGTAACAATTAAATGATTTTTTTTTATCTTAACGCAGTAATTTAAAGGGTGTTAAACAAAACTTTATTAATCGTGGGAAAGCTTGTTTTATTCATGCTTAGGACGCACAATGATTTTTTTTAGTCATTTTCTGCGGTGGAAATTAAAGACTGGCATTTTTATAGTAATATGGACATTTTATTAAGTAATTTATTTTAATAACAAAAATATATTTCTAATGCAAATAGATGAAAATACAAAGTTAGGAAAATTGATTTATATAACCCACTCAAGAACCCGCTGATGATCGTTGTAATGTTTTTAAGAGAAAGAATACATCTTGTGATAATATCGATTTGTTTTTTTTTTGTAGTAAATGCTAACATAGAACGAGAGCTATCACGGCTGTGGTCAATTAAGAAATCATAGTTCTTGGGATTAGACCGTGTCAAAATGGAATCACTTTCCGACGTTGCGCCTTCGATTGCACGAGGCATCTTCAATTCACGAGATCGCCCATTCAGTGTTCCGATCTCGTGAAGTGAAGATCTCTGAAGATGCCTGGTGCAATTGAAGGCGAAATGTCGGAAAGTGATTTCATTTCGACACGGTCTAATCCCAAGAACCATGATTTCTAGTAAATGCTGCTGATATCTGAAAAAATGTGGAGCATCGCTTATATAATGAAATGTGTATTTGCCTTTGTTCGAGATATTTTTCGAGTGTGATTTTTTCAAAATTTTCGATATGCTGGGTCAAGGACCTCTTTGGAAAGCTGTCCAAGAACGCAGATATATTGTCAATTACATATCCATCATTTAATAAAGTTTTGTCCAACGTAAATAACATAGAATACCAGTTGTATAAGATTATACAGGGTGTCTGGAGATTCTGTTCCAATATTTGGAGGGGCTATTCTACATATAGAAATATTGAAAAAAGTTCCTATGGAAACGTTTCGTTTTCGAGATACAGCGTAATAAAATTTGAAATATGTTTTAGTGTTTACTTCCCTCGTAAAAGAGAAGTATTGTAGTCGGGAGAAAATCACCCTCCCAGGTGATCTTCACATTTTAGGGTTACTAGATGTCAAAAAACATAGCATAGCATATCTCAAAAACTACTTATGCGATAGATTTCAAATTTTAATAAAAAATCAAGGGTCGTAAGGGGATAAAATTAAAATGGTTACATTTTGATAAAAATTGAATGTGGCGGAACAAAATGGCGACCCAGTAAAATTTAAAAAATATGTCACTAATAAACTATTGGTCTAGTTTAACTGCAGTTTTCCACAAAAATCAAGTATTACGTAGAAATCATCTGTTAAAAATTTTGATATGAAACCAAGATGGAGAAACACAATGGCTGGCAAATAAAATGTTAAAAAATTATTGCTAAAAAGTTACTTATCCAATTTACCTAAAATTTTTTGCAAAAATCAGATATTACGTAGAAACTAACGGGTAAAATTTTTGTACGGATCCAAAACGGCTAAACATAATGGCGGCTTAATGAAGTATTTAAAAAAAATCAGCTTGAAAAACTATTTATTAAATTGATTTCAAATTTGTGTAAGAATTACGTGTGATATAGAGAACTGGTAAAATTGTGAAGCGAATTCGAGATGGCGGAACAAAATGGCGGCCAAATAGAATGTTTGTATCGTGAAAAAATTCCCCTCCCAAAGTTTTATATGGTTTCAAGTTTTAGCGTTTCTAGATGCATGTTTTCTCAATTTTGGCAGCCTGTCTGTCAGTTTGCGGCACAGCCAAAAACTACATACACGATCGAAAAACATTTTAGCCAATAACTAATATGCAGAACATTTCACCAGACCACTATGTCTGGTGAAATGTTAAAAAAAAAATCACTAAAAAACGGATTATCCAATTTGTCTCAATTTACATAAAAATTAAGTGTTACGTAGAAATGAACTGGTAACATTTTATTTGAATCCAAAATGGCGGACTAATAAGATATTTTAACTGATAGACAGACAGACAAACCGACAGACGGACCGACGGACTTGATACAACATATTTTTTGGCATCTAGAGACGTCAAAAGGCTAGAAGATATGTAAAACGTGAGAGGATGATTTTTCAGATTAAAAAAATTTTATTTGGCCGCCATTTTGTTCCGAATCTTGAATTTGTGCCACACTTTTACTGGTTCATCTCTATACTACAATTAGTTATGGCACAAAATTTGAAATCAGTTCATTAAGTAGTTTTTTCAGGCTGAATTTTAAAATATTTTTTTAAGACGCCATTTTGTTCCGCCATATTGAATTCATATCAAAATTTTACCAGTTGATTTCTATATAATACTAGATTTTTCTGCAAAATTTAAGATACATTGGATAAGCATTTTCTTAGTAATATTTTTTTAACATTTCACTAGGCCGCCATTTTGTTTTGCCATATTACATTTTTAACAAAATGTTACCAGGTCATCTCCATATTTACCCTTAATTTTTGACTAAAAATTGGAGTCAATCGTAAGTAGTTTTTTAGCTATACCGCAAACAGACAGACCGACAGACAGACAGACCGACGGAATCGAGAAAATATTTTTTTCGTGATCTGAAAACCCTGAAACGTAAAGATCTGAATCTTTCACGATTACAATACTTTCCTTTTATGAGGGAAGTAAAAACAAGTGTGGGATAAGTAGAAACTGGTAATGGTATGAACCCAACATGGTGGAACAAAATGGCGCTCAATAAAAATGTATGAAAAGGCAATTAATAATTATCTCTAAAAGTTAAATTTTGATGATAATTAAAAGTTCTGACTATTATCAGTATCTACATTTTGCAATGCGCATGTCGTATTTATAAGAACCATAAGAATTTTCAAACATTCAGCGATATCAGTAAATATACTAGGAGAAATGCAAATACCCTCTACAACTGAACGATTCACTTAAATTCAGGAGAGCCCTAAAATCAAGCCTTTAAAAAAATTAAACGTTGCGTTATGTAATATTTTATACCAGTTAAGTAAAGGTAATGTCTTCGTAATCTTTTTAAATGGCAATTCCGATGCAATGTAATTTGAATTAATTGAATTCACTCTACTTGTATAAATACATAAAATATAATTATGAAAATTTCAGGACATCCTACAAAATCTCCTCGCCATCTTAAAATATCCTAATTAGAAAAAAACTGGGCACCTAATTATAAGAATCTATATGAGAGACACCAAAGAAGAGCCTTATCGATTTAAAATTAAGCATTGTTCATGAAAAGACATCGTCAAAAATAACAATGGCGAAGGAAAAGAAGCCATTATGAAAATTATAATGGGCCGAGTCGACCTTCTTTTATTTTAACCTTTCATTAAATGACACCGTGGCACTCTTTGATGAGCGAAATTATTTGCACTTGATCTATTCCAGGATACTGCTGTTATTAAATGTATTGAAATTCAATTGATGATTACCTTGATAACGAATATTTGAATTATTGAAATTGTGGTGATATTTCGAGTGTTATGTTAGAAAGTTTTTAGGACCACTTATGAAGTTAATGATCATAAACAGTAACGAAATTTTTACTAAATAAACCAGTGGCGTGTTCAAGGGGCGGTTTGGGGTTAACCCCACAGGAGCTTAGCAATGTATTTTATTTTAAGAAATAACGCGTTGAAGGGAAAGTTTTAAAAACCTAAGGGCAAAATTAGATATGACAGAATTGGCTAATTTTCGGGAGAACAAAAAATATATAATGGAGGACGGCGACTGTAGTTCGGGAACCGTTAATGACAGAACTTAAGGAAAAAAATATTTACAGATCAATCGGCCAGAAAAATCGCTGTAAATTATTGTCAAGTTCGAAAGTTGACCCCTAGGGAGTGTAACAGGAACACAATAGTGTAAATGCCAATTTTCACTTAAATTTCCACAACTAAGGTATATTGATAATATAAGCATTGTTTTCTTCAACCAATTTCATACTTTTTTGCTTTACACCATTCATGTCTATTTTCAAAAATAAAGTGGTGGGGGAAGGTCAAATTTTTTTACTTTCAAATGTAGATATCTCTGTTTTGGATGAACCGATTTTATTCAACTTGGTGTCGAAAAAAAGTGCTTTTTTTACTCTCCTCGTGTAACCATAAACTGAACCGTAATGACTTTGTTATTGGCTGCTGGGTGGCGTTTGATAGATTTCTTGAAAATTTAATTACTGACTATGCCTTAAAATTTACTATTGCATAATAAGTAAAATGCCAGTACACCGCGAAATGCTATTCATCGCTTTGAAACGGGCAATATATTGAAAAACTATTAAATAGGTCTATTTAAAAATCGAAGGTGTGTTAATGATACATGATCAGTAATTAAATTTTAATCAAATCTAACAGCCTAAACTTCCTGTTTTTTTTCCACGGCAATATTGGCAATTTTGTAAAAAAGATAAAATTCCCATTTGGTGCTGAAATCTGCTATGGTGAGTTAAAGTCAGATTCTGAACCACTTTTTTGATATTATCTCTATCGGGAAGCAAGATACGGAAAATTGAAACTATTTTCAAGATCGTAGTAGGTGGAGCTTTTATGCTGGATTGAAATATGATATCGTAAAAGATCTGTCTTGCGAAGTTCTACCACTATGCAAAATTTAAATTAAATGCTATGTCTTTATCTTATATGCGACACACATATATATATATATATATATATATATATATATATATATATATATATATATATATATATATATATATATATATATATATATATATATATATATATATATATATATATATATATATATATATATATATATATATATATATATATATATATATATATATATATATATATATATATATATATATATATATATATATATATATATATATATATATATATATATATATATATATATATATATATATATATATATATATATATATATATATATATATATATATATATATATATATATATATATATATATATATATATATATATATATATATATATATATATATATATATATATATATATATATATATATATATATATATATATATATATATATATATATATATATATATATATATATATATATATATATATATATATATATATATATATATATATATATATATATATATATAAATAATGATGCTGCCTGATGAGCCTTGCCGAGGCAGATACCATGGTAACAGGTGGCTCCTTGGCCCTTGAAACAAACATAGTGTAATGTTTTGGTCGATTCTCGACAAAATAGCGAATGAGTAATCCTTACCGTTAGTTCTTCCATTTTCTATAACTTTTTTCGACCAAGAACCGCACAGAAATTGGAATTTAATTTCTGTTTCTCTTCTATTTTTGCACAGATGTGTCGTCTTGTGCTCCAAAGTAGGTCGCATCTAAAGCGTTTAAGTTGCACCATAGTACCTACAGATGGCGCCACTGGTTGCCTATTTCCCTCGTCGACTTTCAAAGTGGGATGACATGACGCCTTGTTTGTTTCAGGGTTTGGGTATTTGAATTTTGATACCGATACCCCCCAAGAAAACTTCCTGATGAGCCTTGCTGGGGCAGATATCACGGTAGCAGATAGCACCTTGGCCCTGGAAACAAACATAGCGTCATGTATTGGTCGATTCTCGACAAAATGGTGAAGGAGTAATCCTAACCGTTAGTTCTTTCTTTTTATATAACTTTTTATGACCAAGAACCGCACAGAAATTGAAATTTCTGTTTCTCTATTATATATATATATATATATATATATATATATATATATATATATATATATATAAAATACTGGGTCATAATATATTATGCATTGTTCAGGTACAATTTTGCATCAGTAATGAAAATTTGCATAAAATGTTCCATTATATTATATAACACGTATTCACCATTTTCAGTTTTGTATATCTGCCTGGTATTTCAGTATCGGATGAAAACAACTCGATGCGTTTTTTAGGGGTTACGTCGTCGACTATTACCCTATCTATGGTGCCCCTTCACGCAATCGATATAGGGGACGTTATAGTCGAGTCCGCGAAACATACACAATGCCAAACTGCAAATTTGGCGTATTAATAAGTATGTCTTATCAAAGTAATAATGGTATGTTTTATAGTATTTTACCATTTTTTTAAACTAGGAAACAGTTCCCGTTATCGGAATTGACTTTTGGTATACATACATAAAGCCGATGACAATAGAATATTATGGTGTCCAATCGTGAATGTCTTATACAGGGTGCGTAAAAAATAATGCTAAAAAGTACAAAATAAATAAATGTCAAAAATGTCTATTAAAAAAGCTTTTATTTGTAAACTATTGAACTTAAAAGTAAAAAATAATTAAATTGACCTAAACACAAAACTTTTAAACATTTAAATATACTCTTAAAAGCTTGGGTCGTGAGACTTCATCAACTTGAAATAAAGCCTCAAGCTTTTAAGAAAATATTCAAATTTTTAAAGGTTCTATTTATAATAATATGTAAGTTTAATTATTTTTACTTTTTAGTGCAATAGTTCATAAATAAAAGCTTTATGTATTTTTTTTACATTTATTTTATTTGGCTTATTTTTACTTATGGAAAATCGTAATATTCGTTCTTTAGATTAGAACATACTGACCTGAATTTTTATTTTAGCTATTGTGCCCCTTGAAGAAGAGTCGTAAGTTAGGTTATGTTTATAGGTTAGGTTTATATAATAAAAAATGTAAATAATGTTGTATTATGTGTCAAATCAAAATTGCTATATCCAACTTACCAAATTGTATTTTCTTTAAATAAAAATTAATATATTGAAAATATACTCTTGAGCATGAGAAACATAATACAGAATCTATCAATATTTTCCTTCAATGTGACAATGTAATTATTTTACCCACATTTAAAATAAAATCATTACTAGAGGTATTTAAATATAACTGTAATTTAATTTGTATTACAACATGAGTTACACAGTTTCTAGTCATAAAGGTATTTTTACATTTTCTTTTTGTAAATTCAGCAGTGAATTTCTCACATGTTAATTTCATGCCTAGATATATATATATATATATATATATATATATATATATATATATATATATATATATATATATATATATATAAGAAGTTTGTCATGTTTAGTATTTTTATTTAGTGGTCTTAGAGAAAAATTTAATGTATGAATTTTTGATTCATTTGTATTCAGTTTTTTCGAGACAAGCCACTGAACGCATCCTGGACACTAAGATCCATTTTCTCCTAAAAATCTGACTTATTGTTGACCTGTCGTCGTCTGCGAATAGTATGATTTTATACGCAGAAATGTCATCCATATGGGTACAAAAAAATAGAAGAATTCCCAAACCTGAACCCTAGGGTATTCAATCCTGAATCGCATGCTTTATGGAAATTTCATTAATAAATGATACAAACTCTACAAGATTTGCTAAATTTGATTATATAAGATTTAAACTGTCCATACCGAAATTATATCGATTATATAGATAACATCGAAAAAAATTACTTCTGTTTGTTCATGTTTTCCATAAATAGGTTTCTATTAACTATGAAACATTTGAAAACGACCTTTTGACAGTTACAATATTAACTGGCATTATTAAAAAAATTAAGCAAACAATAATGACTTCCAAAAAATGCTAATGGCGGAATAATTGCCTACAAGTATAAAGCTGATCAAATCAGTTATGCTATTTATATCTTTAAATCCGACGAAACCCCGCTGGGTACGCCATTGTATAGGTTGGTGAAAGCTCTGAGATACACGATATTTTCAAATATGTACAAGGCCATTAGTGGGATCTAGATGCTCGTGCTTTAATAGGTCACTATCCCCCACTATAGAATGTAGAAGTTTTGACTCAAAAAGGTCTTTTATTCGTTAATTTCTTTTCTTAGTTCTGTCAGCTACAAAATAATGCCTGACTTTATTCATCGCCTTCTCAAATCTTGGGATTTTCTATGTCAGCTTATATACATAACGAACATACATTTGCGGCACTAGTTAGGACATAAACCGGACATCTCTTGAACGTATTTTGTTTTCTAGGATCGGTGTTGACTGATCCAAACTTTGTAACTTAGTTTTGGTCTTCTTCTCGTGAGATATTGAATAAAATTTAGCACATTTCTACAGCTTGAATAACAATTCATTTTTACATAATAAAATTGGCGATATCAAGATTTTTGGCGTCACGACCCTTTTCACCGCCCCAACAAATTGGCTGCAGCGATACTGACTTAATTTGGCACTACAGCAAGATTTCTCTCTTTATTTTGAAAATTTTATGTCCCTTGAACTTTTTTAATATCTTGCACCGTATGAAAAATGTGTTTAAAAACCGATATTTTTAATGATTTTTAACTTGTATAAAGAGCTCAAAGGGTTGGTAACCCCATAAAAAGTTATACTCTGTATAATTTTCTAAAATAAATTATGACTGTTTAATAGATATTAATTACGAGAATTGGTAGATATAAGATACAAGACACTTAAAAAAAAGCTAAAAGATATTCAAAATTTTAAATTCCGTATCTTGGAAACGAAGCTTTTTCGGGCTCATATTCATAGAAACTTTCTTATTATTTCCATATGTAGAATAACCACTCGAAATATTTGAACGGATTTTCCGGACATCCTGTATAGGGCATTACATTAAATTTAAAAAAAAAAATGATAGTTTACTGAGTTTGCTCATATGATTTTCTAATTGTTCAATTGCTTATTGAGGAAAAATTTGAATTGAAATCCAATATACTTTTATATTCATCATTTTTTTCTATGTTGTATAACAACGGAGATATCATTTCTGCACTCGCTCCTTTGGATGACTCTGTAGAGTGTTACAGCTGATGATGGACGTATTAGGGTATCGAACTGAAATAATTAATTAAGTTGTTCATTCATCTGAAATTCCTAATTTTTAACCAATGGTTCAAAATTGGTCAACCCGGAAAAATTAAAATATTGATTTTAACAGACCATAAATGGCAAAATCATTCGGGCATTTTGACACCGCCAACTTATATTATGTAAAAATGAATTGTTATCGGAACTGTATAAATGTGCTGAATTTCGGCCCCATCTCTCATTAACAAGTGTGCCAAAACCAAATTACGAAATTTGGTCCAGTCAATTTCCTTTACCAGGAATTTGACTATTTATGAATATTTCTTTTATTGGGAATAGTAAAATGTAACCCAATTTAGTTCCTTAAATAGTCATTTAGTATATTGTCCTTTCAAACATTTTTATTAGTCGCCATTTTGTTTCACCGTATTGAATTTGTACCAATATTTTACCAGTTTCTGTTCATGCCACACTTAATTTTTGGATATGATTTAAAATAAATTGATTAAGGAGTTTCTACATTGATTTTTTAAGACTTCCATTTTATACCGTCATGTTGAATTTATAACAGTTAATCTTGTATCACATTCAGTTTTTTACGTTCATTTTTTTTAGACATTTTACCTGGCCGCCATTTTGTATTGCCGCGCGTTATGAATTCGTACCACAATTTTACCAGTTTATCTTTATATCACATCTAATGTTTGCCCCACATTTAAAATTGATCTAAGTAGATTTTCTAGGCTGATTTTCTAAAAATAATTTCTTAGGCCACCATTTTGTTTTGCTGTCTCGGATTCGTACCAAAATATCACAGGTTGATTTCTATATATTATTTTATTTTTGTGCAAAATTTAAGGTAGATTGGATAATTTGTTTTTTGTTAATATTTTTTTTAACATTACACTAGACCGCCATTATTTTCCGCTATATTTTCCGGTTTTCAAGTAAGTAATTTTTAAATACGCCGCGAACTGACAGATGACAGACAAACCAATGAAATTAAGAAAACATATTTTTTGGCAACTAGGGACGCAAAAACATAAAAATATGTAAAACCTGTATTTTTCTCAGGATTACAAACATTCCATTTGGCCGTCATATTGTTCCGCTATTTTGAATTCATACCGCAGTTTTACCAGTTCATCTTTTGATCGCAATTAATTCTTAGACAAAATTTGAAATCAACATATTAAGGAAACATAGAACGAAAGCTTTCGCGGCTGTGGTCAATTAAAAAATCATGGTTCTTGGGATTAAACCGTGTCAAAATGGAATCACTTTCCGACGTTTCGCCTTCGATTGCACGAGGCATCTTCAGGGATCTTCACTTCACGAGATCGGAACACTGAATGAGCTCGGAGAGACCCAGGCCGGCTTTTTATAGTCGACCTGTGTTTACCAAAGCGTGACTCGGTGTAACGATCGGTTTCCACGTATGATGTAGACTGAAGCCCGTATCTCTATTAAAATTGTTAGGATGCTTATACATTTTAATAGATTCTCTAATTTTGCGTAATAGAATCCCGAACCCGATGTAAGTACTTTAGTTTCATTTACATTTATGACATGTCCAGTAGAATGTTGGTGTTCAGATACAGCAGATTGTACAATTTGTTTCTTTCTGATACATCGTTTATGTTCCTTAAGCCTAGTCGATATGGATCGTCCAGTTTCTCCGATATAAATATCACCACAGGAACAAGGAATTGCATATACTCCTTCCGTTTGAAAAGAAATAATGTCCTTTGGCGATCTCTAACATTGTCCAATTTTCTTGTGTGAGTTGAAGATTGGACGTATGTTGGACCGGCGAAGTAACCTTGCAACCTTGTCTGTGGTTCCGTGTATAAATGGAAGAACTACATTTCCTATCGGTAATTACTTATTAGTATCATTTCGTGGAGCAGGATTATTTTCTAATTGATCGTCTTATATCATCAGTGCAATATCCATTCCCTCTTAAAGCTTGAGTCAGTTTCTCTGTTTCCGATTGTAAAGAATTTTGGTCACAAATCGCAAGGGCTCTGTAAACCAATGAATTAATGACTGATTGCTTTTGTGCTGGATGATGATGGGAATTTGCATTTAAGTACCTATTCGTATGAGTTGGTTTTCTATATACAGAGTGTCCTAAGGAACCACCCCCTTTCCTTTGTACAAGAACATCTAGAACGGGAATCGTGCCTTCTGATTCAATTTCCATTGTAAATTTTATGTTAGCATGTTGTTGATTTAGATGATCAAGAAACCCAGAGAGGTTTTCTGGACCATGTGGCCATATTACAAAAGTGTCGTCTACATATCTGAACCATGATTTTGGTTTTAGTGGAGACGACTCTAAGGTTTCCTCCTCAAAAGCTTCCATGAAGATATTGGCTACCACCAGTGACAGTGGAGATCCCATGGCTGCTCCTGAGGTTTGCTTATAGAACGTTCCTTGAAAGACAAAATACGTTGATGTAAGACATGCTTCAATTAGATCTAAAAGTGAGTTGTCAATACTATTATGGTGAAATAAGTCTGATATTATGGAAATTGAATCACTTATAGGCACATTCGTATACAGCGATTCTACATCGAAACTGGGTAAGATATCTTTGGGATCTAATTGGATTGATTTAAGTTTTTCTACAAAATGCGTAAATTTTCTTATATATGAATGTGTTTTCCTGTAAAATTATTAAGAATATTTGAAAGATATTTACCAATTTTGTAAGTAGGAGATCCTACTGCACTATTGCTATTGCTATTGTATTTTAGGTAGTCCGTAGAACCGCGGGATCCTTGAGCTGCTTGGCCTTAACATCTTCTTCTCCTCTGTTGGTAGGTTGAATGCATTTATAAGGTTCGTTATCCGTCTTTCAATTTTGTTGGTCGGGTCTGCTTGGATCACTCTGTAGATGTTGTCGTCCAAAAGTAGTTGGATTTTCTTCACGTAATCTGTTTTGTCCATTACGACAGTGGCATTTCCCTTGTCCGTTGGAAGGACCAAAATGTCTGTATCGTTGTTTAATATTTTTATTGCCGTTCTTTCCGCAGCTGATAGATTCGACTTAGGCGGATTAGAATTTTTGATGATCTTCGCTGTTTCATACCTTATTGCGTCAGCTTCTTCTGCGGGAAGTCTTCTAATTGTCGCTTCAACGGATGACACTATGTTTTCTATGGGTATGTCCTTTGGTGTAATGAGTTTTGACCTTTAGAGAGGACGGATTGTTCTGCTTCAGTAAGGATTTTGGAAGATACATTTATAACGGTGTCCTGTAGCGGTTTTAGTGGTCTTTGGCTGTCTAGCAGTCCTTCGAACTTTTTTTGTTGCTTAATTGTAACTGCTTGATATATCCTTTCTGCTTGCGCATTGGTAATGTTATCGAGAGTTCTAAATATTTGATATGCAAGTATAAAAGCTAATTTTAACTGAATATTTAATAACTTACGAGCGTTTATATTTAAATCACGTCGAGGAGCTTGTATCCTTTCTCTTACCAATACCATACTGGCTCGTTTGTAGATGTTCCTTGCACTTTTTGATGTTATGTGGTGTTTCATCTGTAGAGATTTTGGTACTACGTCTTCATCTCGGAATCTAAGGGGAAAAGCTATTTGGCAAAGTAGCTTCTTCTTGTTGTTCAGTCAACATCATAGCCGGCCTGGGTCTCTCCGAGCTCATTGAGTGTTCCGATCTCGTGAAGTGAAGATGCCTCGTGTAATCGAAGGCGAAACGTCGGAAAGTGATTCCATTTTGACACGGTCTAATCCCAAGAACCATGATTTCTTAACATATTAAGGAGTTTTTTCAGGTTGAATTTTTAAATATTTTATTAAGCCACCTTTTGTTTCATCATCTTGGATTCGTATGAATATTCTACCAATTCATTACTACGTAATACGCAATTTTTGTGGGGAATATGAGGTATATTGGATAACTAGCTTTTTAGTAATAATTGTTTTAACATTTGACTAGGCCGCCATTTTGTTTCGCCATATTGCATTTTTACTAAAATGTTACCAGGTCATCCCCATATAACTTTTAATTTTTGACCAAAATTTGAAGTCAATCGGGTAAGTAGTTTTTCGGCTATGCCACGAACAGACAAACCGACAGAGACAGACCGACGGAATCGAGAAAACCTGTTTTCCGGCATCTAGGGAGCCTGAAACGTAACGATCTCTGGGGTGATTTTTTCACGATTACAATACTACTCTTTTACAAGGGAAGTAAAAACACGTTTAAAAGGTGAGCCGTTTATATCGTGAGTAGTGGAACTAGCATCAAAACTATAGTCGATATGGCCAAGTAAGGAAAACAAGAAGTACTTACTTCATCTTTATATCACTGTTTGTGGCCAGTATTATGGCTCTTGCCCCATAATTTTTTTCTGAGTATTCAAATCTCGTGGAGTGAAGATCCCTGAAGGTGCCTCGTCCAATCGAAGGCGAAACGTCAGATAGTAATTCAAATTTGACACGGACTAATCCCAAGAACCATGATTTTAGGGTTTTTAATGTTTTATTATATTTTAGCATTTTAAAAAACTTTTGACGTGATTAATTGTCTAATTATTAACGCCAAATTTTACTGCAAAATGCCGATAGTATTTTTATTTGCTAAATATAACGCAATGATTTTCAGAATTCATTAAACGTACTCTATTTATGTTAATTGGCCAAAGCGCAATTTGCAAAAATAAAATGTTGCCCATCATTGCTAAGCTCGACTATATATTTTCGCAAGTGGCCATTACAAATATACGCAGCTACACGACACTCAGTGCAGTTGACAGAAATGCACCACGCAATGGATGAAACCGAAAATTGCATTCCGCAGAGGCGTCCGTTTCCCAGAACACATTTTATAATATTCCTGCAGCTACCTCTATCACAAAAAGAGATAAATTTACAAATTGCGGAAAAATATTGTAGATTAATATTTTATTTATAAAATTATAAAAATATATGAATATAACTAAAACAAATCTTAGAGACCAAAATTGGCAAAAAGCAACTGCTGATCACATCAAGTGCACCAAACAATATTTTTGAGAAAATTTTTATAGATATATTTTAAAATCTTTTTTCAGCACGTGATTACGCAATTCTTCTAATTTCATCTTTTTAAATCACGCTCTTTAGTTTCCATGACTGCCATATTATAATATATATATATATATATATATATATATATAGATATATATATATATATATATATATATATATATATACATCCGTTCACTACTGTCGTTCTGAAAAGACCATTTTTGCTGACGATTCGCCAAAATCACATCTAGCATTTACATAGCTTTCTTTGAAGTGTTAGTTTTTTTTGTTGACGATGGGGAATGCAGGGAGACAATGTAGGGCTCGCTGCTCTGCCAGGTTTATATACCTGTCAGAATCACAATACCCCCTAAGCCCCACTGGGCCTTTATCAGACGGTCCGTCATTGGCAAGCCCAAGGATCCTTCGATGGAGTTGGTGTCGTCCTTCCGGGATGACTCTCTAAGAAACATGGTCCTCTAGATGGTGTCCTTCCGTCCAGTCTTCTTCTTGGACCTCAGTGTCACTGCTGTTCTGTGCGCCGAGCAGTGAGGAACTGAGGCGGGGTAATTCTTTTACCTCAGGTTCAACTGCAACTCATGCCCGAGCGAGTTGAGGTCCCTACGTTCCTCTTCTTTTACCTCAGATTCAGCTGCAACCCACGCCGAAGCTACTTGAGGTACCTGGAAGTACTTTTCTTCGAGTTTGGCCACTTGGTAAAACTCAAAGGGTTTCTGTGGGTAAGATCTAGTTTCTGACGAGCACGGAGACTCAGAAACTTTGATTAACTCACGTCCATCCTTGAGTATATTAACGCAGGAGTCCATGTCTTGGTATCCTATGTCTTGTCCTATTATTTTGGTTTAAGGCTAGTATTTTGTGGCCCGTTTCGTGATGATGCAGGAATTGTATGTTTCTGATACTGACTTTATGCTCTTCTACTCTTTCTGATGTTCACCTGTTAGTTTGTCCCACGCACAGCTATTCACAGTACTGGCGTGAAATGCAGTATACTCCGGGGTTTTCCAATTTGATTTTGTCTTTTGGGTTTCCAAGTAGTACTTTATCTATGGTTGGTTGAGGCTTATATATTGTTTTGTATGTTGTGCTTTCTAAGAATTCTCCCAATTATGTCTGTTGTGCCTTTTACATATAGTAAGACAACTTGTTGTCTTCCCGGTTCATATATTTTATGTTCGTTTTTGGGGAACCTTTTACGTAACAGCTTTCTCTGCTATTTGTGTGGTTATTTTTCCTCAAAGCACCAGAAATTATATTAAGTCCGTTTTAAATGTGTGCTGGGTGATGGTGTGACCTTGCATTTAAATATCTGTTGGTATGTGTTGGTTTTCTATATACGCTATATTCAAAATGTCCGTTAGGCCTTTTTGTGACCAGAAGATCTAAGAATCTCTAACTCTAGAGTAAATGGGATGCATTGAATTTACGTGCGAATGAGTTTTTTTTCGAGCTAGGTATGTTGCCATATAATAAATATGTCATCCACATAATGAATCCATAATTTGGGCTTTAGACTTATTTTATCAGGATCTTCTTTCTCGAAATATATCATAAATAAATTTGCGACTACTGGTGATCGTGAGGACACTATTGGAACATCATCTATTTGTTTATATATTTCCCTGTTAATTGAAAAATAAGCAGTGCACGGAGAGTTGTATTATTGTGCCGAGAAATTCTCGTTAATACTACTATTCAATTGTTTTGTAAGAAAAAATGCAGAATTTTTTCTATGTAGTTTTGGGTATACATAAGTACGGTGTCGTTTTGCTTTATCCACTAGAAGAAATGTAATGTTTTTAATTTTTTGAAGGTTTGTTTAATCTTAAAATTCTTGTGACTTCTTGTTGGATCTCCACTGCCTTCTTCAGAGGAGTCAAGGACAGTTTCCACTCCAGCCATTATTTCTTCTTAAAGGATATTCTTAGGAGATATCGCAAAATTAAACCCCTTACTTAGTATAGATTTTTCACTTTCTGAGAGCTTGAGGCCCAATATATTGTGCACTACTTTATTGATGTCTACTGATGATACTTTTGGCTGACTCGCCTTTTTTAGGAGATTGCTATGACTTTTAGAAAGTTCGTTAGTCTTAATATTCTTATTTGATTCTGTGTTTCTATACGATTCAACAATAAAAAGTGAATGCTATCAAATAATTTAATGTCCAACTTTTTTGTCCCGGTTAGTTGTTGTCTGTTTGTTGGTTGTTTTTTCTAGGTACTTGGTCGGGTCCCTTGGAACAGGCCTATAACAATTATCTTGTAGGATATCCTGCATTTTTTATATGTAGTCTTGGGTATTCATAACTACGGTCCCGTTTTGCTTTATCCATAGAATTAATGTAATGCCTTTATTTTTTTGAAGGTTTGTTAAAGCCCTCTTGTTCAATGGCATTTAAGTTTTGTTTCGGTAAATGTAGTGCTTAATCTTAAAATTCTTGCGACTTCTTGTTGGATCTCCTCTGCTTTCTTCAGAGGAGTCAAGAACCAAGTCCATTTCAGCCATTATTTATTCTTAAGGGATTTCCTTAGGAGATATCGCAAAATTAAACTAACTAGTACAGATTTTTCACTTTCTGAGAGATTGTAGCCCGACATATTATGCACTACTTTGTGACATCGACTGATGATACTTGTGGCTTACTCGACTTTTTTAGGAAATTGTTATAATTTTTCGAAAGTTTATCAGTCTTAATATTCTTATTTGATTCTGTGCCCCAAAAAGCCAAAGTTTTAATGCGATTCAGCAAAAAAGGGTGAATGCTGTTACTTAATTTAATGCATAACTTTTTTTGTCCCGGTGAGTTGTTTTCTGTTTTGATGGATTTGTGTCCTCTTAGTATGCCTTACTAGCATTTCGAAGTATGATATTAGTGTTCCTAATTTTAGCACGATAAAACAAAAGTGTAAAAGAAGAAAGTAAATCGCTGTCACGATACTTAATTTGAAAGGTCAGACCACATAAAAGATTAATTTTCTTATTTCTATGTTTCTCATACGTCCTGATTGTCTTGAAGATCTCCTCCTCGTAGAGGTGTATGGTGTTGATTCTTAAAAATGTTCGCCTGCGGCTCGTTTCCTAACCTAGGGATCATGCTATAGTCATATCTTATGAAACTAGTGTTTTAATATATTATTACAATAGATTCTAGCACATGCATGTGATATTGAGAAGTTCTAGAGGGAACTGTGAAACACTAAAATCAGGGGCGTGTAGTCCATGCAAGCAAGTGAAGCAGTGCTTCCCCAAAAAAATTACAAAACATTTTCTAAAATGTAATTTTTGAAATAGGTAACCATTAATTTAGTTTATAGTAAAAATGCTAAAATATAATCTTAATTATCAAGCCCATAATAAATGCGGCCTTGACTCCGACCCAGCCACAATAGAATATCGAATAGAACCTATGCGGGCCACTAGCTTCTCTGCAGCCAAGTCCTGTATGCTTGATTTCCTGTGAATCGAGCCAGAAGTTATTGAACTTTCCACCGACTGTTTGCAATTTTTGCATTTCAGTCGCGTGCTTTAAGTGGTTGCGGAAGCTATCGTTTGAGTAGGTTCTTTGTTTGAACGGCTATTCGTGTGTTGTGTTATACGTACGTCGCGTCGTGAATGGTGCGATATGGAAGACAATAATATGGACGTGGATATGCAAATACCGTCCACTTCGGCTGTCGATAATAACGTTGAAAATGTTGGAGAATTTAGTAAGAAGAGCGTGTGTGAATATGTGGTGTGTGTCTTAATAATAAACGGATTTTCAACATTAAACTTCGCTGATAAGATTCAAATAATTTCCAAAGGAAGGGCAAAACCGCCTATGAAAAATTTAACCACCATTATATTTTATATTTATATTTAACCATTTATCCGGAAAAACAATAGGAACAATTTAAATGGCTAACAGAGTGTGAAAATATAAGTAAATTATTTTGTTGGCCATGTTTACTTTTTGAAAATGAAAAATGTCTCTGGAATAAAACTGGTTTTTCCGATTTAAACAATTTCCATAAAGTTGTAAAAAGACACATTATGTCCAAAGCGCATTTACAGGCCGTCATAAAAGAAAAAGTCTTCGGCAAAACCAGAATTGAACACGCCCTTAATAAACAGTCGGAAATTAGTCACCGCCAATACAATGAACTAGTCGATAAAAATAGGCAAATATTAAGAAGACTTATGGATGTTGTCTGTTTTCTCGGACAGCACGATTTGGGATTAGAGGTCATGACGAAACAAGAGTTTCTTCAAATAGAGTAATTTTTCAAGATTTACTTAGTTTAATAGCTAAATATGATGATTGCTTAAAAAATCATTTAGAGCAGTCTAGCGTGTTTCGCGGTACGTCGAATCGAATCCAGAATGATTAAATTTCCGCTGTTGCAATATATAGTAATATATTGCAACAATATAATAGAAAATAATGAAACGTGGGACTCAGAAGCAATAAATAGTTCAAGGGGGTTTTTGGACTGTTTGAAACGAGATTTTAGTTATTTGTTGAACATATTTTCAGAAATATTTGCATTCTCGGACAATGTTTTTAATATATTACAAACTAAAACAAATGATATTGCTTTTTGCCTAAAAAAGTGGATGATTTTAAGTCCATGTTAAGCCAAAAAAGAGATGACTTTGACCTATTTTGGGAGAAAACGATAACATTAAATGTAGAGCCACAAGCCAAACGTCTTCGAACAGACAAGGTGGGAGATGTTCAAACATCATACAGACGCCTCTTTTCTGAAATAATCGATCAAATTCGGCAACAAATAAACTATAGATTTAACGGTTTAAATGATTTTAAATTCCTCGAGCTCTGCAATTTTGATGCATTTAAAGGAAAAACTTTTCCAGAAGATGCGTTTAAATCTCTTCTTCTTCATTATGGCTAGTTCTTCGACCGAGTGTTACTGCGATCTGAACTAAAAGTGATTTACGAAACATTAGCGCAAAAAATAACGCTAAGAAACTAATGCAATTTTTAAAAGACAAGGAGCTGGAAGATGCCTATACCGAAATGTCGAAATTGTGTGAATTAGTATTGACAATACCTGTCACAAGTTCATCAGTACAACGCAATTTTTCAGCACTTAAACGTATAAAAAATTTCGTGACAAATTCAACGGGGCAGGAGAGACTTTCGCATACATCGCTGTTGTCCATTGAAAATAAACTTCTCCAAAATATGTCGGAGCATCGACGTTTTTATGATGACGTCATTGACGAATTTATAAAAAATGATCGAAGAATCGGATTACATTACAAATAGATAAGTTTCTAAAAATTGCTTCCCTTTCTTAAAATTTCACCGCATGCCACTGACTAAAGTTTGCCTATTACTTAATAATTAAGACATTTTAACAAAAATCAGTGTTCAATAAACTAAAATGGCTCTCAGAATTAGTTATCCTTTAAGTTGCTAAACACTCTTAATTTCCTGATGATGAATGAGTTTTAGGGAATATAATTTTAAAAAAACTATAGCAATTGCCTAAATTCTCTACTCAACCCAAAGGTTAGAAATGGATATCAAAGATCCTTTTTATGGAATACTGTCAGAATAATTTATTAAAGTTTTATTAAATCAAGCATTTAAAATACATCAATCAGTATATTTAAAGTACTGATAGCAGAAAATCAAGCAAATTTATGCCTTAAAACATATTTTAATAATAATAGTTACCCATCCAATCTAATATATTTTGTATTTATATGATTGTATTTTTAATAAATATAATTGTGTCAGTTTTTTTGCACCTAAACAAACTTTTTTACCTGTTTTTAAATTATGATATTAGTTAGGCTAAATCGCTCTATTACTTCCGCAAATTTGCCATAATTTAACCGAGCCATATATTTTAACTTCTGAAGCCCTGGCAGAGCTTGTCCTAGCATTGATCTAATTGTTGCATTAAATTCATTCGTTCAACAGTAAGCTCTAATCTTGACAGAATGGTGAATGAAAACTAAATACTAACAAGTACTCCTCGAATTGTCTCGTTCTGTGGCCATAGGGTTATACAGGGCCATATCCAGGTAGGTATGTATGATGGGTTTCAGGCATCCTCTGTTTATCTGTGGGTAATTTAGGAATAGGATATGAATTATCGAATAATGGACTTTTTTTGTCTTAATCTACTTGAAGTGCCGTACTCGTATTAGATTTCTTTATTAGTGCATTTCTTATTATTATAATTTTGGTACCAATCAACAGTTTAGAACTTAGGTTCTGGTGTAAATTCACTTCCCCCCATAACAACATTTTGTTTAAATGAGTAATTTCTGGTATTGTTCCTAAAATTGAAACATCATTCCCATTTTCAATAGTCACACTAATTGTTTTAACTAAGAATGAAAGTTTAGTTTAGTCCATTAGATAAACAAAATATTTTGTAATCAATTTCAATACTTTTTTTTCATTTTCTTCCCATGAGCCAAAAGTTTCAACACACACAGATATAAAATTATATACATTAATGCGGAACAGTAAAAAAAATAGTATTGTCTTTAGGAAAATTATAACCGTTTTAGTTAATGTGTAATGAATTTCATTTATCAGTATTGGCTCACTCAGGTGAATTTCAGATTTATTTATATCCAATTTATATATAAAGTTACCAATGTGTCTGTAAAAGCAGCATCCCAATAGGCAGCCTTTCAAATTTCCATGATACCAAAGATAATCCACTAGCTTGCTTTTTATATTATATTATATTATATTTTACATCTGATTGGTTACTCTTCGTTTCTTAAAATACAATTGATAATAAACAGAAACAGAATACGAACGCCACTGAAGGTCATCTTTTCACACGGAAGTGCATGTGACATTAAGTGGTCTCTCTTCTGTCTCCCTTTGCCCCAACGAGCCTCACCATCCCTCTGTCGCTTTCTATAACATTACACCCTATTTATCATTAGCTGCATGCTCGATCGTGCATCGTAACGATTCCTGATGGTCTAGATTGAAAATTAGATTTTTCCCGAACGATTTGGGCCGAGGGAAAAAGGGAAAATTCAAGGGAAACTGCAACGCAACCGTCACATAATAGAATTGTGACGTTTTGCCAATAAGTGCGTGAGAGCATGAAAAATGAATCGTCCTCCAATGAATATTTAAATTATTGACTATATCCAATATGTCCATAATAGAAGCTCTAATAATTGCTGTTTAATGGCAACTGGTGTAACCTTATTAAGCCAATAGGTTTCCGTGTTTTTCCATTATTATTTATTACAGGTAAATAAACATGTTTGGTCCCAACAGAATGTTTAATTTCGAGTCAATATGTTTGTAATAAACTCAAACTATCAAAATAAAGATGTAAAATCAACCCATTATTTAAAACGAAGTAAAAAAGTATATTCTCGAAGCTTCCATAATTTTGTAATTTTGACAAACAAGAAGCTGCAGCAAAATATATTAAAAATTTTAAAATGTGTAATAAGTAAGTTTTAATCACAAAATGATCATTTTAACATATATTTGATTATAATGAACATGTGTTATAATGCCCCAATATATACGGTGACATTTTTTTGTATTTTTTTATAAATAAGATATCGTTTACAACAGATCTATTGATCAGTAATCCAAAATATAATTAATATAAATATATTTTACATAAAATATTCAAAATGCTAATATTTCATATTCTTATTGGACTACATACACAATCATATAAATAAAAGGGTAACTTGACAATTGATAACTAATAATCCTTCACCAAATTGTCAAGTTTTTCGAATTTCATAAAAACAATATGATTATTGTTTTCTCATTGTTTTGAAATATAAAATGCTGTTAAACCCATATAGAATTCTCGTTATAATCTATGTTTTCCATTTTTAAAGATATCTTCGATACTTTGTATCCTGCACAGAATTTCGCAGACACATGAAAGTACTAAAGTAAAACATAGTTAGATATATCTGGGTTCGCCATAATATCAAGAATTATCCAACCATACTATTTTGGATCGAAATATTCCTAATATTATTCTTATTACGTAAAATAAGGGTAATTTATATGCATATAGGTATATAGTTTTAGTCAATAAATATTTCCTGTTTAATTAACACCGAGTTTCTAAAATAGATAGAGTGTCTCATTGTCTAATAATTGACGTCGTGGCATATATAAAAATTATTGGGGTCGCTCATGTACGTATTGTTCATCATTTTTGTCGTGTGTCATTAATATTAAAATCATTCAGTTTTAAATACTTTTTCAAGTTGTGCTGAAAATAATGAATTTTTAAAGCTGTGGCTAGAATTATAAACAAAAATAACCTCCTTATAATTGCAAGGTTAATAGTTCAGAAGCCTTCTATTAATTTAAACTGTTAGGTATCTTAGATACAAAGGCCGTGTTAACGCATTGGGCAGGTTAGTAAGGGCGGCAGAAGTGGGGGCAGCAGCAAGACCGGACTAGTATTATATAAATTATTAGAAATTATATATAATTGTACCCTTGTTTTGATTTTTTTTTTCATTTTAGACCCAATTTAGTTCAACACATAGTCACAGTACATATGTGTTAAATACACTGTCTTTTCAAAAAAATTTATTGGGCGCCATTTCCTTCCATCATATTGGATTGCTACCAATATGTTGCCAGTTTCTATCTACGTATGCCACAATTGACTGTTTGTCATAATTTAAAATAAATCCAATAATTAGTTTTTACATTGACACATACCGCCGTTTTATTACGCCATGTTGAATTGATTTTTTTTCGCTAATTTTTTAAAAATTTTATTTGGGCGCCATTTTGTTTCGTCATCTATACGGATTCAACTTTACCAGTTTATCTCTCTATCACACTTAATTCACTTAACACACACTTAATAAAATTTAAATTAATTTAATAAATAGTGTTTTCAAGCTGATTTTTTTAATGTTTTATTAGGACGCTATTTTGTTTTGCTATCTTGAATTCATATCAAAATGTTATCAGTTCATTCCTATGTACCACTTGATTTTTGTGCGAAATTTGAGGTAAATTGGATACCGTAAAACGGGGATACTTTGTGACAGTTTCTGTGTTTTTTTTTTCAAGTTTTGAACATTCCTTTGTCAGATAAAATTCTAAAAAAAATATACCATTTACATCCGTTCTTTAGCTGCAAAGTGGCAATTTTGGAAAGTCAAAAAAAAATAAAAAATTTGGCTTATTTTAAAATTTGAAACTGTCACAATTTTGCCCCGTGCTGCGGTATAACTTTATGGCGGTGCGTTTTTACAATAAAAACACAATATTACCCCTGCGTTTTTAGTCTAAAATGATAGGAAATATCAAATAGTTTAGTTAATAATTTTTTGATATAATAAAAAACGAGTATAAACTGTTTTAAAAATGTATTTTAATTTTTATTGAATACAAAACCTTATAATTATTAACAAGAACGTTTTAAAACATGAAATAAAAATTAATGCAGTACAATAAGAGTAACTCAGTCATAAATCCTGTTAAACTTTAAAACTTATGATATTATAAAATGGCAATATTATCGGGTAGGCTTTGAAAAGAAAATCTTCCCCTCTTTTCTCGTTTTACAATTAAAATCTGCTTTAGTTGAGAGTAATCTACCACGCACAAATCCTCAACTTGCGGAAAATGAATTTCTTTAAGATTTGCTTTAATTGCTCTTAAAAAGCTACAGTAAAATTGCGGGTATTATCAGTTGGCAATATTTCTACACTACACGAGCGTGCGATATAGTATCGATTACTCTTTTTTTTTAACCCCAAATTGAGAAGTGAATTGCACCAATAGGAAGTCGCCGACATAAGGAGATATGTCCATATTCTTAGGTTGAACATCAGCTTCTTCCCTGGTAAAAGTATTTTCTTCTTCCATTTCCTCGTTGGTTTCCTCTCCTAAAACAGTCACTTCTGGTTGTTCATCTTCTTCAGTATCAATGCTATCGTGCAAAGAAAATTCCAATGAATTAGAATTATTTTCAAACCCTCTAGGTTTTTTCTTTTTAAATAGATTCTGGTAACTTATTAGCTCGCTGTTGTCTTTTTCTTTATCGGCTCTGACGTCAACAGAGGCTGTAGGAGTATGATTTTTATTACTTATATCTTGGCAACCAGTGCTTTTCCCAGAAGGCACATTTAGTAGTTTACGTTTTTTTCGCTGAACACTAGCCGTAATAACAGATCTAGCTTGACTCGGATGTTCCAAGAAAACATCTGAGCCCACTCCACTTATAAGGAGTTCTTTGTCAGTTATTTTCTGAGGTAGCATACTTGCCGGCTCATCTTTGTTCAGCGGGCATATACCGGTTTCAACAACGAGGGAAACTCATCTTTTGGTATGGTGCTGTAACGACTTGCTGTAACATTCTTCTTCCATTTTGAAAGAATATTTCTCCATATATATTTCATGGGACGGAAGAATGCGACGTCGAGGGGCTGTAACAAGTGTGTCGCATTCGGAAGAAGTGCTATAAATTTAATATCATTTAGTTCACACTGCCGTATCACTTCTTCGTTAATGTGGGAGCTCAAATTGTCTCCAATCAATGCCTTAGTATCCTCTTGTTTCTTCAATATCGGGAGCATTAAAGACATAAACCAGTCTTCACAGGAATTGGCGTCGAACCACCCAGATTTAGTTCGATTGTACCTTGCACCTTCCGGGCCATTTTCACATCAAGTGGACCACATTTTCTCTGCTTTATAGTTGATGTATAAAGGAGCAAGATTCCCAGCAGCATTTCCGCAAACCATTATTGAAGTACAGGCTTTTGACGATTTCATCATCCGTAGCAGCCCGTGAATGAGTAATGTTTTTTGCTACTCTTTCAGTTAATTGTTTGTGACGTTTTATAAATGGCTTACACCAGTCCGGTCCCGGAAAACTATTACTAAAGCGATTTACTTTTCGGCCCCTTTTATCCAAATAATCCTTTACAACAGATGTGATATCCATACTTGCAATAGAAAATCCAAAATATGCCATAGCAATAATATGGCCTACTATAGCTTTCTCCTCTTCAGGACGGAGAACTTTTGGTCTTCCAAAGTTGCTTTGGTTCTTACATTTACCGTGTATCTTGTTTAAGAGTGTATTTTGGTGAATACCATATTTTTCTGCCGCCTGTCGATAACTCAGTTGCTTTAGTTTTATTTCTCTTACAGCATTTTGCAAACTTTCGTCGGTGAAATTCCTATAAGCCCTTGCTCCCAACGGTCTCTTATATGTTCGAGGCATCGTGTCACATTTAGGACACAGTCTGAAAGTAAAAAACAAAATTAAACCATGAATAATTGATACTAAAACAAGGCAAAATATATAGGGGTAACACTGTGACATGTCAAAAAGTTACCCCGCCTAATTTACTCTGTTTTGTTTATTAAAAAAAAATGTGTAAAATTAACTAAACGTAAATGTATTTATGTATATATCATGCCAAGTACAAAAGCAATTAGAAATACTTACGACTCTTACTGAAGAATTCTAAAGTTCGGCTATATATTAGAAAGTTTGAGGCGTAGAAATTATAAAAACGAGATGCTCTCTCCACATCACTCTGCTCGTTACTAAAAAGGCGCACCAGCGTGCCGCGCGGTGCTTGTAGCAAGTGAGCTATGTGCTTCCACTTGCCGGCAGAAAAATTTGGCTTTGCGCGCGGAATTTAAAACGTCTTGGGTCATTTGTCTTGAATTTCACGCTGTCACAAAGTTTCTCACTTGTCACAAAGTATCCCCGTTTTACGGTAATTAGTTTTTTTAGTAATAATTTTTTAACATTGTTTTCCCATATTGGATTTTAATGAAAATCTTACCAGCTCATCTCCATATGACCCTTAATGATTGACTAACATTTGAAGTCATTCTAATAAGTAGTTTTTAAGCTATGCCGCGAATTGACAGACAGGCAAGCAGACCGCCAGATGGACCGACGGAATCGATAAAACATATTTTTCGCAACTAGGGATGCTAAAACGTGAAGATATGTAAAACCTGTGAGGGATATTTTTTTCACGATTTTATTTATTTATTATATCGCCATTGGTTCCGCCATCTTGAATTAGCAACACAGTTTTACTAGTTGATCCCCCCAATTAGTTATTTCAGGCTGAATTGTTAAGCATTTTATAATGCCGCCGCGGCCGTTTTGTTTCGCCACCATGGAATCGTACCAAAATTTCTACCAGTTGATTTCAACATAATGCTTGATGTTTGTGCAGAATTTGAGATAAATTGGATAAATGTTTATTTAATTTTAACATATCACTAGACGGCGGCTTATTGGATTTTTTTCGTACCAGAATTTTACCAGTTGATTCCAACATAATACAATGTTTGTGCAAAATTTACGATAAATTGGATAAGTAGTTTTTTAATAATAATTTTTTTGACATTTCACTAGGCGGCCATTTTGTTTCGCCATACTGAATTTTTAACAAAATATTACCAAGTCATCCGCATATGACCCTTAATTTTTGGTCAAAATTTGAAGTAAATCGACTAAGTAGCCGTTAAACTATGCCGTGGACTGACAAACTGACAAACGCACAGTGGCGAGCCGTAATGCTATTCAGTGGCCAATACCTCCAAACTATTGTTAAAGTAAAACCTTCAACTATTGGTTTTTTAATTCAAAGTTGATATAAATAGTGCTAAATAAAAACCGTCAACCCGAAAATGAAGTGTTATTAGGTTGTATATGGATTTAATTCCAATAAAGAGTAATTGAAATCAATTTTGAACTTAAAATAACAAGACAAAAAAAATTAAAGTTTCATAAATGTATGATCAAAAGGATGCCATTATTTTTTTATTTCATGTTAAATAGATGATTTCTTCGAGATAATATGTAATAAGAAAAATATTTTCTTGTTTATTTAACACGCCAATAGCTAATAAAATGTTTGGTTCCACATGATGCTTTATTACTACAATTTTAATAACGAGAAAAATCACCATCGAAGCAAGGCGAAGTTTTGTATTAAGGCCAGAAAGTAAGCTGATGTATTGCTCTTCTAAGAAAAAAAATATATGGCTGCTCAAAGTTGCACCTTTACTCGGAATAACAATTTTTTAAGTAGGCTGTGGATCACGTCAAAACAAGATCGTTACATCGCGCGCCATATTGATGTCAATATTATCAATGTAGTATTATTGTTGTTCGTGAATTCGTGGCAAAAACATGTTTGCGATAAGTCGAAAGTGTCTTTCCGAAAGATTTATTGCTAGTTCTAATGAGCAAGAGTTTTTTTCTCGTTTAAAAGAAGACTTTGAGCAGTCTTCAGAAGACTTTATAATTGTGAAGCGTACCATCCAAAAAACATTTCTGGGCCAATTTAGGCAAAAATGGAAACAGGTTAGTAGAGTAAAAGATCATTTTGACAAAAAGTTTAAAAATTGGTTGGCAGGCGACTTGATATTTAAAGAAATTGTGAACGTCCTTAAAGTGTCACATTCTTTAGGTGGAAGACCTATAAAAAATCTTGATGGAAGCTCTGAAAGAAGCAAACGAAGGAAGCTATCTAAATTAGAGAGAACATGTGATATGACACTCTCAGAGTTACAAGGTCTCTTGGTTCGTAAGTTAAGGGCAGATGGAAAGAAAGAAGAGGCAACCGTGATTCAGGAAGTACTATCTCTTGGAGCAAGTAAGTTCAAACAACGTCTATCGCAAAATACAGTTAAAATGTTTTCAAGAGATGAAGGTTTAGCATTAATGGTAGATGCAAAACTATCCAGACATCAATATAATTATGTACGTGAGCAGTGTGCGAGTAAAAATGCTGATATTTTCCCTAGCTATAATCAAATATTTAAGGCAAAAGTAGAATGCTATCCTGATTCTATTCAAGTTAACGAAAGAGGCGGTTCCATTCCAATGCAACAACTATTAGACCATACTACAAAAAGGTTGCTTAAAGTTCCTAATGTATTGAAAAAAATAGAGAGTAGTGAATCAAACACATTTTCATTACACACTAAATGGGGTTGTGATGGTTCCTCAGGAAATAGCTGCTATAAACAAAATTTTAACGACGTTAAAATTGTGGAGATAATTCTATTTTTATGGCTTCTTTGGTTCCATTGCAACTTATTTCAAAAAATAATGAAATAGTCTGGCAAAATCCGCATCCATCCTCGACAAATTATTGTAGACCAATATTTTTTGAATTTTCAAAAGAGACGCCTGAACTTACCAGAGTTATTGCCGACAAATATGACAACGAAATTAAAAAATTGGTTGAGACCGAAGTATCTACAAAACATCGAAATATTAAAATTTCACATAACTTAGCTTTTACCATGTTGGATGGAAAAGTACGACAAGTTTTAACACAAACCTCCTCGGCTGCATGTTGTGCAATATGTAAAGCCAAACCGAAAGAAATGAACAATTTACAAGAAATTCGAAAAAAAAAAAGTTGATATCGACTCTTATAAATATGGCCTCTCTAGTTTACATGCCTTACTTCGTTTCATGGAGTGTATTCTTAATATATCGTATAGACTTGATTTTAAAAAGTGGAGTGCCAGGACTGATGCTGAAAAAGAGTTAGTGAAAGCAAGAAAAAAACATGTTCAAAACGAACTTAAACAAAGACTGGGCATATTTGTTGATGTGCCTCGACAGGGTAGTGGAACCTCCAACGATGGTAACACTGCAAGAAGGTTTTTCCGGAGTCCAGAAATAGTAGCAGAGGTAACAGGTGTGGATGAAGAACTAATCAAAAAATTTTCTATTATTTTACAAGTTTTGACATGTGGAAGAGCTGTAGAAACACATAAATTTGATTTATATGCACAAAATACGGCAGAATTATTTGTGGAAAAGTACAACTGGTACTACATGCCCTCATCTGTACACCAAATTCTTCTCCACGGAAGTGGCATAATTGATTCGGCTTGTCTTCCAATTGGGCAACTTAGTGAGGAAGCAGCCGAGGCGCGAAATAAAGACTTTAAAAGATTCCGTCAGATGTCCTCTCGAAAATGCTCCCGAACTGCTACCAACGAAGATATTCTTCATTCATTACTTGTTTCTTCAGATCCTTACCTAACCAACTCCAGAAACCAATGGGAAAAAAAAGTCAAGTTTAGATGTAGAACAAGAAGCAAAATATCTCTTGATTTTGTGAAAGGTAGGATTTAGCTTATTATTTTTAATAATTAAATGTATACCATGTTACAGTGAAAGCCCGAATTATGTATTGTATTAAGTTAAGTTTCGATTGATTGGATTAATTCGCTTAATGCCAACGAATTCAAATTAAACTGAACTCAAACTTGGAAAAATGTGTTTTCAGATATAGTCTTATCTATCCTAAATTGACCACGACTGCGACTCTAGTGTTTTTAATGTAATATGTACCACTAATCTTTATTTTGAAGTGAACATTTTACAAGTACACCTAATATAAGTAATCAAAATGTATGTTCGTTCATATTATTTAAATATAAATAGCCGCCATTTTCTCCTAATAATTTAATTTTTTCTTCTCGATACATGGACCTGCCTTGATAAATTTTATCGCAATCAGACTACCAATTTTTGAATGATTTTCATATACGCACCTAGCAACCCCACATATGCACACAAACAGTGTGACCCATTTGTTTTCGGGTCACCCTAAAAAAAACTTTATTATTATTAATGCGATTTGGCTCGGATTTTCTAAAAATTGTAGGGCTTGTCAAACTCCAACTTTTTACCAAAAATATTCCAATTCAGGCAAAATCCAAGGCCTACTTTGCCAGTTTCTAGGCGCAAAATTTTAATAAACCACATTGATATTTTTTGGTAAAACTTGGTATAGGACCATTTTGAGGGATGCCAAATTCAGTGGTGTTCACAAATTTTTATTAAAAAAATCGCTAATATGGTTTATTGAAATTTTGCTACTAAAGACTGGCATAGTAGGCCTTGGATTTTCCATGACCGAGGTTATCTTTGCTAAAAAGTTGCAGTTTTTTAAGCCCTACAATTTGAAAAAAACCCGAGCCAAATCGCACAAATAATAAACTTTTTATGAGGGTGACCCGCAAATAAATGGGTCACCCTGTATATACAGGAATTTTTTTTTATTCATTTAAGACAGAAATCATCAAAATTTGAGGAAAAAATTCACTTAAGGCAAAATATTAATGTATCACCCTGTATATCGCAATGCTGAAGTAAACGAGCATCCTACGCTGGTGTTTCATTCATTTGTTTCATAAAAAATGCAAAATATGGATGATAAATCAATTGTAGAGGTGGTTAACAGTTATGGCCGGGTGGCTCCATAAGACCTCACCACTGTGAAACGGACCGACGGAATTGATAAAACATATTTTTTGGTATCTAGGGACGCTAAAAAGTGAACATATGTACAACATGGGAGGATGATTTTTTCACGAATACAGACATTTTATTTGGCTCCTATTTAGTTCGGCCATCTTGAATTAGTATCTACCACAATTTCACTAGTTGATCATTATACCACAATTAGTTATGGCACATAATTTGAAATCAATCCATTAAGCAGTTTTTTCAGGCTGAATTTTTAAATATTTTATTAAACCGCCATTTTTTTCGCTATGTTTGATTCGTACCAAAATATTACCAGTACATTCCAATATAATACCATTGGATTTTTACTAAAATATTACCAGGTCATCCCCATATGATCCTTAATTTTTGACCAAAATTTGAAATCAATCGGTTAAGTAGTTTTTTAGCTATGCCGCGAACAGACAGACAGATAGATAGACCGACGGAATTGAGAAAAGATGTTTTTCGCAATCTAGGGACCACGAAACGTGAAGATCTGAAAAAATCTCGGAAGGTGATCTTTTCACGATTACAATACTTATAAATAAATTATACACTCACAACTGGTTTCAGTTAACTAGTTCGAAAAAATAATTTTCCAAGCTAAAACTTTGCTACAGCTGCATTTATAAATTCCCACAAATTCGATTAAAATATAAATACTTATTTTTACCAGAAACAACACAACATTCAAAAGTGATTTAATAAACTGTGCCTTATTGATATTTGACATTTTGTCAGCAGCATAACCTATATCTAATTTCAATTGATTTCGTGATATTTACAATTTGAAACGACTTTATATGTAAACGTTTCGATAAGGGTAAAAGGAACTGCACATTCGTACCTTAATTTTTTTATGGTCTATAACAAAAACTTTCGGTATAAGCAGAAGTAAAATTTCTATAAATTTATCAAAAAATAATCAGAAAAGGTTTGTTGATATGTTGAATTGCAAAGATACATCGTAAGAAAGATAAAAAACTCAGATAGAAACGTGCAATTCGTTTTGTCCAGTCTAACCAGTTAACTTTTATAGCATCTCAAAATGTTAATATCTTGAAAACAGGCATTTATGTCAATATCTTTTGGGACACGAAAATGTAAATTTATTACAAAATTATTTCCTTTCTATATCAAAATTTGATTAATCGCTGTCAATAATTGGTATGCATTTTTAATTTTCAAGTGGAAAATTTGCCTGACATATTTGTCAGCAGTTTTTCCGGAAATAAATTCGAAAATTATCATTAAAGTTTGACAGTTAAAATAAGTATGAAGTAATAATATTATGTTTTTAGTTTAATAATTTTTGTTCTTACTGTTGTTTTAAATACAAATGTTATATTAAATGTTATTTATTAAACTCCGGAAATATTTTTACCAAATATCTCTCGTACATCTAATTTTTTACTTCCCTCATAAAAGGGAAGTATTGTAATAGCGAAAAAAACAGACTTCGAGATTTTTTCAAATCTTTACGTTTCGTCGTACTGTCTGTTCGCGGCATAGCTAAAAAACTACTTACCCGATTGACTTGAAGTTTTGGTCAAAAATTAAGGGTCATATGGGGATGACCTGGTAACATTTTGGTAAAAATATAATATGGCAAAACAAAATGGCGGCCTTGTGAACTGTTAAAAAAATTATTACTAAAAATGTGCTTATCCAACTTATCTCAAATTTTGCACAAAAAATGGAATATTTAGGAATCAACTGGTAAAATTTTGGTATAAATCCAATATGGCGGAACAAAATAGCATCCTAATAAAATATTTAAAAATTCAGCCTGAAAAAACTACTTAATGAACTGATTTCAAATTTTGTGCAATAACTAATTGTAGTATAGAGATGAACTAATAAAAGTGTGGCACTAATTCAAGACGGCGGAACAAAATGGCGGCCGAATAAAATTTTTGTAATCTGAAAAAATCATCCTCCCACGTTTTACATATCTTCGCGTTTTGGCGTCTCTAGATGCCAAAAAATATGTTTTATCAAGTCCGTCAATCCGTCTGTCGATTTGTCTGTCTGACTAAAAACTACTTATCAGATTGACTTCAAATTGTATTCTGGTTAAAATCTAATATGCCGGAACAAGATGGTGGCATTGTGAAACGTTCAAAAAATTATTACTAAAAAAACCAATTTGGCTCAAATTTTGCGCAAAAATAAAGTATTATGTAGGAATCAACTGGTAAATATCCTGGTACGAATCCAAGATGGCGGAACAAAATGCCGGTTTAATAAAATATAAATGTTTAGCCAGAACAAACTACTTAACGAACTGATTTCAAATTGTCTGCCATAACTAAGTGTAGTATAGAGATGAGCTAGTAAAACTGTGTTATTAATTCAAGCTAACGGAGCAAAATGGCGGCCAAATAGAATTTTTGTAATCTGTAAAAATCATCCTCTTAAGTTTTACGTATCTTCGCGTTTTAGCTCCCTAGATGCCAAAAAATATGTTTTATAAATTCCGTAGGTCCGTTTGTCTGTCTGCCAGTTAGCGGCATATCTTAAAAACAAAACTACTCATCAGATTGACTAAAAATTTTAGTCAGAAATTAAGGATCATATGGGGATGGCCTGGTAATATTTTAGTAAAAATACAATATGCCGGAACCAGATGGCGGCCTAATGAAACTTTATTACTTACAAACTAATTATCCAATTTGCAGAAAAATCAAGTATTATGTAGAAATGAACTGGTAAAATCTTGGTACGAATAGAAGATGGCGGAACAAAATGGCGGTTTAATAAAATATTTAAAAATTCAGCTAGAACAAACTACTTAATGAACTGATTTCAAATTGTGTGCCATAACTAATTGTAGCATAGAGAAGAACTAATAAAACTGTGGTAGTAATTCGAGATGTCGAAACAAAATGGCGGTCAAATAAAATTTGTGTAATCTGAAAAATCGCCCTAACAGGTTTTACATATCTTCAAATTTTAGTCAAAAATTAAGTTAAGTAAAGTTGTGTTACGAATTCAAGATAGCGGAACAAAATATTTGTTAAACAAATTACTTAGAAACTCGTTTTTCCGAATTTTCAGGAAAAATTAACTAGAAGCACTAGAGGTATTACCCACGGAAAAAATCTAAATCAATATGCGATGATATAAATACTTGTTGTTATGTACCGGGTGACTTCGTATAAACTGGCACCCCCCGTAACTTTTTTATTTTTTGTCGCACAAAAAAAATAAAAATACTGACATACAGAGGATTTTTTCCGTTATAAATCTGCATTGTAATTCCCAGTAACTTTTCATACATACGAGGAACGAAAAAAAGTACAATTTTTTTTAATGGAATGCCCTGTAAATTGTTTGCCTAAATTGAAAGATCTTTTTTTTTCTGATTCCAAATATATAATACAAGTTGACATTTCGTTTAGCCGTTTTCGAGTTATTTAAGTTTAAAAATCAATTTTCATTATAAACTGTAAAATTACTGGCTATAAAATAACAGCTTTTTGAGCAGTTGGCTATGGAAATAAACAATATTAACAAATGTTTCTGAAATGACTTTGACATTTAAATCACTGTTAATAGAACTAAATCACTTCTTTTTGATATATTTTTTTTAAATGGTTTATTCTGTGGCACGAAAACGAGAAATTGTTTTTTTGTATGCTGAAAATAATTATAATGCTTCTGCAACGCGACGTGCTTACATGGCAAATGATCCCGATGGTCCGGTTCCCTCAAGATCGACAATCCAGAATATTTTCACCAAATTTAGAATAACGTCAGATTTGCAAAGAAAGAAGAGGGAACTAAACGATAATACGGAAAATCACGATTTAAATATTACTTTGCATCACGTAGAAAATCCGAGTCAGTCACTGCGAACTACTTCCAAGGGGGCCCGTTACGGAGTAAAAAGAACTTCGCATGAATATATTAGGAAGGTTTTAAAGAAATATAGATTTAGGCCCTATAAATATCATACTGTTCAAAAATTAACTCAAAAACGACTCAATTTCTGCAAATTTATGTTAAATAGAATAAATAACGAAAGAAACTTTTTTAAAAATATATTATGGACCGATGAGTCAAGCTTTTCAACTAGTGGATTACCAAATCGACAAAATTTTCGTCACTGGGCACAAGAAAATCCCCAATTCACAAGGAAAGTTCAATTTCAAGGTAGGAGAACAGTTAATGTGTGGTGCGGCCTGCTGAAGAATAGGGTAATAGGGCCTTATTTTTTCGAAGGAACATTAACTGGACCAATATATCAAGAATTTTTGGAAACTCATCTATAGGAAATGCTAGAAAACTTACCGTTAAGGCCGTATATGAACATAATTTTTCACCCCCCCCCACATGTGGTACGTGACGTGAAGACTTTTTTGGATGAGAATTACAACGAGTGGATTGAAGGAAATGGAATTATTTCGTGGCCTTCAAATAGTCCAGATCTAACTCCCATGGATAATTTTTGTGGGGGTATATTAAAAACAAAATATATAAACGTGATCTCGACAACGTTGAAGATATAAAATATTTTATAACACAGGAAATAAGACATTTAAATGAAAGAAATGGTCATTTTATAGAGAACGCAGTTGAGGCCAAATGTTTATCACGAATGTGTAGATAATCAGGGGGGAAATATTTATTCTGATTAATTTGATTTGTGTTATTTGGTTCATCTGTGTATTTTGCAGTAACATATATTGTTAATAAATTGTTGTTTATATTCAATTTTTACTTCGCTGTTTTATTATAATGCCTAGGTATGCAGTAATTTGACATTTGACAGAACATTTGTTCATATTATTTATTTCCATAGCCAACTGCTCAAAAAGCTGATATTTGATAGCCAGTAATTTTACAGTCTATAATGAAAATTGATTTTTAAACTTATATAACGCGAAAACGGCTAAACCAAATGTCAACTTGTATTATATATTTGGAATCAGAAAAAAAAGATCTTTCATTTTAGGCAAACATTTACCGGGCATTCCATTAAAAAAATTGTACTTTTTGTCGTTCCTCGTATATATGAAAAGTTACTGGGAATTACAATGCAGATTTATAACGTAAAAAAAATCCTCTGTATGTCAGTATTTTTATTTTTTTTGTACGACAAAAAATAAAAAAGTTACGGGGGGTGCCAGTTTATACGAAGTCACCTGGTACAAACAAAGCACTAGCAAATATTAACATCACAGACCCTCTGGAGCCCCCCTTAAATACGCCACTGTATGGTTTAGCGGTATAATGGATTTCCATAACGTATCAACCCATCGAATTAAATTTGCAATTAAATAATTCAAAATTGTAGTTAATACGCAATAATATATATATATATATATATATATATATATATATATATATATATATATATATATATATATATATATATATATATATATATATATATATATATATATATATATATATATATATATATATATATATATATATATATATATATATATATATATATATATATATATATATATATATATATATATATATTCCTGATGAAGTCAATAAACATTTGACGAAATATTGAGATCTAAAACAATTAGAGTTTGAATAGTCACAGACCGCTTTCCCGAAACTTCTGACGTAAATTATATATATATATATATATATATATATATATATATATATATATATATATATATATATATATATATATATATATATATATATATATATATAAATATATATATATATATATATATATATATATATATATATATATATACAAATTTGCCCGAGGGTTAAAATAGGAAAAGTTAAAAATTTAAATAAACATGGCATCGTATTTTCCTATTTTTCCGTTAGTTTTGTTCGCATTCAAATTGCAGCCATTTCGATTCAATTATAAATAAAACATGTCCGGTAAATCCAATTTTTGGCGAAAATTTTAACAACAAACCCAGCAACTGAATATTTCAATAATAAATTTTCGTTCGTCCAGTAATAAAAACGTTAAAACGTTTTTGAATCAATTTTTAGGGCCGAACTGGACCTTCGGAAAATTTGTTTGAGTGCTCTTTTAAATTTAAACGCAAATTTAAGGGTGGAAGTATTCCTGTATAAGAATTAATATCTAGATGGCAAAACAGTTAGGAAATCATGGTTTCTGGGAGATAGTGGCAAACTTGAATTAGATTTACCTTTATTAATGATCATAGCTCTAATTCTGCTCTGAAATAATTTTGAATGCACTTTATTTTAATCAAATTTTACAGAAACTTTAATTTACGTTATGTTAAAGCTAAATATATAATCATGGTCCAGGATTTTCACTTCTATTTTGACACCAGCTACATTAAATTATAGAAATACAAAAAAAATTAAATTCAAAAGTCTTTCATTATCATCACTGAATATTATTTTTAAAAAATCATCAATACCCTCTGTATATTATTATCTCATTAAATAATCCTCTTCTTACTAATTATAAATATTATATTATTGATACCTTCAACTTTACAGAAAACTAAGTACTCAGGGAAAGCAATAAACAGTATTCTAAAATCACCTTATTTAAAACTTCCATATAATTCTGGCATTATTAATATTATTATCATTATCCCGGATGCATGCATCAAAAGGAGTGGGCTGGTTTCTATTAGTTCTACGTGTGTAAGAATTTTATCAATTTGTGGCAAGTACTGAGCCAGGACTGCCTTCTGGATGTCGATAAAGGTGTTAGTATGCAGTCCTAAGATTTTGAGACTCTGTTCTAGTGATTTTGAAACTAGTCCATGATACGATAATCGGTATCACATAAACCTTATTCAGTTGCCACATCTGCTGTATCTCGATGGCCAGCTGTGCATATTTGGCTTTTTCTCTTGATATTTATCCAACACTCTTTATTGTTGGGTACAGCGACATCTACCAAATAAGCTGTCTTTGTTTCCTTATTTAACAGTACCACATCAGGCCGATTATTCCCCACCCGTCTGTCGACGATAATTGCCCGGTCATAGTACAGTTGGAAGGCATTATTTTCAAGCACTGAACTTGATTGATATTTATAATAAGGCACAAAGGTGTTCAGGAGCACGTATTTATTGGCAAGCTTCTGGTGCATGATGTTACACACTTCGTTATGTCGCTGAAGGTAATCCGAGTTTGCTACATAAGTACAGCCAGATGTTATATGCTGTATAGTCTCTGATCTCTCGCTACATTTTCGACACTTATCGGATTCAACGGACCAGTCTTTGATGATGAATTTAGTGTAATTTCTTGTTAATAACTTGGTTCTCTATTGCCATCACAAATCCTTCTGGCTATGGGAATAGTTGCTTATCCTTCAGCCAATTAATGCTTAATATTTGTGCCTCATTGATAAAGAAATTTCTCAATTTTTACAGCTGTGGGGAGTGAGAAATTGGTCAAGTCAACAAGAGATCTTCCACCTTCTTTTCGTGGTAAGGTTATTCGGAGAGTTGATGATCTTGGGAGGTACAACTTGTACTTGGTCATCATTAGGCGAGTAGTTCGTTGTAGTCCCTCTAACTCCGTGTCAGAACATTTCAATATTCCTCTAGATCAATACGGGGACAGCATAGGTGTTAATTGCTATAATGAGATTTCCGGCGTTCAGTTCTGTCTTCAGAAGAGCTCGCACTCTTATTATTATTATTAATATTATTATTATTACTTTTATGACTTGTTGTCTCACAGTATCCCTATGGTTGTATTTTATACTGACGGGATTACACCAAATCAATACAAAAAATAAAAATAAAAAAAAATGGAAAAAAACAACTATCATGTATTAAGAAATGATCTAACGATGCTACATGTTTTCAAAATGACCGATTTTTGGATGCTCCTGTGAATGTCTGTACTAACTGAGCCAAATGCGATGTAAACGTTGTTGGGGTGAGATCTGTTACTGATATGACGAGAGGAACAATGATGTTTTCTGTTTCCACAGCCTTTTTACTTCCATTGCCAAGTCGGTGTATTTGGCGATCTTCTTACTGTATTTCGCTTGGATGTTCTCGTCACTGGGGACAGCCATGTCAATTAAATAAGTGATTTTCTCTTTTTTGGATTGAAAGGTGATATCGGATCTGTTTGCGGGGATTGTTTTTTCTGTGTGGATGTCAATGTCCCAGTAGAGCTTGTAGTCTTCGTTTTTAAGAATGGATGTTGGTGTATAATTGTAGTAAGGGTCTGTGTTCTCCGTTAGTTTGTATGTTGTGGCTAATGCTTGATGAACGACCTTCGCTTCTGAGTTGTATCTCGCTGTGTATTCAGTTCCGGCCATTATTCTACATCCACTCGTAATGTGATGGATCGTTTCTCTCTGCTGGTGACATCTCCTACCCCTCTCATCTTCAATCGTTGTGTCCTTGATGATGTGCTTTCGGTAGTTTCTGGTTGCTATGACTTTGTCCTAGATGACAAGCAGGAAGCCTTATGTTTCGGGGAATAGCTGCCCTTCTTGTAACCACGTATATGAAAACTTTTTATGTATATGGTCTTGCTTTATGAAGTATCTGTGTCTTCCGTGAAGTGTTTTTCAGACCAGGTGTTCATCTTTTTTAGCCGTGATTGGATGTGATTGTGTGCGTCTGCTGCGTGGCTCGTTTGAGACAGGTCGAGCGGTGTATAATTCTTGTCTGCCTTTACTATTTCCTGGTGGAGGTTAGTTTGTTTGTTGTGCAAGAATTTTCTGAGTTCGTAAATTTGTTTTTTATTTAGCGATTGTATATCTATAATTCCCCTTCCTCCTTCTTTTCTCTTGATGGTGATTCTTTCCTTGCATGCGTTGAGATGTAACTTCCTATGTGTAGTGAATTCAGAGCGTATGAGAATGTGAATGTTTTCTTTGCCTGTGTATGACCATTTAATGATTCCAGACGAATACGTAAGAATAGGTATGTCAAAGGTGTTAATAGCTTTCGTTAGACTTCTGGAATTCAGTTTTGTTTTTAGTAGCTTTGTGAGTCTGGTTTTAAATTCCGTTTTGAGCTCTGATTTGATATGAGTGTGGTTAATTTTGGTACTTTGATGGAAGCCTAGGTATCTGTATGCTTCTTCTTTGAGCATGTTATCTATAGTTTCATTGTTGATTGTTTCTCTCGTAGGGTGGTCTTTCTACTGTCCCTTGTTGATATGAAGTAGCTTGCATTTACTTATACCAAATTCCATGTTGATGTCCAGGGTAAACGTTTGTGTGATTTCAAGGAGTTCCTTTAGCTGTGCCTTTGTGCTTGCATATAATTTTATGTCATCCATGTACAAGAGATGGTTTATTTTGTGTAGGTTATTTTTTTGGCGTTTAATTTGGAATCCGAAGTTTGCGTTATTCACTGTGTTTGAGAGTAGATTGAGACAGAGGTAGAGCCACAAAGCACTGAGTGAATCTCCCTGGAATATACCTCGTCTGATGTAGATCTCTTCTGTTTCGATATGCTCTTTTTGTGTTCTCAGGTTGATTTTAGTTTTCCACGTACTCACGATTTGCGTAAGAAATTGCCTGATGTTTTTATTGACTTTATATAATTGTAGCACTCTGGTTAGCCAACTGTGGGCTATCGAATCAAAGGCTTTTTTATAACCTATGTATCCAGTATGAAGGTTTCTATAATTTTTCCTGGTTTGTTCCATGATGACGCTGTCTATAATTAGCTGCTCCTTGCATCCTCGGCTATTTTTCCTGCACCCTTTTTGCTCTTCCGTTAGAATGTTTTTGTGTGCTAGATGTTGTTCTATTCTCCTGGTAATTGTGGCTGTGATGATCTGATTATTATTATTATTATTATTCTAATGACTATCTTGAATTTTTGAAAAATAATTATTTACACTCAAAAAGAGGGGTTGTTCACTTTATCCAGGATCATATGGCTTCTTATGGCAGGCTTTTCTCGGTTATCTTTAAAGTTATCGTACCTGGCTGAGATAATTATATGTTAGTTGCACTTAAAGAAAATACGTTATGTATATATTTCTACTTCTTGGAGATACATAAAAATGTCTGATATTCTTTAAATATAATACAAGGAAGACCATACAACTCTTGCAATTCCGAATTTTTGAACCTCATATATTAAAGCTATAGCTAGATGCGAAAATATAAACGAAGGCCTTGTACATTGGGCTCTAATCTAACTTAAAACTTAATTATGCTAACTAAAGACCAAACTGGTTAATGGCAGGAAGATATTTCAATTTATACTAGCTTACTTAATCTTTCTTTTGGCGGTGCCTGTCCATTGATATGATTTGGAAATTGAACGAGATCAATTGCCTTTCTCTAGCCAGATTTTGCGACAAACCAGCCTGTTATTTTTAAATAAATACTTAGTTTCAATATTTTTCCAGAAAATGTTAGACTGTTAGATTGTTATCCAAAATAGACCAGAATTTTTGATACTATTATTATTTATATTCAACTATTTAAATGATTCTTGATGTCACTGAGGCTCTTTTTAACGTCAATGTCTTGTGGTGAACTTATGGCCGATATTTTTGTAATTAACCCCTGAAACATGTAGTTAGTTGCAGCAATATTACTACAATAGATGTGACGCACAAGTCGTGGGCTAGAGAAACTATTCGGACAAAAAATATCCATTGCAAATGTTAAAGGTTCCAACGAGTCGAATAAATCCGCAAATAGATCGAGTGCAGCAACATAGAAAGCAATGTGTTTTTGTTTTTATGCGTTTTAACCTTCCGGTCCCTTCAAACGTCGCAATCCAGGTTCCATGCGCCGGACTATAGATAAAATCCCTGCTATGAACTTAAAAAGTTGTGGCGTGACATTAGAAACTGCGACTGCTAGGAACATCGTTAAAGTTCACTTAGTTCCATTTTTCTTAAATAAAACACCGCATTCAGCGTTTTAATTTTGTGCAGAGAAGGTCCCTGAATCGCAGGGAAAGTAATTCCAATTGACACGGTCTAAACCCAAGAACCATGATTTTTTAATTAAAATATTTACGATTTTGGCGAAGCAATTGGCATGTGAATTTTTTAATTAAATCAAGTGAAAATTTTATCTAATTGAATGAAAAAGGATTCCTATTTACTTAGGATCATTTACTTTTAAAGTATCTTTGGGCTTTTTATAGGTAACATTAAAGTAGCATTTAACTTTTTAAAATAGCGTTAAAGTTAAAGTTAAAGTTTTTAGAGCAAGCTTAAAGCAAACCGAAAAATTCGCTAAAAAGTGAAAAATAATATTTAATTTTATCTAGAAAATTTTACTTTTAATATATTGCACATGTTAGTACATTTTTTTGAAGTCGGTTTTATTTTTTTAATAAAAATTTTTATTTCATTCTTTTTACTTCGATTTATACGAATTGTATTGTAAAAGTTGAGTTTAACAAATAGGCTTTGGTTCCACTGCATATTATATAACATTATTGTATAAAAACATGTCTTGTTATATAATATACAGTGGTAACATACATACTTTTTCTTCCTTACAGAATGGCGAACACATTAGCGAACGCATATATTGTTGATTGTAACAAACAACAAAAGTATCATCTAAATATCTAAACCAGTGGTTTAAGTGGAACGGATGTTAGAGCAATATCCTCAATGGCTTCCATAAAGATATTCGCTACCACAGGTGATAGAGGCGATCCCATAGCTGCCCCTGAAATTTGTTCATAAAAAGTTCCTTCAAAAAAGAAACAAGTAGATGTAAGACAAGCGTTCACTAGGTCTATTATCAAGATTATTATGATCAAATATCTCTGATATAATGGAAATTGAGTCGTTGACAGGAACTTTTGTGTATAGTGATTTTACATCGAAATTGGCCAAAATATCTTCAGGATCCAACTGGATTGCCTTAAGTTTTTCCACGAAATGTGCTCTTTTTATGAAAGAATCTGTTTTTTTAGTAAACTAATTAAGAAAATTTGAAAGATATTTACCTAGTTTGTATGTGGGCGAGTCTATTGCACTAACGGTCGAAAACGTACATTTTTCTTGTGTATCTTGGGAAGAATGTAAAACCTGGGAGCTGCTTGGTTTTAATGTTTTCTTCTCCGCTGGTGGTAGGCTGAATGAGTTAATCAGACTAGTGGCTATTCTTGTGTTGCTGTACAAAAGTTAAGTTATCTTTTCCACGTATTCCGTTCTGTCCATGAGGACTGTAGCATTGCCTTTATCTGCTGGAAGGACCAGAATGTTTGCATCTTCATTTAAGATCTTCATCACTGTTTTTTCGAATGCGGAGAGATTTGACTTGGGTGGTTTTGAATTTTTAATGCACCGCGCTGTCTCATACCTGACTTTATCGGCTTGCTCCAGTGGCAATCTTCTGATAGCTGCTTCAACGGACACTATGTCTTCTATGGGAATGCTACTTGGTGCTATTACGAAATATTGGCCTTTGAAAAAACGGAATTTCTGCTTCGGTTAACGGCTTCGACGGCAAGTTGATACCTGTATCCTGCTGAGGTTTTACTGGACTTTTTCTGTTCAGGAGTGCTTCAAACTTCTTTTGTTGCTGAAGTGTAACTTCTTGATGGATTGTTGTAAATATGGTTATTTCAAGTCTAAACGCTAATTTCAGGTGAATTTCTATTACTGGCATTTGTATCTAATTACGACGCCTTAATCCTTTCTCTAACTAATGCATTGCTGGCACGCTTATAAATATTCTTAGCAGTTCTAGAAATAAACGTGATGTCTCACCTGTAGTGATTTCGATACTACATCCTCTTCTCGGCTTTTAAGGAGAAAGGCCAACTGGCAGAGTAACTTCTTCTTGCTGTTCCGGAGATCGTCAAAAGTTTTGGCATCTGTTTTGGTTTCCTAACATAGATCGGAAACTTTCACGGCTTTGGTTAATTAAGAAATCATAATTCTTGGGATTAGACGTGACGTGTGTCAAATTGGAATTACTATCGGACGTTTCACCTTTGATTGTACGAGATATTTTCAGGGATCTTTACTCCACGGGATCTGAACACTAAATGAATTTGGAGAGGTTCAGGCGGGCTTTTATACCCAACTTGTGCTCGCCGAACGGTGGCCCTGTGTTAAGATCGGTTTTCGCGTGTGATGTAGACAGTAATCCGTATCTTTATTGAAATGTTTTGTATGTTTAAAAATTTCAATAGATTCTCTACTTTTTCGTTTATAAAATCCTGGAACCGCTGCTAGAACCTTGGTTTCCCTTACATTTGTAATATGGCCAGTGATATGATGGTTTTCTGATTGTACTACTTATTTCTTTTTAATACATCGTTCATGTTCCTTAAATCTAGTTGATTTTGAGCGTCCTGTTTCTCCCACATACACTTCTCTAGAGGAGCAAAGAATTTTATATACTCCTTCTGTTTAGGTACAATATCTTTCGGGGATCGCAAACATTGTCCAATCTTCTTATGTGTATTGAATATTGTACGTATGTTGGACCGCCGAAGTAATCGTCCTATTTTGTCTGTGGTGCCATGTATGTAGGGATGAAAAACACTACTTAATGGTGGCTTTTTATTATTCTCCTTTTGCGGAGTTGGATGCTTGCTAAGGGAACTCTTCAAATTGGTCAAACCATCGAGGAGTAATCGATGTTCATACATAAAATAAATACTTAGGATCAAATTGATAAGCTCCTTTTATTTTGAAGTCGCTTATAAATAACTGATAACTATAATGCTTTTGTATTAAAAACAAGCTAATTACCGTACATAACAGATTATTTTATATAAGTGTACAAAAGCATCGAAATATCGGATCAATCTGCGAACCGGTGCTATATCATGTTTATACGATTTTATAATTCGCACAGCTACAAAAAAGGGTGGGTAGTAAATCATCCCAAAAGATCGTAAAAAATGTAAACGCGCAAAATGCACCCCCCTACACACGGGGCCCGGCTGCAACGTAAAAACCGTGCACTCAGCTAAAATTTTTGCACAAATCAAAAACGCATCAAACGTAACTATATTATCGTCCATTTATATCTGTATGCAGAGAATTTTGTATGGACTGTACTTCAAATAACAAAACCGGGCAGTATATAAAATGTAATATAAATTTGCAATGGTACATTTCGAATTTGACACATAACGAAATACTTCAGACTCTTCTGGGGAGTGTTGGGTTACCGGGACGTTATTTGTATGGTCCGAAGTCAAGAATGAATAAAACGTGGCATAAGTTAAACGTATTTTGATAAGGAAACACATACGTCGCAAACTACAGGGCGAATCATCATTTGAAGCCTCATTTATTAACAGATATAGAACCAAGAGGATTACTTACCCCATCAGATATAAAAGATTTGAGATTTTTGCGTCTAAGTACTTTATATATCTAGTAAAAAACTGCCGGTCTGCCGGGGCTTAGTGGTCAAGTTCACCATATGAACGCCAAAAAGAAATCGATTAAGTTATCTCATAAGGCATGGTATAATAAACCGAAGGTAAGATATCGCGCATTCCCGCCTGGCTCTGCTACGTCATCGCGTGATATATTATGGCAAATAAAATAATCCAAATTAGGTTAAAATGTAATTTCCACTTGTAACGTTCGTGCTTTTTCAGTTGTTAAGCACTCATGCTTTTATTAAAAAATTAGCCTGCTGTCCTTGACCTTTGATGTTTAAAAGTGTGTGCGGATTTCTTTTTTAGTAAATTTCTGCTATAATTTAGATGTCAAATTATTTTGTTTGTTGTCTTATATTACGGCGTAAATAAAATAATCCAAACTAGGTTAAAATTTAATTTCCACTTGTAACATTCTTTATCAAAATCACTCGTGCAACAAAATTTAATGAACAAAAGCACTCGTGCAAATCATCAGTAAAAATACCTCGCTCTACAGGCGCTCGTTCATGATTTTTTCAGTTGTTGAGCACTCATGCTTTTATTAAAAAATTGGTTGCCAAAAAAGTTTTTACAAATTTTCAGAAGTTTGTATGCACTTGATATTTCTACTGATAATATTACCTTTATCCATGATGAGAAAGATTTAAATATAGTTGCTATTTAAATGAGTGTAGGAAGACCAGTTGGAGAAGCATTAGCAAATTTCGCAAAATGTTGCAACCATTCGGTAAACAATTATTCGGTAATCCATCCAGATTTTGAACATTTGTATATCTAATATGTCATTAATCTATATCACAACAATGTAAATCTGGACGAAATAGTCGACATTTTTAATAAAAAAGGGTATTTCAACTAAGGCTATATTTTATTTAAATTTTATTTGATTATATAATTACATAAAATATAGCACAAACAATGTGCTTGTGCACATAAAGGGTAAACTTGTTTAGTGTGTGTTGTTTTATTACCTCTCATACCTGCATTTTTTTAATTAGATCTCTTCCCCTCGAATGGGACTTAGTTACGTTCCTGTACTTATCAAAAAACACAGATATTATAGCATTTGTTAGTTTTAAATTGAACTAAGTAAAGACATGTGTAACAAAGTAACAGTATAAAATTAACTACTATCGGATTTTATACGACCTTAACTCTTTCTTTAGAGTGTTTTTTTATTAAATAAATATATAACTACCATGTCATAAGGTTATTATTTTAGTGAGTTCTATGTCAATGTTTCATTAGTAAAACATTTTTAATTTCAAAAAATGGTAATATGTCTAATAGCTAGAAACGACATGCATCTCCATAAGCAATTTATAAATCTACGCACGCAATGACTTCACTGTGCCAACCGGACGCAACTGAGACCGTCTAGATATCATATCTTCTATTTATTATATCACGCTCAGAAGATATATGCTTGAAATTCTGGCAGTAGGTGGGGAAACGTGTCACAATTCAGATTTCATGCGGCAGATGCCAGGGCGTATGTCAGATGAATGCGTCCAGCATCTATGTGTCTAGCAATAAAGTTGCGAAACGTCGACAATTTAAAGAAAATACTTTTGTTTTTTTGGATTCTAACCCCAAATAATATACAACTCTAACATTAAAACAAGAGGGTCACTTACAAACTTATTATCCAGAAAATATATGCGAACTACCGTTGTAGGTAAAGACTGATGATATGGGTTTCATGCAGGATATAGAATCTGTATATGTGTCCTGAAGATGTGACAATAAAGTTACGAAACGTCGACGATTAAAAGAAGTCTTTTGTTTCTTTACTGAATCCTACAAATAATAAACAACTCTAACATAACAACAAGAGGATTAACAAAACCATTTAGAAATATTATAACTAGGAAATATATGCGGATACTGATAATATTGGCTTCAAGCAGGATACAGGATCTATATATGTGTCCTGAGCATGCAATAATTTAGTGGCGAAACGTCGACAATTTAAAAAAAGACTTGTTTTTTTTACTGGATCTTAAGCCCAAATAATACACCACTCTAACAAAATGTTTTCAACATTGTTCTGCCACATTGGGTTTTTACCTATGCTATGCCGTGAACTGACAGACCGACAGACCGACCGACGGAAATGATAAACACATATTTTTTGGTATCTAGGAAAGCTAGAACGTAAAGATGTATAAAACCTAAGAGGATGACGTTTTCGATATTAGAAACAATTTATTTGGCCGCCATTTTGTTCGGCCATCTTGAATTAGTACCCTAATGTTACTAGTTAATTCCAACATAATATTTGATGTTTTTTGCAAAATTTGAGATAAATTGGATAAATAGTTTTTTAATAATAATATTTTTAACTTTTCGATAGGCCGCCATTTTGTTTCGCCGTTTTGTATTTTTGCCAAAATATTACCAGGTCATGCCCATATGACTATTCATTTTTGACCAAAATTTGAAGTCAATCGGGTAAGTAGTCTTTACGCTATGCCGCAAACTGACAGACATGCAGACACACCGACGGACCAACTGAATTAACAAAACATATTTTTTGGCATCTGAAGACTTTAAAACGTAAAGATGTGTAAAACCTGAGAGGGTGACTTTTTCACTATTACAAACATTTTATTTGACCGCCATTTTGTTCGGCCATCGTGAATTAGTACCACTATTTTACTAGTTGATCGCTATATCACCAATAATTATGGACACAATTTGAAATTAAACCATTAAGCAATTGTTTCAAGATACATTTTTAAACATTTTGTTAAGCCGCCATTTTGTTCCGCCATCTTGGATTCGTACCAAAATGATACTACTTGATTCCAACATAATACTTGATGTTTTTGCAAAATTTGAATTAAATTGAATGAGTAGTTTTTTCATAATGATTTTTTAACATTTCACTAGGCCGCCATTTTGTCATCCCCATATGACCTTTAATTATTGACCAAAATTTGAAGTCAATTGGGTAAGTGGTCTTTAAACTAGGCCGCGAACTCACAGTCAGACAGACAGACCGACAGACCACAACAGAAGTTGATAAACATATTTTATTGGCATCTAGCGAGTCTACAAACGTTTAATTTGGCCGCCATTTTGTTCGACCATCTTGAATTAGTACCACTATTTTGCTAGTTGATCGCTATACTACCAACAGTTATGGCACACTATTTGAAATCAAAGCATTAAGCAGTTTTTTCAGGCTGAATTTTTAAATATTTTGTTCCGCCATCTTGGATTCGTACCAAAATGTTATCAGTTGATTCCAACATAATACTCGATGTTTTTGCAAGATTTCAGATAAATTGAATGAATAGTTTTTTAATAATAATTTTTTTAACATCCACTGGGCCGCCATTTTGTTTCGCCATATTAGATTTTTACCAAAATATTACCAGGTCATTCCCATATGATCCTTAATTCTTGACCACAATTTCAATTCAACTGAATTGAGAAAACATGTTTTTCGTCATCACGTTTCAGGGTCTGAAACGTGAAGATCTGAAAAATTCTCGGAGAGTGATTTTTTCACGACTACAATATTTCCCTTTTACGAGGGAAGTAAAAATTACAAATAAATCTATACATCACAGTGACAATAAAAGCTTTGAATATTGAAGACTGAAGTTTTAATATTACTTATTTTTTAACATTCCTTTTTGTGTATAGATATGCGGAATGCTGCCCTTTAAACAGACTAGATGGAATAAATTAATTATGATTCAATCAATATTATCATTCGTGTTGCCTAATATATACACAAAACCTATTATATCTTACCCTTCACTAAAACAACAAGGAAATTATTTTACTATTTGAAATAAAGTTACATCATTAGCATTCTATATGAATAAATTACATTTTGCAATAATTGCGTTTCATAAAATTGGCAACGCCAAAACTCCCCGATCACTCGAAATTTTCCTATACGTCGATTAAAATTGCAATAAATGCCGACGTGGGGTGAACTAAATTGGAGACGATGCAGGCCGTAATTGCATATAGGCTTGGCACAGTATTGATCAAAAAAAGGTAAATAAAAACACACATATGTACAAAAAACGCATTTTTGTATATAGAGGGTTAAAAAAGGGTGTCTGTGCATTTTCCGATGAATAAGAGATGTTATGACTGAATGGGATTTTCGATGCAGTTTTTTTTATATTGCTCTTTCATGAGATGCTGCGCCGCGATATTTGCTGACAATACATTTCGAAATTAAAGCTGATTAAGGGTGAGATCCAAAAAAAAACTGTAAAGGTAAACGGTTTTTGCAGTTGTAATTGATTTACAACTTTTGAGCAACTGGAAGTTACGTATTTTTTTCCTATGACATTTTTATCTTCTAAAAATTCAATAAATTAAAATCCGCTATATTTTTTCGACTGTTCTGTCAAACGTTTTAATACTCAGGAGCACGTTTTGCCATAATAGTTGAAAAGACTTTCTATAAATGACTGATCTATTATATTAACTAAAACTAGAAATCGGATTCGTTCTGGAAGCAAAATAATATACCGATACAATCGGATAATTAATAGATACGTATTTTTGGTATGTAATGTATGGTTTTTGGCTTGTAATTAGCATGCTGTTATTAGCTGCACTTCTATGTAATTAACTATGTATGTAAACAAATCTAGGAAGTCGATTTGAACCTAATTTCAATTATCGATTTAAAATTTAAAAAAGTATATGTAATTCGGCTGACAATACAGCAATTTGGTACCATCGAGCTGATCTGCTCTGCTCAATGATATCAAATGGTACCGGTCGATTTTAATCCAACATAATTCGGATGAAAATGCATTCATTTGGAACCATCAAGTTGATCTGATCCACTCGATGTTACCGAATAGTGTATCGCTGGTACCAGGTAGTAAACCCTTCGAGCTTGGGTGATTTGGATGGTTTTGACGCGTCCAATACATAATTGGGTACCATCAAGCTGATGTTCTCAGTTGAATGGTACAAATGGTACCAATCGTAAAAGCAGAAGTAAAAAGAAATTATAGTTTAAAAAGATTTTAATACTGATTAAAGATGTGACCATTGTAAAATGTGTCCTGTGTTATAACCCAAAAAAGAGCGACTATTGGTAAACTTGAACCCTCATTCCAAAGACCAAACGTAAGGGTCATTAATAAATAAATAGATTTATAGAAAGTTGCTGTAACAGGATAATGAATAAAACTTTTTTTTTTTATATTTTTTGCTTGAAGTTAATATTTCCAGATACCTAATATTTTTTTAGTTATGCTTTACTATACCTGCTATAACAAAATAAATACCTCTCGAGATAACTATATTGTTTCTAGTATACTTAGTATGTATGAACTTTTAAGGAACACTACTAAAATATTTGTATTGCTTGGATCAAAGCTCATGTTGGTATTAGTGAAAATGAGCTGGTCGATAAATTGGCTAAAGCAGCTACGAAAATGAATGAATACTGTATTAACAAAACATTAGTTCAGAATTGGCAAGCGCTATATGAAAATTCAAACAAGGGAGTTAATTATAAAATCAAATTTCCAACCATAGGTAAGAGAACATGATTCCATGGAGAAATCAATAAAAATTTCATCAGAATAATATCCCGTATTAGAAAATTTCAAGCGCTATACCCTAAACATATGAAACGAATTGGTTTACAAAACCAAGATATTTATGAGTGTGGTGAGATTGGAGATCTAGAATATTGTATTCTTGAGTGTAGGAGATATGAAGATATTATTAATTATTATATTAAGAAACCCTTGTTTGATAATTTGTTAAATTTAACTGACTTCCCTTTTAATTTAAATTGTTTACTTTCTCAAAATAACATTACAGTATATAAAATATTATACAACATTTTAATTAATGCCACAATAGAATTATAGCAGATCCATTGATTTTTTTTTCTTCGATGATATCTGATAAATAGACTTATATCGATATATAAAAAAAAAGGAAAGGAAAGGAACAGAAAAACGAAAGAAAGAAAAGAAGAAAGGAAAAAAAGGTAAAAAAAAGAAAGAAAGCAAAAAAATTATCCTTATAACTACATAAAGCTTTGGTTTCTTATACCATATTTTATGTATTGTGAATTGTAAAACCGTGAATAGTTTGTCATACCTTTTAATTTCGGAGAAATGAATATCTTGGGGAAACTTTAGCAAAAAGAGAGATGCTGGCTATTTGGTTTAAACCAGTACCATGAAACACACACACACACACTACACCTGCTCATATTATATCCTAAGCCGCATCCAAACATAGGGTAAATTCGAAAGGGCCAAAGTGATGCTGGATATGAATTTTCAAATTTATTTTACTATTAATTATACCATTTGCCATCCAAATATCAGCCAATTGTAAATTATTGTAAATTAGCTAGTTGCCAATCACTTTTAAAAAGACTATGTAATTCATATTGAAGCACTCAATACATGTTGGGTTTCTACAACAAATCTTTTGATTAGAATTGAAACAAAACTACCCCTGAAGGTCTCTTTTTTAATAGATAGTTTCGATAAGGTACCCAAAAGTTTTAAGATTATTGTAATATTAAGATACAGGTATTTGTGTTTTATAATTTATATGCTGTGTGATGATAATTTCAAATTATTTACATAAACTGGTTTATGTTTATGAAAATTAAAATATATCATTGATGACTAACATAAATGAAGTTACAATAAGAAGGAAATATGAAATTAAAAATCTAGGTGTAACTTTCCAAATGAATAGAAAATTTAATTTAATATGCAAGGCGCGGTTTGATTATTTATATTAAGTTTAAAGTACCAAAAATTTTAGTAGTAATTTACCTATCAACAACATGCTGATCATTTGTAACCAAATGTCACAGAGGTATACTTTTGTTGATATTTATATTAGTGATCTCAAAATTCTAAGCAGGTAGGTTGCATCAAGAGTTATTATATTTATAAGATTTATGTTTTATTGTTGTATATTTCAATGCTAGTTTTTAGGGTCTGTAAACTCTACCAATAAATAAATAAACATTACTAAAACATAGCTGCAAATCTCTCTCTTATTTAAATGTACCCAAATCAGATTGAAATATAAAAGAAATAAAACATGTACAAATATCTAAATCCAGGGTGTGTCATAATAATGTGCCGATAGCTGTATGCGGACAAGTGCTCGGAATTAAAATCTCCGGTTAAACCAGAAGTGCCTATCGAGTTTGGTGCTTCAAATAGAAACTTTTCGAAATAAAAATAGTTTCTTAAAAAATGGCTCCTTACGTCAGTCTTAAAAAGTGTAAATTCAAAAGCCCAAGTAACATAAACAAAATATGATGATGGCCGTCTATGATCAAAATAGTTAGCTTTTATTATTTTAAGTTACTTTTCCAAATTAGGTAGGTTAACAAACTGATCCAATTATGCAAAAAAATAAGGGACAAACAACAACATTTTTTGTTTTTGTTTCTACGACGAAAACTTGACCGGCGAAAGGTACTTAGATATACTGGAAAATAAAATTTTGCCAACATCGAACATATTGTGGAAAAATGAACACGTAGATGCCTGATATCAACAAGATGGTGCCGGCAAAATTTAAGGTGGGTGGAAAATTTATTTTATACAACTTTTGAAGGTCATTAGATTGCTAATAACGCACCTTTCCTCAGACCCTCCCGTTCGCCCGATTTGACCCCATTGAACTATTTTCTTCCGAGTCATATCAAGAATATTATTTATGTAGATCCAACCAAAAAGGATATGAAAGTTCGTGTCACGCAAGCCCATCAATGTAACCATACGAGAAGCCACTCAGAACAATCTTGTAGAAAGAATTGACAAATGTTTAGAGGTGAATGGTAGTATGTATGAAAATACTAAAATACGACGAGTAAGAATAATTATATTTTAAATCCTGATTAATAGTTTCTATTTTGAATATAAATTAATCAAATTAAATATTTTGGTTAGCAAAACTTTTTTTTATTTTGTATATTAAATATGTAAAAATTATCATTATGGTAAGTCTGAGCAACCGAACCTATTGACTATTACGTTTTGTTTTTCATAACAACTGTTATTTAAATATATCAGATTCCCGCTTTTTTAAAGTAGGATTTTAAAAAATGTCTAAAGACGCATTAAGATTGCATTTTAGACATAGGCTATATGTAAAAAACGAGTTATTACCCTCTATATTGTTCCATAATTAGATCAATTTTACCGGAATCCAAAAACGCGATAAAAAGTAGAGATTTCCGTTTGTAGACATTTACATAATCGAAAGTGACCGGAAATTGCTATTATTTTAGAGAAAAAAAGAGCATACCGACAAACCTCCCAATACCAGTTTACATATTTTAATTCCGAGTACTTTTCCGCATTCGGGTAACGGCCCTTCGTCGAGACACACCCTGTACACGTTCTAGAATTTGATATGCAATTAACACGTTCATAATGTCACTTCCCCCAATAATAAGCCGATGGGTGTTTGACCTATCTCAAGTAATCAAAGATGTGTTGTTTATCCTCAAAGGCCACCCCATTACATCGCGAACAGTAGTTAGCCTCATCTAACTTAATGTCGGCGATCGATCGATCTATCCGGATCGGTTCGGCTGGATCTAATAATTATTTTCGCACATTAGGCCTAGGCTCGGAAAGCGCCACCCAGGCAAATTGCCCAGCACACAGTTTCGTGATTCGAAAATCCACAAACCGATGGACCTTGTACGGAAATATATTGAAGTTTAATGAACGTATCTTTTAATTTGCATTAAATATAAAGCTTAGAATTAAAATTTTGAAAACGGGTAACATATTGATAGCAATTTAATTTTTCAACTAAATGGTTTTCGAAGTTAATTTTTAAATTCTGGTTGACTTATTTATTAAAAGTAGGCGTTATAAATATGGTTTCTTAGAGAAAAAACAAGCAATCTTTTAAACCCAGTGGCTTACTATGTTTGCATGGAGAAAAACCTATTTATCTAAGCAAAATCGATTTATATTTGTTATCCTTAATTTTATCAACAATTTAAGGAGCTGAAATGGTTCATGACACTCTAGATTTAAAAATAAAATTTACTTTTTTTCTGTCTCGACATGTAAAAAAATGACAAGTGAGGGTGGTTTGCACTCAGAATATCGCCTCGCATTTAAAAAACTCTAAATATATAGAGCGTTCCATTCAATATCCAAAATGTCTGGTTATTTCCGGCTAAATCGGAAGTGACAGAATGTTATAATATACTGTGAAAAAACCCATCTTTACTCATTATTTAATAACCCCGGGTTTCGATTTTCTACTGTTAAAACTAAAGATTTTACAGCTGTGGGCCGCATTAGAGAAAGACGCGGTATAGAACACTATTTGGCATTATTAAATAGAAAACTTAAAATTCATTCAAAGTGCGTTTTTAGATTTTTGAAAGCAGCTAAAATTTTGCCCAACTCTAAGATGATTATTGGCACAAATAATTGCTTTTAAGATTTAAACTTTCCAGTTTTTTCTGTTATAAAATCCATTCTTGAACAGAATTAACATAAATAAAGCGATTTTGTTAATGTTTAAACTAATTTGAAAACCAAAATAGTTGTTTTTATTTAATAAATACGTAAGAATTATTATTTTTTTATTATTTAAAAATAAATTAGTCTTTTTTTGTTATTTAAAAAAGTTTTCTTTTAGCAGAAAATTTTATTTACCTCAGGATCAGAGTCAAATCGGTAGTAGTGCAAGTAGATTAGATTTCGTGATAAAAATGTCGCCATTTTGATAAAGCTTAATTCTGTAAACGACGCAATCTTTTTATTTTACCACAGCCTATAAGGTAAAATAAAATTTCCATCATTTAAAGAATATTTAAAATAATTTATAAAAAAATTGTGGCTATTTTGATTTTACCAATAAATAAAAAAAAACAATTGCTAGTGATTTATTTTGTTATTGTTATATTAGGTTATAAATAATTCTAAACAAGGATTTTACAATGCAAAAATTGGAAGTTTTCCTTTTAAATCATAATAATTTCTTTAGATACGTCTCAATTACATAGGCATTTGTGGCATAGTCAATTAAATAAAATGATACAAATCCCTTTGACTCCATCACTTTTTATGTGATTTCAAATATCTAAAAACGGATATTTCGAGAAATTTAAGTTTTATTTAAAACTCTAAAGATGGCACCACTTTCAGTTAAACCAGAAACAGGCAAAAACGGTTAAAAGTTGACAAATAGAGTTTCATAAGAGATCATAATATTTCAAATTGATATTTTAGAAAACAAAGAATAAATGTACATAGAAAGTACAGGGTATCCCATTTCGGGCACTTTTGCGAGGTATCCTCCTTATTTTTCAAGATAGAAGGTTGCGGTTTTCGCAGCTGTGCTACTTTTCGTAAAATTAAAGATGACGCTAGCAGAATTTTCAGGCGCTCCTCGTATTCCAACTATCTGATAACTTATCAAAAAGGCAAAAACTGATCCTTATATGACTTTTTAGTAGAATTCAATGCCGCTTTCGAAATAAGTATAAGAGCTCAGGTCAAAAAGTTATCGCACCCTACTTTATTTTTTTAAATAGGATAATATATTCAATTATGTTGATAAACAAGCTCAAAATTCGAGATTTTCTAAAATTTTCGTTTGTGTCCAATTAGTAGGTAGCAGGCTATGGCTAAAATGTATTAAAAACAAAATTCTTGTCTGTAAATATTATACTAGAAATGTAATAGTTTTAAACTTAATTCAGAAGATCTTTACTAATTCTCAATTCTTAATTATTTATTAAAGCATTTGAAGTTAATTATGATACATTTATTGAGTTTTACTCAAAACCAAACAATAACTACCTATCTTACATAAAACTTAAGTTAGGAAACACAAAAGAGAGACGAAATTTTAAAAAACCAAAGAGTTTTTAAAGGTGTTTATCAAAATGACGGTCATTTTGTGCCGTGTGCAAAATTGGTATATTTTCATTATTCCTCTAATAGCGTTCAAAAGAATCATAGGCCTTCTTTGCAAATTTCGGAAAGTTTGCCGGACGAAGCTCCGCTACCGATTCACCTTTAAAGAAAGTTGTCGTCCAAAAATGCCCTTAAAAGCGCAAGCTTGAGGCATCGTCTTGTTGAAGATAAACAGCATTATAAAGTGCCAATGGAATATGTTTCTTCACTTGGGGAATAGCTTCCTCAAGGATTTTTAGATACCGATGCCGCGACGCGCTGTAACACTCCTTCTAATTTCTACAGACTATACGTCTTAGAAAAATGAAATACGAAACCCCAACCCCAAGGCGTTCTTGTGGTGCCTTCTCAAAAATTAAATGGTGATTTTCTGCGGGCCAGAATCTTGCATAATTGCGATTGAAAATTCCCGCACTTGAAAAATTAGATTCATCGGACCAGATAACGAGTCTGCCAAAAGGTTCATCAGTATGAATTTGTTGTATATACCATTGGCAAAACAACATTTGGCGCTCGGTATCGCCGGGGTGTAAATGTCGAACTATATTTTTGTAAAATTCTTTGAGCATCAGACTTTGATAAACCAGTTGTTCCCACTATTTGCTGGCAACAAGATGAAGGCGTCGCTTCTACATAACAGAGTACATTTATTTCTTTTCTCTCTCTATCTTGTTTGGTATGTGCTTTAGAACGGGGTTGGATAAATAATCCATGCTCTAGTAAGTTTGATTTAAGGTGCGCAAATATGTGTCAGAGAGGAGAGTCTGGATATCTAATCTGAACAAAAAGGACTAAGACATTATCCTAACCATATTGCTCAAAATACGTTACCTTTGTAAGTATAATTCCGAAGCTTCTTGAGGATTTTCCAAGAATCATCAACTACACACACACTGGATAGTTACTGCTCATAAGCGTAACGTTGGCCGTTTCTCGCCGACCGCAAAGGTCAATGACCGGGTGAGTGACGTACTCCGGCCTTGTCGGTCTAAAGATTTAATATTAGTTATATTGTTCTGTAATAGAAATTTGCCTTGAAGCATTGTTTTCTCAATATTCTTTAGTTTTTACAAGAGGTAATAGGTCACACAAGTTTGAAAAAGTGTTGTTCGTACATAGTGAAACGTATTTAGCTAATGAAAGAATTAAAACTTTTATAACTGATATAATTACTTTTGCAGAAGTCTATATAACAAAAAAACAATGTCTGGGAATATGTGTGCTGTGTATAATTGCAAAAATAGTTACAAAAATGACCTACCAGGTTTCCAAAATTAATTATTATGAAGAAACAGTGTGTACACCGGTGCAGTAGAAAAATGTTAGCTATAGATATATTTGTATTCTTTATTATTTTTTATTAACTTTACATGCAAGTTGTGTTTTCTTTTAATATATAGCAGGTACTTTTAATTTTAATTTTTGCTTTGGATTGTTGCTTTTTTAGTATTAATACAAATCTCAACCTTGTTAATTCATCTAAAAGTTATTTGTACTTAGGTATCAGAAGCCTCTGTAGTTATTGGGTTTTTTGTTTACATTTTCGTTGTAAAAGTGGTTATATTAAGGTATTTTTTGAAATATCTAGAATATTTTATTTTTTAATTTTGAAAAAAAATATGTATGGCAATAGTAAAAATTATTAAAAAAACGTAATATCATGTTTTTTACTTTCCTAATTGAGAATCACTTTACCTATTTGCTTTTAAAAATAATACATTTAGGTACCTAAATTACGGAAAGTGCTTATTTCTATGTAACGATTTGGTCCAACCTGTCATAAAAGTGCATAATATAACAAAATTTCATGAATGAAGAGGGCACTCATAATAATATATTTTTGTCTTGATATAATGTTTAAATTATTTCCTAATCATTTATTTTTACAAATATAAATTTCTAAAACATTTTGATGAACAATTGACCATTGTTTATTGATCGAAATTCATATGGTAATGTTGCTCTATTAGTTTAATATAAAATTTGTCGAAATTTATTGCATTAAAAATCAAAATAACAGCATCAAAAGGCTAAACCATATTATGTTCCTACAGAAATAACGCAATAAACTTGTTTCGAGCAGGCCAGATGACGTCACTGCAGCAAAACTCGCTCCCGCTAAACTTGCGGAAATAAATGGCCGATGTAACTATCCTGTGTGATTTAAGGTTCTTGAGGATTTTCATTAGATTATATGAAACAAACCAATATATCATAATTTTCGTAGACCTACTTTATTGTAATAAAAGTAAATTAAATATAGCATAAATTAAATAAAAACACCAAACAACAAAGATATTTCATTAATAATAAAAAAACTGACAAAACTGCAAAGTTTATGACATTTTGCTTTCTGTTCCATACAAATTAGCCATAGCATATTACCTACTAATTGGACCCAAGAGAATTTTAAAAAATCTCGAATTTTGAGCTTGTTTTCAAAATAACTGCATACATGTATACATTTTTAGAAACCCACATTATTCTTAACAAATATAAATAATAATTTAACTGCTACCCTTAACCTGACTCTATTTTTAGAAATAAGCGAGATATCCCGTAAAAGTGCCAAAAATGGGATACCCCATACATTAATTTGTGGTTACTCGATATGTATCAATGCAGATTTGTTTTATAATTCACAATTATCACACTAAAAAAGAATTTTTGAGAATTTAATTTATTATTTTAAAATCTGTCATCTTTTTACACAAAAAAATAATTAATTTTCTTGTATAATAATGCTGTCGCACAGTTAAAAGGAAATATGCCTGACTTGCTCTAGAGCTCCATTATTATAATTTCTTATTGTAGTTTTTATACTATATGATTAAAGGTTTAATATCTTCTTTGGCACTAAATATAAATTCTGTAGCATTTTAAGAAAATAAAAAATGAATTTTATATTCCAATTAACAATTTTTACAAATAAATATATACTATAAATATGTTTTATTATCCTTTTTATATATAGTTTTAATGGTTTTTATATTTATAAAAAATGTTTGTTTTGCAAATCCTAATTTTTGGCTTACTATGACATAATTTCTAAATATTTATTCAGAATATGTAAAACGAAAAGTATAAACAATTAGATATTTGTAGTATATCTGAAGTAAGATTTAATTTTAAACACAGACCCGTCACTGGAAATATTATGTTTAACCCTGTATACCTAAATGTTCAATACAGGGCATTGTTAAAATAGTCCACATCCAAATTTTTATATAAGTTTGTTAGATATTTGAAATTCCACATACCGGCTTAGAATCTAAAAATAGCATTTAAAGTTTTATTTAAAATAGGCAAACCGCAAGCGTCATCCAAAGGGTTGAAGCATATCGGGAAACCGCAGATCTTTTTTTCCTTCCTGGTTCTTCTTTTCTCCTACATACCATCTACGTTGAGAAATGAAGCGCTGGGACATGAAGGAAGAAACCAAGAATTCCAAATAATTCCACATGACGAATTCCATAGAGGCACCACCGCACATCACACTTTCCCATCCCCAAAAATCCCATCCCCAAAACCGCCCCCAAAAACCACCCTCTAGCGTCCGTGAATCTACCCCTACTGCCCATAGAGAGAGACGCTCGATAGAGAATAGTGGTTTGACCGATAGAGAAGGATGCATGAATGTCGTTTCTATGTGGGAGATTCTAAAAAAGCGGACGGATTTTTGTTTCATAGGACATTGTGGAAACGGATTAATTTATAAGATATTGCTTTCTAGTTTAACTGCTGTCTTCGGAAACAATATTACTGATGTCTCCAACAAGGCCTTTTGATCACATTTAAAATCAATCTGACATGTTTGGGTAGATACTTTTGCAGTCTAAAAGGTCATTCGGATGACTGTTGTGACTTTTGGTTTCTTCTGCAGTGTATTTATCATTTTTAGTTAACACACATATATAATATTAATATACAAGGTGCCCAAGAAAATAAGTAAATACAAGTAAGAAAAACAAAAAAAAGTGAAATGAAAATTTCTGAGATAGATGTTAGAGAGCATAAAAAATTAAATTAAATTACTGTGTACATTTTTGTGCATGAGCTGTAATTTTTGGGTAAATTAATTGACGATAAGTTGAAAATTTCAAATAATGCATTAATTTTATATTTAATGTGATATTTATTACCAAAAAGGTTTAATAAGCTCTTTGATTTGTATTTTAAGCTCTTTACAATAGCTGTCTCAAAAATTTCATTTGAAATTTTTTTATTTGGCCTATTGACTTTAATTTTTTTATTTTTTTTTCACTAACAGTTATTTATATTTAGTGTATTATTACTACCCCGTATATCGTATTTTTTAGATTAATCTCTTTTTTAACATAAGCAAAACTTTTTCTGAAGAATATCCATATTTGCTAAATTCGATAATAAATAACTTTTTGCCTTTGTTAAAATTGAATCGACCCTGTATAATTTAGAAGCCTGTTTGCACTCTGTCGGAGTACCTATATCACTTGTGACCAACTTTATTTAAATATTATTATTTAAATATTATTCCTACTTATAAAACAGACAAAAAAAGTCCTCTACATAAAAGGTTTTCCTTATGGAAAAGATTCATTTTGGCTGTAAAAAAATTCCTATACACTATACAAGGTGCGCAAAAAATACGTACACGCAACGAGGAAAAATTAAATTTTTTGAGTTGCATGAATTAGAAAACGTAAAAATTTAAATTAAGTTTTTTGCATGATTTTTTTTTTCAAATTTTTTATTTGGCCTGTATATCGAATTACACATTTTGATTTATATTTGGAGGGTCTTTAACTTAGCTGTCTCAAAAATTGTATCTTCAAATTTTTTATTTGTCCTGTCTACTTTAATTTTTGTATTTTTTTTTCGCCCCGTTTATCGGATTACGTATTTTTTTAAATCAATCTCTTTTGAAAATAATTAAAAGTATATGGATCATCTTATAACTTTTTTATTCTGCTTAACATAATTTTTTAACTTCAGTTAGTCATAAAGTTAAATTTGGTTCTCCCCACGTCTTTCTAACTAGAAGTAATAATATCAACCCACTTAGTTCGTACTTTTTCCCTTCAAGTACCCGTATCATGAAACCTCTGTCTTGTTCTTTCGGTATACCCAGATAGCAGGTGTTTTATATCTCGTATTAAGCAACTACATCTGTCTTAACTTTACATAATAGAGGGTCTCTCTAAGAATTTATCGAAAGATAAACATGCATTACCTCTAAACTTTTGAATGTTAAGTATTGCTAGCTTAGTTTTATTTTTAATTACAATATAAATATAGAATAACTAATATTCAAAAAAATTATGACAATGTTTTGAAGCATAGTTCCCAGATAATGTATCCTTGTAGCACTCGCTACTTTTTTTACAACATTGTATTATGCTTGTCAAAGTTTTTCATATCGGATTAATATCCGCTTCACATTTCGTCGAATGACCCACATAGAGACGGCACGCTATGGAAGACAGACATATAGCAAAGATAGCCAGATGTAGCGATAGAGAGGACAAGACCCCCCTTTTACCGAGCCCGGGCTACACAACGCGCATAGCCGATTTGTTATATACTTTACTTATATACTGAAATTCGGGCTTTCAAAATTTCAGGGATGTGAATTTTCAGTATCTAGCTAACTGCGAAAAGAACCCCTTCACAAAATCCCCTCAACCTGTCTATACCTACAGTTTTTCACTTGAAAATTTTTTATACCGGCAAAAGTGAGTTTTTCTTTTAAGTCTGATACCATTACTTAAGTTGCATTATAAATTGCCCGTCCTCCATGTTTAGTGTGTGTCTCTGTTTTTTGGATTATTATGCATCTTATTGTAGCAGGTTTGACGTATGCTAAGCTGTAGATTTGTTTTGCACGGCTGATTTTGCCGCAATGGCATATGTCTTTAGTCAAATCCGAAAGTTCTTTTTTTTATTTTATAATTTAGATATTACTAGAATTTTTATTTTTTTACCATTGCTTGACTTTGCTTATACTTTACTGTTTCACTATTTTATTTACTTAAAACTGCAATAAAATATTTTATTTTATCATATTTTACTATTTTTTCTTACATTCGCTACACAATTCGCGCTTCAATTACTTACTTAGTTCTTTGACTTAATATCTTCCGATAGAATAAAATTAACGAGTTTTTTAATAAATAGGGCATTTCTAATTTTTCTATATTTTTTGTTACGTAGATTGAACTTAGCTTGTTAGACGTTTTTATTGATATTGAAAAATCATATTTTTTTAAATCAGAGGGAAAGTTATTGATTCATTTATTTGAAATTATTCGAAACATCTAATTTGCATTTGTACAACAATAATATTTCTGAACATACCACATGTAAATTTTAAGCGTTTTAATAGCTTTAACGCTAGCTTTAAAATATTCTATTTAACCTTGTAAGAATGTTTACTTATATTATTAATAGCAGGCAATTACACTAATTTTTATATGTTATTAGGAGCTTTTTATTATAGAAGGTGTACTTTAACTTTAAAGTTTATTAAATCTAAAAGGTAAATTTAAAAAATAATTAAATAAATATCGTACTATTCCAAATTATGAATATTTATATTTAAATGTTAGTGTTCTATTTAAATTCCTTGTGAATATTTTATGTATATCTTACTCTATCTGTTTATTTACTCATCAATATGTTAAAAAAGTCATCGATTTAATATTTTATTGGATGTTTAATTAAGATTTTATAAATTTGTAATTATTTTCAATCCCTGTGAGTAGATTTTTATTGCTAGTAACAAGTTGTTATAAACAACATAAAAAATATATATTATATGTTTTTTGTATTACATTTTTTATGTTATATTAAATATTTTTTTTGTCTTTTGGTATGCATGTAACCTAATTTGCACAATATTGTTTCAACACCGTATTCATATTTATTGAAAATTTGCAATTATCTGTAGTTTGTTTTGTTAGTTTTAAATCACCATCCATTACCTTGTAAACTTTAATTATATTTGATAATTTATATAAAAAATACTTTAAAAAGATAAGTCAAAATTTCAGATATTTCGATGTTTGTAATTAGGTTTTTATATTTTGATTACTAATCGAAGAGAAACTGTAAAATTGGCAGTGTTAAAGGTGACTGACTGAATAATACTTAAATGTTCACTTAAGCCGACATCTAGGATTTTAAAATAAACAAATTTGTTTTATTTAACAAAAATTTCCAATGGATCATTATAGCGACAACTCAAAAAAATATTCTAGCAACTTTGCTGTTTAATTTTATTTTGCGGAGAACACATTATTTTTTATTATCCTGACCAAAAACGTTTAATTTTAGATTTTCTGAAACTTCAGTATTTGTTGATCTTCTGATTTATGTGGAATTTATTTCTGCAAATTCTTTTGACAACGTTGATTTTTAGTTGGTTCCTTATTACATATAGCATACAGTTTAAAGCAACTTAGAGGTTAATGGGAAAGCCGATAAAGGCAGCACTAAGCTCGCTCAGACTTATCGTTCTCTCCCCCAGGAGGCTGCCTCAGAGCAGAATTATCAAACCAAGCAGGTCTTAGAAGCTCTGGTTCTACGTAGTTATATTCAGTAAGCTGAATCTTATGGTGTTGACTAAGAGGCAAAGCGACAAGCCAAATGTTTAATTTTTTCGTCTACCTCGACACAGAATCTGCAGAATTAATCATTGCCAAATCCAGTATTATGCACGGGTATATCACTGGGAACTAGGAATCTAGTATAAGTTTTAAATTGACCTCTGTTTAATTTGAGAAGCTTGTTAGCATTATATTGGCTAAAAGAACCTGATATGCAAACTGTTTATTCCTGATATTCTGCACGTAATTTTTGGGTAGTGTAATTCTAATCCTGGTCCTCACAGTTGACGGAGGAATTCCAAGAGCAGATTTAAATCCAGTGAATATCAGCTGCCTTCCCGAAACAACTGATCCACTGATATTGACCAGATATTCAGATAAGACCAACCCAATTGGAGCTTTTCTAGAACTCTTTTGCATTCAAGTGTAAGCAAGCAATTGATTCTGTTGGAAGACAAATGCCACTTGACTATAATAATATGATACATTTGGGAAAATTGTTCTATAGACAGGCCAAGATTTCTATAATATCAGCCTTATATACAGTCGCAGAACGTGAAAGAGCAAGACTGGTTTTTGCGCTAGGTTTTTCTCTATTAAACCCCGCCCCAACCTCCTTCTCTATTAGAAGTTGTACCAAACAAGATCCTCCGGTTTAAGAAAGATTATTATACTCCATGAAATCACTTACATATTGATTGGCAACTTCAAAGTATTTTAATGTTTCTATTCACTTTACAGCAAATAGTATGTCTAATAGGAGAAGTGAAAATCGAAATTCTTTTCTTGCCTCTCTAACAAGTGTGGTTAAAGAAGACATGATGCATCAGAGTAAAGTTTATGGTTCATGATTAAATCACAATCACGCTGACTCAATCGGGAACAGTGAAGTAGTTGAAAGTTAGATTGTTGGGGATTAAAAAATCCAGGATTCCAGTTTTGTGGGAATAGTATTTTGGCTTTTAGTTTATAGAGGATGTAAAAGTTAGTAAATAGTAGGTGGGTTAAAAATCATGATGCGTTTAAAAACAGTTTTTCCTTTTAACACTTGAGATTTACTGGGACAGAAAGGACAACCTACAGATAGATCTGCACCATCTCCGAACTTTGAGAGTTAGATAATTTTAATGAATACATCTACGTTGACCATTACATAATTTTAATGAAACATCGGAGGCCAGGAGAGGAACTCATTAAGATTTCAAATTTGATTTAAAACAAACATTGCTACTAACTAAAAGCTATTCGACATCATAGCATGAATTGTATTACAGATATTACTGCTGACTTAATAATTCCGTTTACAGATTTTCTTCCATTATCTGCTTAGAAGACTTAATTTCAAAATATTCTTATCCATTAATTAGTATTTCCACTCAATAGAAAGTTTCCAAAATTTTCATATTTGTAATTTTTTCTTTCGTTGGACCGTGAAAAGAAAGATTTATATATTAGGCACAATGGCAAAGAAAATTATAATTTATTGATACAAAATTTAAAACGTGGAAACTCAGTTTCTAAGCAATCTGGGAAGAAAAAAAGCAATCAAAATGTGTCTTGGATCTCTCTTGAATTGTTTATATACATGATAATATTATTTTTCACTAGCGTAGCTAAATACAGCTGAATATATATTATTATAGGAACTAGAACATATTCCGTGATAGTATTTGTGAAATCATTCGTAGATGCCAGATGCCTAACCAAACTGAGTTTTTCTATGGTATTTGAACTACCGATAAATAATAAGATCTTCGTTGTATAGGGCAAAAAATCCAAAAAAGAATGTAATAAAACTTAGCAAAAGAATCTTAGCTTTAAGCTCAGATAAGTAATTTATATAAATTTTGATAAAAATGGTTTTGTTATAAAGCCCTGCTATATAGATTTAACCATGTCCATTTAAAAAGGCTTAGGATATAGTCAGCGTAATTGGGTTCAGAGGAAACTAACAAGTTTCATTTCCGTTGTTTGAATAACTTTGATTCCTAGATGCTGGCTGCCTAACTATATGGAGCTTTTCTATGGTATTTGACCTATCAATAAAAAATAAGAGCTTCGTTGTATAGTGTATAGAATCGAGAAACGTAAGTTAAAATTTTGAGAACCTCAACTAAAGTTGTAATGTATAGAGAAATAGCAAAAGCATATTAGCTTTAAGCTCAAACAAGTTTTTGATATAAATTGTTCTATAAAAATGCGATGCCATTTAGATTTAACCTTTGGTTAAATGATTTAACCATCCATTTAATAAGATTTGGGATAGTCAGCGTAATTGTGTGTCGAGAGGAAATGAGCAAGTTTCTTTTCGTTGTATGAATATGTTTGCTTGTATCATTTGCATTCTTTTAGATAAAGTCAAAACGTACTTTGTTGTCTAAAAATAAACTTGTGTATTTGTCTAATTGTCTTGAATTACCTTGTTTTGCAATTTGGATTTAATATTAGTATATTCTTTCGCACTGCTTCTCTAATATTAGTAATGAAATGTTAAAACATATATTTTGGTAATTAGGTAATCAACTATTTAACCACTTTTTTCTTTCTTTTTCAGAATTCACCACTTGACAACAGTTAACAAAGTGATCCCCCAAATATTTCGGCCAAAAATTTAATGAATATATACACACAGAATGTCCCTTAGCCTATTCGCAGTGAGCTACACATACTACCAGAAGAACATTGAGGACTTAAGTTAAAACCAGTTTATTCCGGATCCGTTCATTATTTTCGTAAACCAAGGGCGTATTTCCGTACATTTTTACATCTTTCACAACCACTTACCACCATTTTACTATTTACGTTCATTACCGTTAAAGTTAACATATTGAAGGGCTGTTTCGGGCAATACAAACAACATCATAACAGACTCAATATTTTAACTTTAATATTTTACAACTTCTCGGTTTTTTAGGGCTTAAATAATAAATCTCTGAGTTGAATTTTGTAGTTAGAGTTATACCACATTTTTAACAGGGCAATATTACTATATCAAACGGGCTAGTTTTATTCTCATACAGATACAATAAACCAGACAAGTTTTGATTGGTTCAATTTCAAGTATTCGACAGTTTATTCCGAGTTTTTATAAGCGTTTCAGTTTCAAGGAATTTTTCGAAGAAACAAAAATCTGTGATCAAACGAAGAATTTTTATTCTTTGCCATTTTAGGAATAAATAAAAAAAAGTATTTAAAGTTATTTTAAAAGAAAAAAAAACTGATTAAAAACACATATTTTTCCAAGATTACGACTAATGTGCCTTAGAGTGTCGGCCTTAAAGTAACTTACCTTAGCAACTTTGTATATTATAAGAAAATACTAATAAAACTTATAAAAAAAAGACTTTACGATAAACGAAACAGAAATTTTTTCTCGTGTTAGTACAAAACAAACTAAATTCTAATTCGTGTTATATATAATATATAATTGTAAAATACACTTGTACCAAATACATTTTTATATAAACCCAACTGTGACACTATACTTGTAATATATTCTACTTCTACACTTACTATCGGGAGACGCGAAAGTATCTTTCGGTCGTGCGACAATATATACCGCGTAACCAAGAAAGAAGAAACTTTGGGACTTCAAGACCGAGGTTTTCGGTGAGTTTGATGTTTGTCCTTGTAGATTGTAGCTGTAATATATACATGCACACTCCACCAGTTTTTACATTGAGAAACTCTGAGTTACATTTCGACCATACGTAAATGCTTAAAAGGGAATCGAAATTATAATAATTAATAATATTTTATTTAATACATGAGAAATCTTATAATTATTCGCGTAACCAAAAAAATAATTTTTTTCCCAATAACTCTAACTAAAAATATGAAATAATAAAGCAATTAAGGCTCTATGACACTAATTGAACCCTCTAAATTCCTTATAAGGGAACTAAAAGGGGTATGTATTTTTCCAGACGCTTGACAACAGGAACAGTCAGTTTTTCTAGATTGCTAAGATGTTTGTTAATATCTCAAAAGATTGAATTGGTTTTCAGTCAAATTAATAATCTGTTACTCCCTCAAGAGGCTGAAATAGCAGCTTATCTGTATCCTCACCCAAGTGCCTTATATTTTTTCTTAGATTTAATTGTTGAGGATCTTGGATAGTTGCTGTTTAACCAAACGGTACGTCGGGGAAATACGCATCTATGAAGTCGATCGTAGAGGATAAATGTGCGCTTCTTTTGGTAAAAACGCGATTTCGTTAGGGCTTATAATAAGCCAACAGTGGCATCCGATAAGGACACTTTTAGAAACCACGATAATTCAAAATGCTGGTCGCTATGGTTAATTTTTCGAGGTGGGGCATTTTTTTTGGATTTCTCGTCCAGAAGTCTCGGATACACTTAAAAAAAATAAATAAGGGGTAACTGTGAAGGAATTTTGCAGAGTCGACACCTTGACTATTTTGTCAAGGTAAAAAATGGAATCGATGGGAAATATAAAGGAGATTTAAAACCAATATAGGATGCCTATACCTCAATATAGGAAAACTGAAACAACCATTTCCGACTTTTCAATTTGTCCATATTTAACTTTTTTTTTTGAGAAGAGTATTGATGTGAGGGATTTGTTCATGGGATCCCAAATTCCTCCGGAGAATCCAAAAACCACATCACTGAAATTACTCGTCGGTTTATACAGGACGAGCAATTTAGAAACAGAATTGCAATGTTCTGTCCACATATTTCGCTATGGTTTTACGTTTGACCTTGTAGCAATGAACGGTTGATGCTAGGTATATCCAGTAGAAACACAAAAAAAAGGTCTATACTTTCTGTAGAAACGGGTGTCCAAATCAACTAGATCAGTGTTAAGGGTGAATTTTGAAAATTTTTTGAATTGCAGCGTGCACGAATTCTGGTTTCTTTCCTCGGCCCTTGGTAAAGTCATATCGGTTTATCCTAAAGTTAAACCAATTAAATATATTAAAAATGTTATTTTTGTTCTGCAGGACATAGATTTACATTTTTTTATCCGAAGTCGATAAACTGGGTAAAATTGCATTTACAATAAAAATGCATTGATAGTTTGATAGAAAACTGACATTTTTCAAGGTAGCCTGACATTGCCAGCTGAACTTTTGACGGCCGTGTCAGATTAAAGAGTTTCACAGGGACGCGATGTTCTTAACTAGAAATGCCTTCAGAAATTTTCAAATATATCTTTGAGGCTTAGTGAGAATGAACCCGCACACAAGTCAGAATGGCTTTCAAAATAATCGAGACACAAATTCATTCAGTTTAAAACCAAGTTAATGGAGTTTTTATTATTTGCTCATTAAAATTTGTACGTTTCCATTTTGAAATTTGGGGGGGAGGAGTTAGTAATCGTGCTGCCAATAAGAAATCGCTGTTTTATCCGGATTGTCTAGGTCTGTACAGAATTGTTGTCCTGGCAGCTATGATATAAACTCCCGGTTCGGTTATTATATTACTCATCACTTTACCACATCTAGGCTTTAAATTAGTTTCCAGTTTTTTGCTTGCTTGTTGGGGCGTTCCTGGACAATTAGATTGATTTACTAAACGTACAAAAAAAATTTAGCCCACCATGTAATATTTGAAAACATAAATCAACTTTTTTTAAGAAATTTTGTAGCAACAACATATCCAAAAATCATTCAAATCGGCTAAAAAACAAAAAAATTATTAAATGGTAAAAAAGGGGCTACTTTGGTATGGCCCCAGAGTTTATTCAAGTCTCTATTTGGTATAACTGCTGAACACAGACGCTCATGTCAAAACGTTTCTTCGTTACTACTTCTCTAAACTCTAGATCAATAGGCCAGTTCCTAGAGGGATCAAATATTACATAATTAAAACTAGGGAGGTTTATGCATTTAAGGTGTACATTTATGGCTTCTTTAAAGTTATGCAAAAATTCCTTAACGTTGTATGGTAATTTTCATATCATTATTTAGTATATTTAGTTTCGAAGGTATAACGCTTCAACATTGAAAGAAAATGTGAAAAAATTGTTATTTTTTTAATATTACTTGCATGCATAATTTTCCAAAGAAAATGAGAAATTGATTTTTTTAGCTTATTTAACAGTCTTTCCCTCTGACTGCCTCCATGCATATTTAGATCCTTCAATTTACACCTAAATGAACTCAATAATCCATAGATCTCTCTATTTCTAAATGCGTAATCTTTAAGTTGCTGTTTTGTCTCTAAAAACTGACCTTCACCATCACCATGTCAAAAATGTAGCGTCTTCAAAGCTCTAAATTTACTTTTAGCTCTATAATGACCTTTTACATTTTGCTAAAACTCATCGGGAACTTCTTACACCCACTAATCTAGTTCACAAACTCAATATGATAGTAGTATAGATAGTAAAAATATGGAATCATGGGATTCGGAATGACGTCTACAATAATGCACCAAACTTTCAAACCGGCTCATGAACAATTATTATTATTAACAAATTAAAATTAGATATGTTTTTTTTAATTGAATGTTAAAAATAAAAATCTTCGCGGCGAGCGCTAAGCTAAAAAATTATACTATTAAACATTAATTTAAAAATATAAAAAATTATGGTATTATCTAGACACTAAAGGAACAATATCTCGCAAAAAAAATTTAAGTCGTGTAATTGCAAAACAAAAGCCACTAAAATGATTTCGCTTAGTGAAAACTATTACAAGTATACTATATTAGATCATGTTATTGTGATGTTTTTAATTGTTATAATTTATTAGTTATTAATTATTGAAGCTAACTAAAAACTTTAACTTTTTAATTTAAATAATTAATAACTAATAGATTATAACAATTAAAAACATCGCAATGTCATAACCTCATATAGTAGATATAGTTGGTGATAAAGTCCGCATAAAGCAATATAATTTTACTAGCTTTTGTTTAAAAATTATTCGACTTGGAATATAAAAGAAACCCCTGAAAAATGTGTTATTTAACAATAGGCTCATTTTATAATAAATCAGTGAAAAAGAATCTTTTGCAGCGGAATAATTTTCCTTCAGGTGTCTAGACGGCAGCAAAATTTTTTAAAATAAATATTTAATGTCTAGTATGATTTTATTTTGCTTGTTTTCAACATCAAATTAAAATTATTAATAACTGCCAGGAGTTGGGACTTTTTCATTAGGAATTTCTTCCTCATTAAGAATATTTTTTTTATTTATTAAATGATAATAGATTTCAAGTTATTTGCAAAAAATTAACTTAAATTTCTTAATAACGAAACTGCTTAGTAGGAGTAGGAATAATAACACCATTTTGAATTAGTGAACTAGATGTCTTTTAGGGGGTCTAATTGCTTATCTTTTGCAAAGTTATGATTAACCATTATAATAGTTATTTATATTATAAGGATCGCAATAACGAGGCGTTAGCCGAGACCCGAATAACATACACAATTGTATATTCTGGCGTCAGTTGAGTCAAACATTGTGCAAATTTTATTAAAATATATTAACGAAAGGCAGTCGTTTGCTAAGTTCGTTGTTTCAGGACTATAATCAATCCAATACCGTTCTAGGACCATAATGAATCCATTAGAACTTGTTTCAGGAGCCTAATGAATCAATTATAGTCCTTAAACTATATAATGAATCCATTAGAATATTTCGAAAAATGCATCGTTTTGGCACTAAAAATGGCCGTCAAAATGATGTTATTATGAGACGCCAGAAGATAATAACATTTTTTACAAACCTGGGTGAAGGTATTTCTCACGCTCTTATTTGGAGGCTAAAAGTCATTTCCCCGGACTGAGAAGTATTAGCAAAGGGTAACTTGCAGTTTAGTAAAAACGATCTGTGGTTAATGACCAAGTAATGACCGAAATATGTCTTGGCGATAAATTATTGTTTTAAAAATTACCAACAGTAAAAAAAATGTCTATTTTTGTTGTTGTATCCCTAATACTTAGCATCAAAAATGTATTGTTACGTCTTATATCACAAACGTCAATATCTTTAAAACTCTGTAAGCCCCCGAAATTCCAAATATCACAGCGACTTTTGTCAACAAATTAATATTACCATAAGTTTCTGCTAAAAATTGGCCAAATCGCAATCAATATTTTTTATTCCAATAAAAGTGAAACGTCTAGTATTAAATACGTGCTCCATGAAGTAAATTTTTTGATATGCAATTTTAGCCAAATAAACTTTGACACGCGTTAGACTTAGTTAAATAATATCTAAAAAACAGCTTTCCCACGAGAGCGAGACACTTAATTTCACTGCCTTATAGTTTAGCTAAAATATAAATTCAAAAACCTCAGTTTTGTAGTTTTTTCAGCTATGGAATATGATATAAAGAAAAAGCAGGACTTGTTTTTGAAATTTTCGGGATTGCTTGCTTAATCCCGGGATCTCGGGATTAAAACCCAGTATTAGACATAAAAAAAGAGACAATAACATTTATTAGCTTTTATTTAATTAAAAAATTAAAACACATATACCAAAAAAAATGTCTTAACAAATTTAAAACTATAATTTTAAATACAAAAAACTTTCCAAAGTTTACAAATTAAGAAAAAAATGCCGCCAAAACATTAGTGCATCTAGAGTTTCGCCTCTAAATCTCGAATTTTATCACATAAAAACCCTGCGGAAAAAAATATCTTTCAGGTTCCACGCTTGTAGGTTGAATAATGATTAAAAATTCGAAGGCTTTTTGAAAATTATGGCCGTGACCTCCACCATTTGCAAATCGATCAATTTCTTGGTTAATTATGTTGGCCAACTGCACTTTTTTTTGTCTGCTTTTGTAATAGTCGATTTCCGAACTTTTTTATAATGCCATTTTTGCCAGAATTTCTTCAAGGGAAATATCATCCTCGTCGCTAATCTCTCTTTCATTAGATGTTTTATTTTCGTTGTCTAATCTAATTAGAAGTTTTGTCTAATTCAGTTTCATAAAATATACTTGATGTCTCAATCGTACAATAATACAATCATCAACGCATCAAACGCTAGCAAAATCGTTACCAGAATTGTACGACGGGAAATCCCCGGAGTATAAAAATAATCGGGATTAATTTCTGAATTAATCGCGTATTTTCGCGGCAGGTTTTTCCTCCGAGATCCCGGGACAAATACCGAGATTTGAAAGAAGTTCATGCACCTAAGATTGAAGCATATATATGTTGCCTCTCTAGGTTAATGAATTCAGTATTATAATTGTCTACACCTCTTCAAGATGTAATTGAGGAGAGTCAAGTTCAATTGAGAAAATGTTAAATGAGAATAGTTAAATTGAATTGGAAAATTGTTAAATGTAATTGAAAAGCTTGAAATATGTTTAAGAAATAATCTAGAGAAAGTATTATTTGTAGAATATGGTTTTAAAACTATCTATACTTTAATCATACTTATATTTACATGAAAGTTAACTTTTCAGTTTCATTTAAATTACATTTAACTTTTCCTCGAATATCTTCAACTCTTACTCAATTGAATTTAACTCTTCTTAATTTCAACTGAAAAAGCTGTGATGAGAGTCTTCAGTATTCATTTAACTAAAATAGGAAATATAAATTGCAAAAACACACGTAAAGGTGATTCAATATTAATATTTTCTATACAAATATACAAAACTTAAATATGAATCGGTTGTAATTGTGTTTAAAGGATACGCTAGTTTTTACATCACATTTGAAATATGTGCAAAATTCTAAACATTTTTTGTAAGTCATACCCTTTACCTAAGATCAATTGTTTTCCAGTTAATGACAAATGTAAATTGACAATTCGAGACTTCGTAAAATCTAAATGATTCGGCTCAGGGCCAAACGAATTGCACATTCTTATCTGAATATATTTTTCATAATCTTTCTTATACCAACAATATTTAGTTTAAACAGAAGGAAGAATTACTCTGTTTTTAAAAAGGAAATCGGAAAAAATTTAACGTAATGTTGAGTTGAAAAGTGAGACCATAAGAAGCTAAGATAGAAAAGTGTAATTCGTTTTGCCCTAAGTCAAACCATTTTGCCTGTTAAAGTGTCAAATTGTTAATATCTCTAAAATTATTGAACTTAATAATAAAGTATGTTACAAGAAAAATGGTTACAATTTTACGCAACATATAGATAACGATTTTTAACTAAAATCAATTATTTTTCAGTTAATGACAATTGGAAACTGACAATTTGAGACTTTGAGGGGTTGTAAAATTTAAATGATTCGGCTTATGGCCAAACGAATTGTACATTCTTATCTAAATAAATTTTTCATAATCTTTTTTATACCAACAACATTCAGTTTAAACACAAGGAAAAATTATTCTAGTTTTAAAAAGGAAATCGGAAAAAATTTAACGTCTACTTAATGTTGCTTTACTTCTTAGTAAAATTTGGGCAAGGAAATCAGGCTTTCATAATTCTAATACGTTTTAAATTATATAATATAATACTATTCTGGAAATTGCGTTATTAGTATACACCCAAACACATTCGCATGCGCCTCCAAACCTATCCAATCATACAAACGAAAAAATGTCAAAAAATCGTCGCAATTCGATATATATTAAAACAAATGACTCTCGCCCATCCAGAGCCCAAAGAGGGCTATGTAAACCCCGAATCCAAAATGGCCGCTTGTACATAACACGAGCCGCGTGACGTGGCGGGGTGGAGGGGGACGCCCCGGGCCAATGGAAGCGTTGCAATTTAGCCATGGTTTTTTATAAATATAAAATTTATTGTCAGACCACGCCCTTTAAATTTATCGTAGTGTATTGATGTTGGTACGTTTTGAAAAATTGGGAATTTACAATTTGGAATTGGGCAAATAGCATTGCTCCGCCGGTTTGCAACTGTATTGATCTAGCAGCTGGGCTGCGCTGAATATATTTATGTAAATATATATTTTATTTAAATTTATATAAATTTAGATGCCGTATCCGTTTTGGAATACGGTATTTGTTCGGAATGGTTTATTTATTTGTTTTAGAGGGAAATGCGTATTTTTTCGGCGAGGGTCGTCATTTTGTTTATGGCGAGCTTGCAATTTGAGTCGTGGTGGATTTTATGTATTAGAGCTGTGATGAAATTCACTTTTGAGCTTATTTATTTTCGATTCCGATGAAAAATTATACAATAGAATGCAGTTTTGTGTACGTAAAGGCAAAATTATGCAAATTTTAAAGATGAATAGAAAACATTTGGAGTTTTAATGCAGATATGTTCGATTATCTACGTTCCAACAGGAACTACATTTTTTAAATGAATTGCTTAACACCATAGGATGGCAAAAATAATTATAAAAATTGTATAAGAAATAATATAAAAACCTAAAGCATTTGTTTGAGTCCGTCAAATAAAAGATAAAAAGCTAAACATTTTCTTCCTTCCTTTCCTTAAAATGTTTATTTGTCTCTTTCCTTGCCCTTGAACTCTCCATCGCTTTTTGAATGTACCTGGGCATTATGAATTTTTCATTAGAATGTTGGTTAGTTTTAATTTTTAGCTATAAAAAAATGTACATAGTTATAGTTTAACAACCACAATTCACCTTAAATAAAATTGTAAATATAATGCGGAAGAAACTCTACCCAAATCAAAGCCAGAATAATATTAAGAAGGGCAAAAGGGAAGTAACATTTGATGCCAGAAATTTTCACTCCACAGTTTTAAATTTGAAACACGGCTTGTTTTCAGAGCTTTATTCCTTTGGCAGGGCACATGTCGATATATAGTTTATACTATAATAGCGGTCTAATATTTTAAAAAGCACGTTTTTTTAATATGATTAAAAGCATATGTTAATGTCAAGTCACAATATTAGAATGTTAGTTGGGAAAATATAAATTTCTTAACTTTTGAATTGCATGGTGATTTTTCTAGTTTACTTTCACTTTAAGCAGGGTGTCTACTGTTAATTAAATACGCCATAATAAAGTGAAGTGTGTTTAAATTTTATATAAAACTCTTGTTTTTTAACCCTTTTTCTAGAAGGCTATGAAAGGACCCCGAACTTTTTATTCTTTCTGATAGAAGATAACCATGTTGTTATATTGATATTTTGATCAAAAATTCTCTGGGCACAATTTAAATCTAGGACTAGTTTTAAAATACAGATAAGTGGCCGTTATTACTAATATAGAGTTCAAGTTCAGTAGCGTTTTATAAGTACCGTGACAAATTGTGTTAAGTACGAATACAATTAACAGCAAAAGTTATTTGAATATAGGGTGAATAACGAATATGTAACCGTCAATTTTTTTTAATTGGTGTATTTATTACACACAGCTTCGGCTGCATCCTGAATTTCCTAAACCATCGCGGAGTAATCAATGCATAAACATTAAAAAAAAAATACATGAAATCGAATTGATAACCTCCTCTTATTTTAAATCGGTAAACAAATGAGATAGATGTTGGGGCTATGGAAAGTACAAATATTTAGAAATTTACCTAGATTTCACAGCTTACTCGAAAAAGGTTGAAGAAACAAGAGCCAGTTAAGAAATCATGACTTGGGATCAGACCGTGTCAAAATGGAATTACTTGCCGACGTTTCGCCTTGGATTGCGCAAGGCATCTTCATGAACATTTACTTCATGAGATTGGAATACTGAATAAGCTTGGAGAGATTTAGGCCGGCTTTTTATACCTGACTTATATCCACTGAACCGTGACCCGGTGTAACGATCGGTTTCTATCTGTGATGTACATTAAAGTTGGCACCTCTAATAATTTTATAAATTTCAATAGATCCTCTAATTTTCCATTTATAGAATTCTGACACCGACGCAAAAACTTTGGTTTCTCTTGCATTTATGACATGTCCAATGAAATCTTAGTATTCAGATAGAGCAGATTGTAAAATTTGTTTCTTTCTAATACATCACCACAGGAACTAGGAATTGCTTATACTCTTTCCGTTCGGAAAGGAATAATGTCTTTGGTGATCGCGAACACTTTCCTTTTTTGTTGGGTGTGTTGAAGATTGTACGTATGTTGGACCAGCGAAGTAACTTTGTAATCTTGTCTGCAGTTTCGTATATAAATGAAAAAACTACACTTCCTATCGGTAACTTCTTTCTAGTTTCATTTCGTGGAGTAGGATTAATGTGTCAGATGACAAAGTGAATTTGCATTTAGGTACCTGTTCGTATCCATTTGTTTTCTGTGTACAGAGTATCCTAAGGAACCATCCTTTTTTCTCTGTAGACGAACATCTAGAAAGGAAAACGTGCTTTCTGATTTAATTTCCATTGCAAATTTTATATTAGGATGTGTCTGATCCCAATGGTCAAGAAACACGGGAGGTTTTCTCTTGCTCTTGAGGTTTGTTCATAAAAAGTTTCTTGAAAAACAAAATATGTTGATGGGAGACATGCTTCAATCAGATCTAAAAGTGAGTTTTCAATTATTATGGTGAAATAAGTCTCGAAGTGATAAAAAAAAGTGATAGGATTGGTACAGCTGACTGAACTTTTTTACCAAGTAATAATAGTTAGCACCATTTTCTTCAATAAAAAAATTAAGACGCGTCTTCACGGGCGGATCTGGACCGAACGATCATCGAATAGAATGCAAGTCGAAAGCCAATCGAAAGTGAAAACCACATTTTAACTTAATCGTTCGACAGAGTAATTCGATTCAATCAAAGTCGAAAGAGTGTCGACTTGTTAAGTGCGATTCGTTTTTCTTTTATTTTTACAGACTACATTGTTTACGTTTTGTGAATCATGGAGAAATGCTCGGATGCCGATATGGACAAATTTTTTGATATTTATCAAGAACACCAGAGAACTATTTTAAATTTTTATTGGGCTGGCAGTTCTTCTCGCATATTCATATCAGTTTTCTAAACAAATGAGGTTATTTTTTGTAAGATTTCTTCAAAATGCTTGATGTCCATTCTCGAATGGTTTCGATAGGACGATAAACGAGGGTTTTTAACAAGGAATTCTTTTAAAAGGCATAATGAGGCGCCCAATTCGTTACGTCTCAAAATCCAAGGTCTAATCAACCAACGGGGTCTCTTTTTATTTTTTTTAGTAGTGTTTTATTTATTTCTACTCGGAATATTGCCTTCGTCAGCATTTTGATTCGTAAACTGTCGCCTCTCATGTAAACGTTTTTTTTTCGATGTGGTTTGAGCGACTAAATTCGTTCTGCCGAGATCGACCCATAAAAACACTCGTTTAGTGTTGAAACAATCTAAATAACAAAATTTATGTGCACTGTGGTTCAAATTAACCTTTTTTAGATCTTAATAATTTTCTTATTTTTTGGTCGATTTTCACGATTTTTGGATATGTTCTAGCTACATCATTTCAGAGTTTATGAAATTTTCCTAAGTAATTTTTTTATACAAAATGCTCAGAAAACTCGCATTTTTCTAAAATATTGATTTTAAGGTCGCTGCAAAAATCAGATTATTGGTTTTCGGAAAATAACCATAAACTTGAAAATTTTGTTTTTAAATTTCGTTTTTGCTTCAATTTGCATACGAGAGACATATTTAATGGACTAAACCTATAATTTGGTAGGTATCTTGCTAAAATAGATTAAACTAACTAAAAGCCAAGATTGGCACGCTCTGAAATTTCCAAAACCTGTCAAAAACCCAGCAAAAAATAGTAATTAAAAAATTAATACAATGATTATTATTACTCGAGAAAACTGAACATTAAATTATTTGTCTAAAAAAACTAAATACCATCAACGACGATTTATAAAAACTGATGATGAATATAATCTTAGTTTTGTAGAAAACTAAGATCAGCTTGTAGCTTTCTGCGCCACAATTCAATAAAGTTTATTAATATTTCGTGGTTAAGATTTTTCCAGCACATTCTCATTCTTGCTTTTAAATCCTGAGCAATGTTAATGACTGCATCTGAGTTAAACATTCTTTTCAGAACAGTCCATACTATATAGTGCATAATCTACTCGACTAAGGTCCGGACTGTTTGGTGGACAAGACTGAGGTTTTATAAAATCTTAGCAGTTCTCTGGTAATATCTGTACTGTTATAGTTATGGGTAGTTATCACAAATATGTGTGATTTCAAATAACATTTAAGGTAATATTTCTCGTTAATAGTTGCAACAGTTATGATCTCATCTGCAAAACTGATGCTCGTTTTTCCCTTTATGGAAACTCCCACGGAAATGATTACCGATTCCGAAAAGTCTACCCTTTCAACAAGAAACCGATTTAAAAGAATATTTTTCTTTTTCATGTTAGCTCTATTTTGGGAGTTTTTTTAGCTGACGCAGAGTCAAGATTTTTTCATCGGTTAACCACAAGTATTTTTCCGATATCCCGGGCGTATATGAATGTTCGTAATAGAAGTTCATATATTTCTACACTTTTTTGTTTTACTTCAGCCATTAACTACTAACAATTTATTTATTTTTTAAACGTTAGTCAATTTTCCATTAAGTAACGAACGTTTTAACAATGAAATGAATCGGCTTAAAAATATAGCTAACGATATAATGATAATTTTGTACATAAATTAGTAAATAGACATAAGCACAAGAAAATGTTAAAAGATGCCACTACCCTTCAAGCACCTGAGGCTCCCAATAAGTTCATAGTCATCTTATATGATCCCAGATATACGTTAGTTCTAGAAAAAGTATTTAAAAATGTAGGTTTTAGAGTAAAAAAAAAAGAAAAATCTCCTCGGAAACCCTAAAGACAAAGTCGACTTGAAGGAGAGGGGTGGCATCTATGAAATTAGCTGTAATGACTGCAATCTAAAATATGTTGGGCAAACTAAACTCTCAATAAACATTCGTTTTAAAGAACACATGGCACATTTAAGATACGGAAGAACAAAAAAATCAAGCCTTGCAGAACATGCTTTGGAAGACAATCACCAATTAGGAATAAATAATCTTAATTTAATTAAAAATGTATCTAATAATAGATTATTGGATGTATTTGAGAGTATAGAAATAGTTAAATGTGGTAAGAAAGCACTAAATAAAGACCTAGGAGCCTATTTCCTATAGTCCCCTCTATTGCTTACTTGACAACGGTGCAGTCGGGTGCAACCAAGTGCGACCACATTTACCCAAAAATAGTCTCGGTTAGGATATGTTATTTTAGTATATATCATCTGCTGTGTTGCTAACTTGGTTAGCTAAATGCCAATCTTGATTTTAACTAGCTAATCAATTTTAGCAAATCACTAAGTTATAGATATTTTTAATCGGTTGAATATATAAAAACCAATGAACAACTTCAACAAGATATCCTAAAAACATTCTAATCACCTAATTTTTGCAACATTTTAGAAGAACGCAAGTTTTCTGTGCAACTGTAAAAAATTCCTGGAACTTTTCTTAAACTCAGAAATGATGCAGCAAAAATCATCAAAATCGGCCAAAAACAAGAAAATTATTAAGATCTAAAAAAGGTTCCAATTTAATTTGGACCACAGTGTAGATACGTATACCTGAGTATGGACTGCGAAACAAGATTACACAAAATGTGCACAAGACCAATGTTGGACATATGTACCATGTCGAAATCAGGTTCGAAATATCAGTAACAACAGACAGAACAATAGAAATGGAAACATAAAGACCGACAACAGGCCAGTGGTACAGCGACAGCAAAGAGGACACAGAAATTAGGTGTGTCTAAAGTAATAGACTTGAAGCACATGCGACGAAATTCTGAACATCATTGGAATCTGGAGGCGAAAGAAAAATAAACTCAACAGTTTAGTTTCGTCAGACGTACAATATTTCTTTTTGTGATAGGATTGGAGTCACCTAATCAAACGTATTTGAATAAGTATGTTGTACTAGACTTTCAAATTAAAAGTAAGAGACAAACTTGTACGTGTAGGTTATCTATTTTAAATTATTCATCATCTATCCGTCTTCTTATATCTTGTAAGTTGCAAAAAAAATGGTTAATTCCTGCTTCTCCGTTTAAAACAAATAAAAAAGCAAAAAGCTATGCTCACTGTATAGAATAAACTAAGGCTTAGAAATCAGTACTCTATTAAGGCCTTAGTTTAAAGGGGAGGATTAAAAGGTTTTGCGCATCATCCTACTTAACCTGATGATATATACAGGGAGTTTCTTAATAACATACTAATATTTAAGCATATGGATCTATATTGAGAAAAAAAGTTTTATGAACATATGATCTAAAGTTTTATGAACATATGATCTAAATTTTTGAACTACAGGGTGCTAAAGTTTTAAGGTAAAACATTTTTTTTCCAATTATCTGCGAAACTTCTCTAGTTTTTTTTTGGGAATCTTGGTAAGCAGCTTCTATGCCCCAAGGTACATTTTCCGGCTTAGAATTTATTTTTTTATTCTTGCCAGTGGCGTTCGTACGTGATATGCACTGGACCATTTTAAAGAGGAAAGTAATACGCTGCTGCTTTTTCTTAAATAAAAAATATTTTTGGGATCCTCATTCCTTTGTGAGCCAATCTGATTTCGAGATTTTTTACGATTTACGTACGATTTTCGAAAAAAAAATGCATTACTTTGCACGTTGTTATGAAATTGGGTATTATAAAGGATTACGAACGTATCTAGTAGGTAAGAAGTAGATTTTATTTGTAAACATAAACTTTTTTATATATCCTTACCATATCCAATGCCTAAACGCCTTACCCCCCCCCCCCCAACTTTCCATTACGGATGAACTTTTGCCAATGGTTTCTTCGAAATGTGTATGAAAATCCATTATTTGATATTGAAATTTTATTCACCGATAAAGAAAATTTTTCCAGAAACACCATCCAAAAATTTCACAATTATCATTTTTGGGCCGCAGAAAACCCACATGCAATCTTGAAATCCCATCACCAGTAGCAGTTTTCCGTTAACGTTTCGGCTGGGATATGTGGCGATTATTCAGTTTCTCGAAGAAGAATTACCAGATTTGATAGTTTATGCACAACGGGATGCCAACACACTTTATATAAATATATATATAGGAATAGATCTATATAGAGAACTTAAAGCGTCGTTTTGGGGCGTGTATTGTAAAGTATCCTAAAGATACTTCATGCGGTCTATGACAAAATATCGAAAAGTACTTGCTACTCTTAAATCTCAAGACTCTTATTTTCTGTTAAATTTTTATGTGAATAGTTTCATTTTAGCCCTCTTAGCCCTTGCTTTTAATGAGTATTTAAAGAAATGAAAATTTACCACTTTTCTTTAATAATTTGATGGAACATGCTATTCTCTTTAATACTTCTTTTACCCCGATGTTTTCAGTTCTGTTCTTGATTAAGAAGGTGGCCATAAAAATCATTTAACAATAGTTTATTATTATTGGTTAATATAACGCCCATTATAATGTGTAATATCTTTTCTAGCTTCTCATGTAGGTCGTTCATTTAAGAGTACACTGAGGAGACAATATCGATTATTTGGACGTTCACCATTTTGTCAGCAATATGGCGTTGAACTTTATGGAAGAGGGACAGAATCGTTTGTTTGAAATATTAGCATTATTATTTCCTAAAAATATTTGTTTTTTTGCAATTATGTATTATGGTAAAAGTTAATCTCTCAAACGTGCAGGAAGTAAGTTTACTCATGAACATGTTCGATAAATTAAGATTTAAAAATACTATTCCTTTTTTCTTGTTCCCTTTCCCGTTTTTCTCTTCATAATAAAATTTATGTCAGCCGTATCAGTGCTAGCTCCTTTTTTGGAATTGAAAACTACAGTGGCGCAGCCAATGTGGTTTTGGGGATTGAATAACCAATAAAAACGCTGGTTTTAATGAAATGGTGAACGGGCCACTCACAATTTTTGAATTCGGTGCTTTCCCTTTTTCCCGACATATGATCTGGGTTCAACACCCCACCAAGATCAAATTCTGAGCGCGCCACAGGAAACGTATAAATGTTAGGTATATACTAACTCAATACTCCTTCATCGTTAATTACATTTTGTCCGAGTGTACCAAAAAAATAAAACGATATGTCAATATTGACGGTTGAAAACATCTTAACTTGGCAGTTAATTCCCCAATTGATTACGTTAATTAATTTTGGTGTCATTCTCTCTTAAAAAAACTATATTTTTAAAAAATATATTTCGAAAATTCTGTAAATTAGATAGAGGTAACACTCATAAATTGTGCGTAACGTTGCATGATGAGTTTAGTTTGCAGATTTTATTTATTAAAAAATAGAAACATATTGTGCTATGTTTTTTTTACTCATGCTGTTTGAATCTACACTCTATGCGGTCTAAAGATTAAATTAAAGTTATTTTAAAAAGAAACTAGCATTTAGGAGCTTAAGAACTTCAACTAGAAATTAGGAATCTTTGTGTGGATACATTAGATTGCCTAAGACGGTTTTACGGATAAATCAATAATTCTAACACATACCACAGAATAGAATAGTTTACATTGACAAATTGTCTGAAAAATGTCATACTTATTTGTATGCTCCAATCCAACATATAATTTCCCATACATGTTTCCATGACTGAAATAATAGCTTTATTACTAAAAAAAAAATGCGTGTTTTAAGGGTTGCTTTGGTCTGGTATATACGAGGGATAAGACAAAAGTGGTTTTTTACATGAACTTTGTCAAGAGCAAAAATTTGCAAATCTGAAATTATTTTGATATTATATGTATGTACTTAATAAATGGCTTCTTAGGAAAAAACTAATTTCTCAAAATTTTGATATCTGATTTGTTTATTTTTTAAAAACGCGTTTTTTTTAATATTTTAATCGTTTTGGCTTCTCCAAGGACGTTTTGAAAAAAAGTAAATACAATTTTGCCTTTCCGAATGTTAATTTTTTTTCAGAGGCGTACAATTAATTTTTTCAGACCGTTTCTTATTTTCTTAAATTAGACATTGTCTCCTGAATTTAGTAAAGAGTATTTTTACTTTTTGTTATTATTTTTGATTTCATATAATTATTACCCGTAGTCTGAGTAATTTTAATTATTTTTTAAACTTAATTTTTTTGACTTAAAAACTACTTTCTTTTAAATTACCAATTCTAGACACTTTTTAAATAAAGTTATGTCTAATTGAGTATCTTTTCTTCTTTATTAGTAAGTGTTCGTATACCGAGTGTCCAAAAATATCTATAATTATTAAATGTTTAAGTTTTATTAATTGCATTTTTACTATTCTTGTATATTGAAAAATAGTGGTCACTAACTTTTTTAAATTTCAAGTAAATATTACCCATAGGCATAATAATTTTTTAATACTTAATTAAACTCAGATATGTTAATGAATACATTTTTTAAATTTAAAGTTTTAAGGAATTTTTTAATTATGTATGTTATTTATCACTAGTTTTTCGATATCGCTTTTGACGACCCAATTTCTATAATTTCTGACATATTTCAACATAAAAATATTAAAGGGATCTTAATTAAATTGCTTTTAGAATACTTAACGTCCACATATTTCATTTCTCAAGGGACATCGCCATGGGACTTCCACTATTTCCTGTAGTACCTAAAATATTTATGGAAACTGCTTTAAGCTTTGCTTCTTTAAAACCTAAATATTGATTTAGATTTAATACAGCCTCATAGAGATAAAGAATCAGCTATATTTTTAAATCATCTAAACCAAAAACCTTCTAATATAAAATTTACTTGAGAAATTGAGTTCACGTGTTAGTACAAAAGAAATAGAATGGCACCCTAGGTCATACTATTTACAAGAAACCGACACATAAGAATAGATATTTAAATTTTAGTTCTCACCATCATCCATCTCAAAAACAATCCGTTATCAATTCATTAGACTTTAGGGCTTTGTCAATATCTCATGCAAACTCAATTACTAACGATACAGAGAAACTGATTGAAATTTAAAATCAAACGGATATTGCAAAATTAAAATCTTTGAATTTTCAAATTCTCTCATAAAATAAAATTCATGCAACGAAAATATATTTATAAATTCTGATAAATTTTCACTTACGCATTTTACTCTGTTCTGACAAATTTCGATATTATAGATAATTGTCGGGAGTTATGTTAAAATGAGCCTAAATAAAAAAATATTATAAATAACAACAAAGAAACGCAAGCTAAAACGAGACGTATCAAGTGGAAGCTTTTCGAAAAATTTGCTCTCAGCTCGTGTAGATTTCCCGGCTAGTTACCTAAGTTTTAGCTTTTAAGTAAACCTAAAGGATTTGAAAAATTTAAAGATCAAAGGTCTGAGGCTGAGTCTTGACATCAGCCTGTTTAGAAAATACTCCCGTAAATGCCTACACTAAAAAGGACAAACGAAATAATAGAACATTACAAACATTAACAAAAGAAACAGAAAATCATTGAATGGCATCAAAGTAAAGAAATTAAATACCCCTACCTTAAACAAAATGCAATAATCGGAAGCGCAAGAGAAAACGCGCTCGTACTACAGGAATATAATTAAGAAATAGAAAATTAGAGGACTAACCTTTTTTTACGCGTCATAAAAATAGAAGGGACAATAAATACTTGCCAACACATTAGCGATGAAATAAAAATCCGGAATGCAAGCGTGCAAATGAAATAGTAAAAATGCCGTTATGTTTGTTTTAATCTTGAGTTTTTATGACACTTAGTTTAATATCTTAATATTGTCATTTTACTTTGCACACGGATATTTATTTTTATGTTTTTACTTACGGCCATATGTACAATGTAGTTTTTTTCTTTTCAGTTGAGTAGAGTAAACCATAAAAATATGTCTTTTCTTTTTTATACAGGGTGACTCATCGAAAACTTCTAGCCCATGTTTTCCTGTTTTTGGTTGAATGAAACATAATTGCCTGGGACACGTCAATTTTAGTTTTCATTTTGTAACTTTATAGTCAACCGAGTGAAATCATGATTCTTAAGATTAGACCGCATCTTAGATTGCACGGGGCATCTTCATGGAGTGAATCATTCTCAATCCAAACTTCCCTTTTCTCAGATTAATGTTGATTTTTCTCAAATTGTACAGTGTTCTAACCCAAGGCCCCTTTGTGTGCTGGAATTACTTCGGATCACATGGGCCTAATTGTCTGTCTTAATTTGTTGAATAATTGAACCAGCTTTAAAGGATCAATTAATTGTACTATATCAATTGCTGACATCGCCAGGGCAAGTTGCTGCATATATTACCTACAAAATATTTGGTCGTTTATAGTACATATTATAAAAGCATAAAAATTGTAGTAGCGAAATTTAATCACCCTTAAACTGTATTAGGTTTATCCATAGCTGACTTTTGTTCATTCCAAAAAAGTTTGCATAAATTCTGCACATTTGTACAAAAATGCTGCACAAATTATGTCTGAATGTGTACTTGGATCAAATGTGCAGAAAATATAAACAGGACTGGTCAGAATTAGTTGAAAATCCTTTCTGAATACCTTTTGAACAATAATGTGTTGAAATTCCATACAATAATGTACAAGACTTTTGTGCAAAAGAATGCATGTTTTTCACCAATTTTGGATAGCAAATATTTTATTGAGATCAATGTGCATTTTCTTCAATCAATATTTTTTATTGCCAAAATTGTTAGCTTGTTTGGCACAAAACTGTGCATAAAATTAAAAAAAAATTGTTTTGTACATGTTTTCTAAATATTTTTGTGCCTTATATTAGAAAATCTTTTTGTTGTGTGTTTAAGTTTGTTTATTTCTAAAGATTCTAATAAATTTAATTGTATGCCTTTCTTTTTTGTAAGTAAAACTTTAAAATTTGTGTTAAAATAATGATTGCTATTAATTAGCATAATTAAATGCGTCATGCCCCCTAACAAAACATTTATAATGTTCATTTTTTCTTGTCTGGAAACCTCTACCCGTTATATGCCTTTATATAGGTTTTTGGACAATCTTTACAAGTTAATTTATAGATACCTAATTTATTATTTAAATTTATTTTTGATTTTTTATTTTGCCTAAGGAGTTATTTATATATTATAACTAGCTGACCCGGCAAACGTTGTTTTGCCATACACAATAGGAAATGTTTTTAAAAGTATCTGACACTATAAGTGTGTGGGAATTTGAAAGAGTAATGAAGCGTTGTAGACAATTGAAGCATACTTTATTTAAGTTAATATAGTAATCTTTATTAAAATACCAAATATATTAAATTACAGATTTTGATAGCTTGACACTACTACTAATTATTATGGCATTTAAAAAATAAACAAAGATTATTCTCTCAGCGCAATGGAGTGTACAATATTTTTGGTCAGTCCGTCTATTACGGTTCATGAGATATAGCCTGGTGACAGACGGACGGACGGACAGCAGACTCTTAGTAATAGGGTTCCCGTTTTTACCCTTTGGGTACGGAACCCTAAAAACCGCTGTCGATGGAATAGCTACTTCAACATCATAAAACCCCTTCATAAAATAAATTTATTAAATGTCTTGAATTTTTTGTTCAATTGCAAAGTGAGTCCTAAAATTGAAATTAACACTCTCATAAAATATATTACTCATTTTTTTCGCTGTTAGAATATATTTATTTCAACCCTCTCTTTCAATTTGGTAACTCAACTCCTTCAAAAGTTAACGTTTAAAACAGATAATTTGGATAAATTTTATTTAGCAAAACAACTGTCCATCACTTTATTTCCACAAAATGTTAAAGTATAATAAATTACATACCTTTAAAGTAAGGGCGTTGTTGGCACAAAATAAATGTCTATTATTAATTATTAACTGAACTGAAGTAAATTAACTTGAGAGGCGTATCAGTCGAGACACAATTAAAACAAAAAAACTATATTAAAAACAAAACAATACAGGTTTCATCCTGTCTGAGTACTCCGTAGAGTTGATTTGATACTTGCGCAGGCGCGTATAACCCGTGTATGTGGGGTTGCGGTTGCGTTGCTGTACGGGAAATTCAATTCAAAATGATTTATTTATGCGGGACCGCCAGCTAAATCAATAAATATTTTTAATAACATAAAAGAACAAAAATAATTTTCTTTAAAAAAAAACCTGAAACTAAATATGTAATACCCGATTTTTAAGGAAATATAAAAAAAAATGTGGTAGAAAATAAAAAAAAAAGTAGTTTACAACGGGACTCGAAAAAATTGTAAATAACGTGAATAATACAAAAATAGCTATTAAAAAATAGGGGTTGATGGTAGAAGGGTGAAAATTTAGGGTTGTATGTATTTTTTAATGCTGAATCGTGAAAAAATAAAAACAAACAATTTTGTCCAAAAATTAAAAAAAAAATTTTTGGGGTGAACCACCCTTAATTTTTAGGGGTGTGAAAAATAGATGTTGGCCGATTCTCAGACCTACCCAATAAGCACAGAAAATTTTATGAAAATCGGTTTAGCCGTTTCGGAGGAGTTTGGTAACAAACACCGTGACACGAGAATTTTATATATTAGATTTTATATGCTATATTCACATTTAGTTTTCTCAGAAAATTGCCTAATTTGTTACTGAATTTTCCATGGTAGGTAATACATTTATAGTTAGTGGAAGGGTCTTTTAAATTAGGGTAAATTGAACAAAGAGCTTTTTTATATAGTTTTCTCTTTAAAATATTATCAATCATATTTGGACTATAACCAAAAGTACATTTGGAAAATCCTGGTTATTTAAGGTCAATGTGATTAATTTATGGATCATACTATGAAAGGCTACTAACTTATGTTGTATTGTTGTTATCAGTGTGTGTTATTTTGTGAAAAACAGAAAAACTATGCTTATTATTATCTCTTTTTATGGTTAAATCCAGAAATTTAATAAAACTATTAGTTTGATTTTCTATAGTAAATTTATTTGTTGGTACGTAAATTATTTATATCTAGAATATATTTAGAATAAAGAAATATACTAGAAAGAGGGTTGACAATTTGGTTTTCTAGAAAATCTATAAATATTTCAGTTAATAACGAACTGTGTGGATTTCCCATTATCAGACCATAATTACTTGAACATATACCTATTATTGTTAAATTTAAAATAGTTTTGTTCTAAACAAACGGAAAGTAAATTTTGTTATTAATTTATGTTTGTTTTAAAGATAGAAGTTTCTCAACAAAAGTCAATATATCTTGAACCGGTGTCCTCGGAAATAAATTAGTTACAAATACATACAAAAGAGACATATTTTGCATTTTTTTGGTAAATTTATCCATTCAATTTTTTGTACTCGTAGTCTTTTTATTCGAATATTTGTCTGAAAAATCAGTGCAGTCCATAAAAGATTTTTTATTGAAAACTTGTAAGAATGTGCTAAGACAAGGGAGATCACAGGTTTAATCGGATAGGCTGTTTTATGATGTTTAATAAAGGAGTGAAGTTTAAAAGATTGAGGGTTTATTAACGTTAATTTATAAGAATATTGATCACCAAACAAAGTTTTACTATTTTAAATATTTACTTTAATATTTTTTTTGAAAACTGGTACTAGGGTCACTTTTCAATATTTTATATTTATGCGCATCTCAAAATTCTAATATTTTATTGATCTAGTCAGATTTGTTTACTGCCACAACAGTATTACCTTTATCAGCTTTTGTAAATTATATGTGACGACTTTTTTGTTTCTTGGTTTGGAACTTTCTTTTAAAAATAGTAGTTATGTTGTTTAAGTAGTTTTATGAGTTTTTGTAAGTTAGAATAAACAGGACTTTGAGTCGTAATACGTAATAATTATACGATTTGTTACTTTTAAGCTGGGCATTTAAGAAAAAATTAAAAATTAAAAAATATATATTAGTTACTTAGTTTTTAACATGCTGTTTTTCACAAGACGCCTTTTTGAATAAAATGTCCTATGCTAAAAAAGTCGGATCTAAAACTGCATAAACACCGAAACCAGGTCATTACTGGCACTGCAAAAGTAAAAGTCAACTCTTTTAAAGCCGTTTCAATTTACATGTGTTGAATATTTGCTAATAACAATAACTGAACTTTGTTTAATGAGATATAACCAATCAAACGGCTGTTTCGTCACTTCGTTTTTGCTCTTTTTCCATGTCAGTTGCAACACTCTTTTTGGTCTCGGCGTTTTCAAGGCTTTTTTGTATTAGATTTGGAATTAGAATAAATTAGAATTCAGTTTATCTTGATTTCGATAATTAGCTTGCGTTCTTAAATTATTATGCATACAGGGTTAAACGTATTATTACAATCATGAACAGTGCGTCCCACATACCTAGTGCACATGTTTTATAAATACAGTTGAACTTATCTATAAAGAACGTTTAATTAAAGAATTTCTCATTATATTTATTTTGTGTTTAGTACAAAGTATTATATACTACGACCATGCTCAAATAGCCAATTTTCTTATTGAAAATAGCAAATGTTTCTTAAATTATTACCTTATTGTACAATTATTTCACTTATTCTTAATTCACTTATTTTATCATACTAATTGGATGAAAATATTAATTATACATTTTTTGACTATACGACATACATCAGGTGGCAATCAAGTGCACACTGGCGGCTCGTGAACTTAGAAAGTGCCGCAGGGTGTAGCTTATGTCGAAAATAAAATATGTAATCTAATTAATTCAAATAAATCATTTATCGGCGTTATTGATGATCGTTCAATACCTATACAATATACCTCACACTATTCAAAATTAACATACAACTTAAAAATATCTTGTCAAGTTTAGCGATTAATTAATTAGACCCTGGAAAATTCCAGGATTTGGAGAGTCTTTGTATCATTTGTATCATATTTTGTAAAGCTTGGCTTTTTTACCTAAATGTCCTAAATTACTGACATTACTTGTACAGTTTGAACCACCCCCATAATTTAGTTTTTATTTCGCAGCCACAAACCCAATGGCATTTTTAATAAATGTTAACATTAAATTTGCGCATATGTATTTTACCTCGACTTTTCGAAGAGCATTCGACTTTTAATTCGGGTGTGGGATGTCCATTTGGTTTAATTTCAAGTTTTTCTTCAATACCAGCTAATTCGCAAAAAGTTTTTATATTTCGACAAAATGCGGCGATGCAAAACACACTTTAAAGTAAACAAAAATATTAGCCCAAGGCCAGCAATTAAAACGAAACACTGCCGGTAAATTTCTTTGCAGCTCGGCATTTGATATTTATTGGTCGCTTCAAAATCACAACGCATACCACTTGTATTTGTTGTGAGTTGTTGTTGGCTGCGCCACGACGAAAACATCACTTCGCAGTACGGCAACCTCTCCATGACATCGAAAGAAGACTATACGAGGGGACACGAATAATATAATATGCAAACAAAGATAATGCTGGATTGAAATTATTATTTTTATGAACTTTGTCACTAGTGCTGCAGATCTTATTAACAAACCGTCACAGTATTAACACCAAGGTAATATTTTTTCAATTTTCAAAGTCATATTTTGGCAAATTGTCCTTTTATAACTCTCTTAAGAGTGTCGAGTGACGAAAATAACTATTTTCCATTGAAAATTTTTCAGATATGTTTCCCTTACATGTCCAGAGTCTTCCACTGAGGAAGAAAAACGGTATTTTTTTGACTTCATCCGTATTTCTCAAGAAATTCAAGATAACCAATCGATGTGTTTTAGCTCGGAGAATTCGAAAATCGTAACAAAAATTGAATGAGAAACAAAATACTTACGCCAAGGATGTTGCGTTTTTTAAACGAAACACCCTTTATATTATTATATTTTTGGATTCTATGGTCAATTCTAAGTGTTTTTTAATAAGGGTACTATATGTCTATCTTCAACTGTTTTTGATTTATTGATGTTTGAAAATTGACATTTTTGCTTCTTTGAGAAGTCATAACACCTAAACGGTTGGATCTAGAGCAAAATAACTTTCGCATTCCTATCTTAGGTTTTGATAAGCTATCTTATGATGCCAGTCAAACAAAAAAACGCTAATCACCTGCATTTCATATGAATATATTCAATTAAATAGGTAGCAAAATAATTTCCGTTTTTTTGTTTGACTGGCATCATAAGATAGTTTATCAAAAACTAAGATATATATATATATATATATATATATATATATATATATATATATATATATATATATATTTATTTCTAATTCTAGCTATTGTAACTAGCCTGAGTTTACATTGCTAGACCCTTTGCAAGTTAAAAAAATTTCAAAAATTGTGAATTCTTCATTTTTCATGTGAATCAGACAACTCTTAGTCATTCCGTTTCTACACTTTTCCATTTCAGTTGCGATACTCTTTTTAGTCTCGGCGTTTATCTGATGTCGATAATTAGCTTGCGTTCTTAAAATTATTATGCATACAGGATTAAAGGATTATTACACTCATAAGTAGTGCGTCGCACCATACCAAGTGCATATGCTTATTAAATACAGTTGAACTTCTTTATTATAAAGAAGGTCTATTTAACAAAGGTTTTGTTTAATTTATGTTTCTTCGGTACAAGGGAATCTATTATTTATAGTAAATTTTTTTCCCCTGACTTCTAAATTTGACTATTAAATGTTCTACAAAACTATAGCGAATATAACACTATTTTACTCATTTTTTACCAAATAAAACGTGAGATATGATGGTTTAAATAAAAGTTTTTTTGGAATTTTTTAGGAGGAACAGGGACACCAGGAAAATTAAGACACAAACCATTGTTTTTCTAATCGTAGCCCTTTGAGCCATCCAAAATTTACATTGATATTGCGGTGTACTTCTTTTAAATTTTAACTATATATAGATAAGATGCCTAGTTCACTAAATAAGAGTATCTACGTTAGACTTAGTATTTTGAAAAAACACCACTGCGAACGGCAGCTGTTCATCGGAGAACTTTTGGTGGTGAGTTAGGCTGTACTATTTCTTTCAGAATTTGGGGCGCCACTTGCTTTATTTTTATATGTTATACGTGTCTATGACATTAAAAACCAAGAAAATTGTCAATATATTGATAAATAGGTTATGGAAATCAGTCAAGTAAACAACATATAGATATTAAAATAAGTATTTTGTTTTAAAAGTGTTCGGTAACTTTATATAAATACCACAGTTTTGCCTACCTGTGATAACAGGTTAATGACTATGTTTATTATAGCCTATTAATTTAGTGTCAGTTTTTAGTACATTCAATAGTAAACTAAAAAAAATAAATTCTTCAGTTTAAACCCTCTGAGATCCCAGCTTAATACTTAGAAATATATATACCTATATTAATGCAGTCATATATTAATCAAACTGTATTTAAAACAAAATTATGTCCTTAATAGAACCATACAATTTATACAGACCTTAGCTTTAAACGTCCCAGGTGTTCGAATCAACCAACATGGGGTGAAGACGTCCCAGGTCTGATGAATTTCATTCAGCGAACCATATAGTTAGAAACTTTGGCCCCTCTTTTAGGTTATCGGGTGAATCTTGTTAAATAAACCTGAATCGCATCAGGAAAAGCTACATGCCTAACACAGGAATAAGTCTTCTCTAACCTCCACATGTGGTCATGTTCTTTTTATGACTCAACAGATCATAATCCCAAAATTGAGTCTAAAATATTGAATTGTTGAAACCTAAAGAATATTAACAGAAAATAAAGTCTAGACATTATTTATTTGTTTTGAAAATTGGCTTACCCCAAAATATAGATTTAGGTAATCCCAATTTTCACTAACGAGCCATCCGATATCATCGGATAAAAAACAACCTAGACGAGTTAAATAAAAACGTTGAACTAGATATCAATTCTGTCAGACCACTTCAGCATGTATAATTTAAAAATTTTATCCTGAGTCACCTAGTGACGTCAGATGCTCGAGCAATATGGGTGGTTGCCTAAAAGCATGAGAAACATATTTATAGATTTAAAAAACCTGGTTTCTCGTAAATAAAGACAAAAATAGTAACATAAAATTTAAAGCAAATTTTAAATATGCTACAATACATAGACGAACATCAAAAAAATAAGCAAAAAATGGACAATATCTGCCAAAGTATTGTAGACAGCGCAAATATGTAAAGGCAAAAAATGAAGGTTGGAATATCCTGTACAAAACTAGTTCCGTTGATTTTTTTTTCCAAAATACGAATTTTCCTATCAAGTAAAACAATCACAAAATGGTAAAGGGATCTGTGGATGAAATTTGTTATAATTACACCAACAATTATTGCCTTCGAGATATTTAAAGCATTTGATCAAATCTAGCATGACGCACTTCTTAACAAACTTTCTTTATATGGACTTCCTCCAAAACTTTGTACTAGAATTGCCAGTTTTCTCACCAACAGAAGTATTTCTGTGGTGGTTAACAGTCATTCATAAAAGTTTCACCAAATCAACGCAGACGTTCCACAGGGTTCAGTGTTGCCAATTTTCCAAACTTGTCTCCAAGACTGGAATTGATGATAGGTATAGAACGGTGGCAAATAATCTTGCCCAGTTAAACGCCACTAAGACATCATCATGCCTACTATCTCATAAATTATCTCCCAATACGAATACCATTCAAATAAATAATCAAATGCTTGAAGCCAAAGCTTCCTTTAACCTAGTTGGCATCACTTTTTAAAAAGATCTTTAGTGGCATGATCACATTCCTTTTCCGAGCTCAAAAGTACTTTTCTTCTACCAAGTTGTATACCTTTTACGGTTCGCAAATCAGACCCATTCTTGAATATTACTCGCATATATAGAGAATAGCCCATTCTTCAACCCTCGGTATACTTGACTGCGCCCAAAGAAGAGCCATTGGCATGATGATCCAAACATCACAAGGAAGCTTGCATCAATAGAGCATTCGAATTGTGGACGATCTGCCTTTCCACCGCCTACCCAACAGATGGTGAGAGCACCAAATTTATTTCAAATAAGAGTATATCCTCTGAAGATAATGTATGGAGACCAGCCTCTCATTTAAGTCTTAGCATTCTTGACTCTGCATGTCCAAAAAAAAGCTAATCGCCTGACTGAGAATCCACTTAAGAATAATCGAAGTTTAGATGATCTATCTCTCTTACAGATACTATCATGAATTCTGTTCTGACGAAGTATCATCCATTATTAATCATGGCATCTCTTCACCGCCCAACTTCAAAGGCCAAAAGATTTCCACTTTGTTCGCGCCTTTATTCTCCTATATCTCAATTATGGAATCTGTTTCTAGCAACGGTTTTTCCTTCTTCATCAATTAGCTTTCCTTTATAATTAATGGAGTATAATGTTCCTCTTCATCTCGCCTTCATAGACAACGAACAAGCTTTTGATTCAATAGAATATTGGGCAAGAATGATAAGTAAAATATGAAAGAATTGATTCACCAAAATCTTCTAGAATACATAGACGATCACGTATCATTTCATGAAAAAATCTCCGATGTACTAACAACTAATAAGATACAACTGGAAAGAGAAGTTAGAGAAAAGGATTTGATATCTCCAAAACTCTTTACTCTTGTCCTAAAAGCTGTATTTAAATACTTAAACTGGGATTCGATAGCCGGTACTTGAACCAGCTTCGCTTTGCTGATATCATTATACGTTTCAGTAGACCTACAAGACATAATAATAGATAATTGAACTCAATGATGCGTCATAAAAAATAGGGCATGAAATTGACGTAGGAAAAACTAAAATCGTATATCTCCTTTAAACTTTACCGTGAAAGGAAAACGTATTGAAACTGTCAGCGAATATATTTATTCAGGGTACCTAATAAAACTCGGAAAAGAAAACCAAACAGCCGAAATAGAGAGAGCAGTTCAATTAACATGGGAAGCCACAGGAAATGATTCGAAACCGCGAAAAACGGGAGAGTATTTAATAGCTGTATACTTTCTGTGACAACTGATGACATAGAAACAATAGCGTAAGCCGTTTAATCAGCTAACAAACTCATAACAACTCGGAGAGCAATTGAAAGGTTGACGCTGGGTGTGAGTCTTAGGCGTCACATAAAAAAACACGATATTCGAAACAGAACAAGAGTTAAAGACGTGATAGCCACCATAACCCAATTAAAATGGTGATGACTGGTCACGTAACTAGACAAAATAACGACTGATGGACCATACAAGTAGTTATGTGGCGACCAAGAATGCACAAACGAAGAGTTAGGAGACTTTCGAGACGTTGCATAGACAATATCTAGAAAAGGACAAGAAAAAGATGAGGTCAACAAGCACAGGACAGGTACATTTATGAAAAGAAGGGGAAGGCCTATAGTCAGAAGCGACAGGGCTGCTAAAGAAGAAGATTCTCGCTTGTCTCAACCAGGATACTTAGTACTTGGACTAATTAGCTTGCGTGGTCTGCCAATGATTAATGAGAAAAATATGTTGTAACTTCTGCAGGGGTCTCATCTTCATTAACTGATATTATGAGTAGGAGAAAATACTCACTATGTAGGTTATTTTCGGTCTCTAACTAGGAAAGAGAAAGTCGCCCGTCTAAATACTCTCAACTTATAAATACACTATTTTGATACCTCTATTAATGTAATATCTGCCTAATAAGCATAACATCTTACTAATTTTTGGCTGTTGCCAGCCGCTGATAAAAATGTAATGCAATATTTATAAAACATTTGTAAATATTGATGAACAGATTACATTTTTAAATATTTTTCAAGGGTAAGTTTGCATTCCGAACTTGAGTTTTTCACGTGCACGTTTTATCTCTGAACTTAATGCAGTTAGATAGATTTATGTTTACTGCATTTTTTTGATATAGGTATTTAGTGCTAAAATTAGATTTATTGATAAATTAACAAGTTTTCTTTTATAATAGTCATTAATTGAACTCTCTAATCTATGTGCAAATAATTTAAACAAAAGATTCGAATTAGTTAAACGAACTTTACTTACAGATTACAGATTTTAAGTGAAATAGCCACACAATTTTAGGAACAAAATGTTTTTAAAGTTCTCTCTCCATATTGATATAAAGAACAATTAACTACTCATAAATAAATATCAAAAATAGTATAACATATTTTCTATATCTGTCTGTCACTTCGCGAAATAGCTTAAAAACTACTTATCTGATGAACAAAATAGCGACCTGAAATGTTAAAAAAATATTAGTAAAAGAACTAAATGTCTAATTTACCTCAAAACTTGCACAAAAGTCAAATATTACGTAAAAAATTTAAAAAAAAATTCAAAAATATTTATTTGGTCAATACACATTTGTGTTTACCTTTGTCAATACAGTTGTACTCTAATGTCCACAGTTTATAAAATTGTAATAAACATCCTACTTATTATTAACATATTTTAGGTATTTAAAACTTTTGATAAAAAAAAATTTAACAGTACATGTACAACATTTAAAACCAATTTGACATAAATATGATTTTTATGACATCACTATTTAAAACACTCACAAGACAATACAAGTTATATTATTAGCAATTATCACACCTCCCAAATAATTCATATTATCACATGTACAGGGTGGTCCACTTAAGATGCTCCTTTATCTCAATAAATAAGACACTTAGAAAAAAAGTTGAATACAAAAAGTATTTGACCCTAAGTATATTTTTTATTTACAATATTTTTATGTATACAGGGTGTTCCGTTGTGCCAGGACAGTAACCAACTTTTTTCTTTTTAATGAAATGGTATGAATATTTTTAGAAATTCTAATTCAACGCTTGATTTTGAGTATTTTTTGTCATCATAGCATACGAAATTTTGAGTAGTTTTTGAGAAAAATTACCTTTTCTAATTTTTTTCGGAAAAACAGGTTTTTGGGAAAATGTGATTTTTTTACACTTGAAGACTAAAATTCTGAATTTTGGTTATGGATCCATGGGAGTGGTTAATATTTAATACTCTGACCTATCAAGAGCGAAAATCCATTATACAGGGTGGTCACAAATGACCATTAAAAAAAGGTTTTGTAACTAAAAAAACTTAATTTTTTTAAATGGAACACCCTGTATTTAGCACTTTTATTGTGTGTAGGATTTAATTCTGCATCATTCCATATATATAGTTTATATTCCAAAAATTAGTAGTTTATAATTTATGACCAATTTTCTATATTTATTATAATAATTCAGGTATTTTTGTTAAAAATCTAACTAAACCTAAATAATATCCTATTCTAAGTTTTTTTTTATTATAATTAAATTAAAACATTAGGTCAAAAGTAATGTAAGAAAGAAAGTAACTAATTACTTATTACAAAACATTTTCAACATAACTAAATGTAAATAAAATATTTTTAAGATGTCAGTTTCAAAATGGTGGTCCATCATGAGAGAACAATAAAAAAGCCTTGTTTGAAGATCCTATTGGGATAATTCCTGAACTGGTAAAGATTTGAACGGATGGTAGAATAGGATATTATTTAGGTTTAGTTAGATTTTTAACAAAAATAACCGAATTATTATAGAAAATTGGTCATAACTTCTAAACTACTAATTTTTGGAATATAAACTATATATATATATATATATATGGAATAATGCAGAATTAAATCCTAAACACAATAAAAGTGCTAAATATAGGGTGTTCTATTTAAAAAAATTAAGTTTTTTTAGTTACAAAAACATTTTTTTTGATGGTCATTTGTGACCACCCTGTATAATGGATTTTCGCTCTTGATAGGTCGGAGTATTAAATATTAACCACCTACATGGATCCATAACCAAAATTCACAATTTTAGTCTTCAGGTGTGAAAAAATCACATTTTTCCGAAAAAAATTAGAAAAGTTAATTTTTCTCAAAAACTACTCAAAATTTCGTATGCTATGATGACAAAATATACTCAAAATCGAACGTAGAATTAGAATTTCTAAAAATATTCGTACCATTTCATTAAAAAGAAAAAAGTTGGTTACTGTCCTGACACAATGGAACAACCTGTATAAATAAAAATATTATAAATAAAAAATATACTTAGGGTCAAATACATTTTGTACTTAACTTTTTTTTCTCAGTGTCTTATTTATTGAGATAAAGTATAGGAGCATCTTAAGTGGACCACCCTGTACATATATATATATATATATATATATATATATATATATATATATATATATATCCAACCAGCGCTATCCAGACTTATATGTTATATTGTAGGATTCAGAAATTCTTCAATGGAATAGAAACTTTTTTATAAGTATTTCTTTAACTGTATTTTTAAATGCATTTAGGCTCAATCCTAACAAAAAAGGTGGTAAGTGATTAAGAAATTCAGGACCATAATAACTTAGGCTGTAACGACTTGCTCCTAGTTTAAGGAAGTCAATTCTTAGAGCGCCGCTCCCTCTAGTATTATAATCTAATATATATAAATCAATGCCACTTTTCGTTGTAATTTTATAACTCAAGAACGGACTCACCTATCCAAACCAAATGTTTAGGCTTTGTTCGGACTATTTAGTAGATGGTTTATGTGAAGTTTGCACAAAATCGGTCAAGCGGTTCTTCATATTTTTATTATAATACTAATTTTCCGTTCGGGAATATAATATAACAGGCCGCCAAATTCACCACGCCACAACCACGTGTTATAAACGGCCAAGTAATTTTCCAAACAGATATAATTGGGAGAATATATACAGTACATCCAAACAATGCTGAGTGTTTTTATTTGCGATTGTTATTAGTTAACGTCAATGGTCCAAAATCATTTCAAGAATTGAGAACAGTCAACGGTCATTTGTGTCAAACATATCGTGAAGCATGTCAACTCTTGCATTTGTTGGAGGATGATGCACATTGGGATTCAACACTTCATGATTCATCTACTTCAGCTCATCCACAACAAATACGAATGCTATTTGCCATTATATTATCAACATGTATGCCATCTAATCCACTTGAATTATGAAACAAATATAAACATTATATGGCAGAAGATATTTTAATTCGTATGCGTCATCATACAAGAAATCCTGATTTGTTGATTACTTGGGAAATGGACAACGAAGCTTTGATAAAGATTGAAGATTTGTGTCTAACGATTGCAAATAAAGCATTAGTACAATTGGGTATGACCGCACCAAATCGTGAGATGCATGATCTGTTTGATCGTGAATTGCAACGTGAGCAGGAATTCAATTCTAATGATTTGCGTTTATTTGTACAATCGAATATAACCAAATTGAATATTCAGCAAAAACATGTATATGACACAATCATGCAAGCCGTTTCCAATAATGCAGGTGGATTATATTTCTTGGATGCACCTGGTGGTACAGGCAAAACATTCGTTATATCATTGATTTTAGCGACTATTCGATCGGAACAGAAAATTGCATTGGCACTTGCATCTTCGGGAATTGCTGCCACATTATTAGAAGGTGGTCGGACCGCACACTCTGCATTAAAATTGCCATTGAATGTACAGGTGATTGAAACTCCAACTTGCAATATTTCGAGAAAATCTGCTATGGCAAAAGTTCTGCGATTAACGTCAATTATTTTATGGGATGAGTGTACAATGGCAAATAAAAAATCACTAGAAGCAGTTAATCGAACAATGCAAGATTTGCGTGGTAATCAAGAGCTTTTTGGTGGTGCTTTGATATTACTGTCAGGGGATTTTCGTCAAACATTGCCTGTCATTCCTCGATCAACTCCTGCTGATGAAATAAATGCCTGTTTGAAGTCATCAGTTCTTTGGAGATATGTACAAAAATTGACACTGAACATTAATATGCGTATTCACCTAAAAATGATCCAGCTGCCCATGAGTTTTCAAAACAATTGTTAGAAATTGGTGATGGCAAAATATAAATCGACAGTACCAACGGATTGATCGCTCTACCGAACAATTTTTGTACAATTGTGCAATCGATAGATGAATTAATTGAATGTGTTTTTCCGAATATTGTTCAGAATTACAGAAATCATGATTGGTTGAGAGAACGCGCCATTTTAGCACCGAAGAACATTCATATCAATGCCATTAATTTTCAAATTCAAGCGAAACTGCCAGGTGTAGTCACGACATATAAATCAATTGACATTGTTATGAATCAAGATGAGGCAGTAAATTATCCAATTGAATTTTTAAATTCATTGGAACCGGCTGGTATGCCACCGCATTGCTTGAATCTGAAAGTTGGTTCTTTGATTATATTATTGCGAAATATTAATCCACCAAAACTGTGTAATGGCACCAGATTGGCAGTGAAAAAGTTATTGCCAAATTTGATTGAAGCCACGATCTTAACTGGTAAATCAAAAGAAGTTTGTTTGATACCGCGTATCCCTATGATTCCAACTGATATGCCATTTGAGTTCAAACGATTACAATATCCTGTGCGTTTATCATTTGCGATGTCCATCAACAAGGCCCACAGGCAAACACTTGACGTTTGTGGTGTGAATTTGGAGGAATCATGTTTTTCACATGGCCAACTTTATGTTGCCTGTTCCAGAGTCGGTACCCCCAGCCGTGTGTTTATTCATGCTCAAAATGGAAAAAAAAAAAATATTGTTTATACAAATGTTTTGGATTAAGTTTTAAAATAGCTAGCAAGTAATATAATATTTTTTTGTTTGAATAAATGAATTTTATGTTCCAATTAAACTTTTCTATTATTTCACTTTATACGTAGCGAAGCACGTACCGGGCCGCTAGTTATGTATATAATTTTGTTGAGTATATTTAGATTGATTTTTAGAAGCGAGAATAAGGGTATGATATATGTATAATGGCGGAGCTGTTAATATGTTTTTGTTTAATGTCCTCTCTATATTTAAAAAATAATACGCAGAACAAGTCTTTGTAATTTGAAGATTTTATTTGTGTGAGGGGAATGTCCCCAACTAGTTATAGCATATGTGTATAAGTGAATGGTAGGCAACTATAAGGCCTTTGGTATCCATAATGATATTAATACATTTCTAATAACAAATATATTCTCTGAATTTTTTTTGGTTGTTTTTTAATATGTTTAATCCGCTGTCTGTTGTGACACCCAAAAACTGTGTGCACTCAGCATCCACATCTTCAGGGAGTTTTCTTTTAGTAAATATGATATTAATTGTCTTTTGTGGATCAGGCCATAAACGTAGAAATGAACTGCTGAAATTTTGGGATGAATTCAACATGACGGTGAAAATGAAAAGATATTAGTAAAAAACTAATATCCAGTTTACCCCAATCTTGCATAAAAATAAGTGGTACATACCAAATCAACTGGTAACATTTTGAGGAAATACACTGACCGGCATTAAAATCGGGCACCTAAAAAATTTAATGGTTCATAACTTTTTTGTATTTGCTCCGATTTTATTGATCTTTTGGCAGATACAAATATGATATTCTAGTTCTTGAAACTTCTTTCATCATCCGAAGGAAGCTTATACCAGGAGAATCAAAAATGAGTTTTTTCAGTCTATATTTTGAGCACCCTGTAGAATTATCTCTTAGTGCAAAGGGTTTGCAAATTTATTCTGTACAAAGATGCATCTTTTTTGAACATTTTATTTTTGTTCAACTCGATAACTTTTTGTCGAATTTTAACGAATACTTTGCAAAAATATCAAATTTGTTATTTGTACGTCATATATTTAATTTGAATCAGAGCAGCTATGAAAATTATGGTAGCAGTGGCCGCTTTTCAGGTGAAGTAGGTAAAGTGCTACTTCACCAGGAAAAATAAACAAGAAAACATCTAACTATATTTATTATATATCTCTTAAAATTTAAGTTTTTACATTAATTTATTCACCTAATTGGCAAAAAATAAACTGTACGAATAAATATTTTACTTGACCGTCGGCGGCATGTCTTTTTAAAACTTTCAATCGAACTTTATTACAACAACTATAACAGTGGCGCAAACCGCTTCGACTTTGCTGGAGGTGCCATATTTAGTTTACGATTTTCTTACTACTTTGCCATGACAACACGTACACGATGACGTCGAACGCATGGAACAATAATGTTAACCAGCGCCATACAACGCTCTCGGTGAATTGCTAACGCAATACACTACACCCACGTGTCATTCAGTTTGGGGAGGTTGTTTACTTTTATTTTCGCGGATTTCGCTGCAACCGGTTAGTTCCTTTGCAGTTTGCTTGACTGCTTTGTGTTATATTCATTTATGGTGTTGTTACAACTTTATTTGGTGTCGGGTTTATTAATTTATATTATTGATGAATTCGATCAGGGATGTGGTTTGCATTTTGTTGGAAACTCCACTTAATCGATGGAAGGAACAAGATCAGAGTTTTAATCGTCATCCTGGTTATCGGCGTACAAATGGTTATGTAGTAGTCAAATATTACAAAAATTGTTTTGCTGGCCTAGTTTATTAGTTTCCAATAAATATTCAGTGTGGAATAAGGAAGGATTTGCAGGTATGTGAAATATATGAAGGTCTTTACATAAACATGAAGACTCGGTGGAGCATTTAAAATGCGAATTATTGCTAAAAACATTCGTAAAAAATCAAAGCACTATGGCTGACACTTTAAAAGAAAATGATAAACTATATAAATACATTTTAACGAAAACGTCCGATTGATTATATGCTTGGTAATTGACACAGTTTTGTACCTTACAAAACAAGAGTTATTCTTTCGCGGCCGTGATGAGAGCAGCGAGTCAATAAATAGGGGGCATTTTAAAAAGCTTTTAGGTGTATTAATATCAAGAGAGTTCCCAAGAACTAGAAGATCATCATGAAAAAATTAAAAATGTTTTTACTGGTGACTCGAAAACTATTCAAAACGAAATAATTGAATGCATTTCTGATTATTTAAATGATCATGTAAAAAATGAAATAATGAACACACGGCTTTTTTCTGTGCAAGTGGATGACACCACTGATATTACGCAAACCTCCCAGTGCTCCATAGTTTTAAGATACGTTAATTCAGAAGGTTTAGTAGTCGAGAGATTCTTAGGATTTTATAATTTCAGCTCCGATAGAACGTCGGAGAGTTTATATTCTCTATTAGAACAAATTTTTGACCAATTTGACTATAAACGATGTAGCAAATGTGATGTCTGACCATTTAAGTGGCCTTCAAAAAAAAAAGAAAAAGTGCCGCAGGTCAATTGTCTTGCTGCTATGAAGGATAGGAGAATTGATTTATGATATTTTCTTGCTTCATTTGCACTTCACTTACTTTTTCACCCATGAGCCGCCACTGCATGGTGAGCCAATAATTGACATAAGCAATAATATTGAATTGTCATTATTGGTAACACAAATGGTTTTGAGTTCAGAAGTTGTGGCTTTATTACAAGACGGAAGAAATCAAAAGTATGTTGCAAGAAGATAAGGATGTTCGAGAAGTACGGTGCCAGGTGTCTACAGTCGATTTTTGGAAACAGGTTCTTATGCCAGGCGTCCAGTATCAGCTCGCTTCATCATCAATTCATCTCTACGTGATCGTCGTTCAACCGCTGTGCGAACCCGAAGTGAATTCCAGTATGTTAGAAATATTAATATCAGCGAAAGAATAGCGCGAAGAAGGCTGAACGGAACAAAGATATTTTGCAGAATACCTGCAAGGGGACCAGGGCTTACCAGAGAACATCAGGTCGCCCGTCTTCGATTTGCTAGTGAACATCGTCACTGGACCGAGAATGATAGGAAAAATATTGCCTCCGATCTTTAGATGGTCGAGAGCGTGTTTGACGTCGAACGGGAGAAAGGTATGCCGAATGCACTTTTAGTGCGAGGATTTTCAAGGCGGTTCAGTCATGGTGTGGGGTGGCATTTCAGCAGATACAAATGCACAGCTATACTTAATTGGAGGGGGTACTCTTAATGCCGGAAGACAAGTAATACGTGCTCCAGATTTTGGAAGAGTATGTTGTTCTCCACAGAATCTTGATAGGAGAACACTTTATCTTCATGCATGATAACGCCAGACCCCATGTAGTACAGCTAGTACAGGACTACTTAGACGACGAGAATATAGAGTGGATGGAACGGCCGGCTCACAGCCCGGACCTTCAACCGATAGAACATCTCTGGGATAGACTAGGGAGAAGAATACGTGCTGTGGTATCTGCACCACTGATACCAAAGGACTTGGGAAGGGCGCTCTTCGAGTAATAGGCAGCTTCCTTAAGATAATATACAACGTTTGGTAGCAAGTATACCAAGAAGAATGGAGGCTGTTATACAAGCTCTCGGTAAAAACACACGATATTAATAATTAATACATTTTTACTTTTTTTACGATTAAACATTAATTCTTAATGAATTTTGTTGGATACGTTTGTTATGCCGAATTGTAATATAAAGTCGTTTTTGAAAATGTTTAATCTTTTCTTTAAAACCTCGTATCTTTGTCAAAAACTGAGCTATCGATGTGAACAAAAAACAAAATGTTCAAAAAAAGATGCACCTTGATGTAGAATAAGTTTGCAAATGTTTTGCACTGCGAAATAATGCCACTTCAAAAGTTAGATCGAAAAAACTAGTTTTTGATTCTCCTGGTATAAGTACCCTTCGGAGTACATTTTCTGTTCGTCGAAAGAAGTTTCAAAAAGTGCGATATTTTACCTGTATTGTGGTAAAAAATCAATGAAGTCGACCCAAAAACAAAAAAATTGTTGACCATCAATAAATGAATTAAAAAATTCAATGTGGGTTAGGTAGAAACTGGTACATTTTTTAATTCTATCATGGATCTAGGATAATAATAAAAAAAAATCATCAAAGTTTGAAAATCTCAAATTGAAAACGATCAGTGTCTCCTGTATCGGATGCAGTGCATCGCGAATTGGCAACTCGATTGATCCCAGCTATACTAAATACAATACAAAGTTGGGACACATTTAGGGGTTCTTTTGTTTAATATTGAATGGATCGTTTATTCGATTTCAAAAATAGTATAAAATTTTTATTATTCCTAGCAATTGATCAGGGTCGTTCTTAGGCGTATACACGTTAGGCGTATATACTTTGGATTTTTTTAAATAAATTTATTTATTGGACAAGCAGCAATTATTTTAATTTCTGACCCAACAAAAAATGGGTTTTTATTTCTTTAGAATCAAAATTAAAAAACATATTTATTGATTGAATCTACATATATACAATATATAAAGAAGACTGACTCACTTACTTATTGGTCACCATATCTCTAAATCTATTAAAAATAAATCGTTTCACTTGGGCCTGAATCTTCTTTGTGACGCAGGTGCGAGATAGGGGAGGATGTTTTGAAACTGGTCTCTAAGGAGTTTAACTGCGTTTTTATTTTTTATCTACATATCTTGAACTAAGTAAGATTTTCAGACGATTCTTTTGTGAACGATTTTCAAAAATTATCATCGAAAATATCAGGATTTATTTGAATTCCGCTTTTAAGATGGCAAAAAAGGTCGAAATATGATTTTATTTTTTTTACAATATCCATTTAAGTAAATGTGATTTTGATACATAAATCTCCATCAAGGGCTTTTAAAAATAATTATCCTAAAATACATTTCTGAATTTTTGAAAATTTCGTACTTAAAAAAGCCTAAAAAGACGATTATGGTCAATGGCTTTAAAAAGTAGTTATCTAAAGACAATTTCTGACTTTTTCCAAAATTTTGCTCTTAAAGACGGTAAAAAATAATTTTTTATTTTCTACAATGCCTCTTCAACCAACTGAGATTGTAAAACAATTCTTTTCACAACGTCTTTCAAAAATATTTATTTCAAAATCAGTTTCTACATTTTATAAAATAATTTCACCCGTAATGAGAAAAAAAATTGTTTTTACTTTTTAATAATATGTCTTGGTATTATCAATGGTTTGTAATAACAATAAACTCAAAATAGACATCTGGATGTTTGGAAATTCCACCCATAATGGGATAAAAAGGCATGAAGTGCTAGTTTATATTTCTACAAAATATCTTCCACTAATTAAATTTTTAAATCGAATTTTTCGTCAGTGGCTTTCTAAAACAATTATCCAAAAATCAATTTGCAGATTTTACCCAAATTTCACCCTGAAGAGAATGCTATTTGGGAACAACGGGACCGTTCAAATAGAATTAATGAATTTGCAAGTACAAAGGCTAGGAAAAATGTTTCTTTAATATTTTATGTTATCATTGTATAAACTTTATATTTGTATGTATGTATTGTTTTAAGAATTACATTTGTTACAAATACAAATGTTTATTTTAAATTTATAACTTGAAGTTGAATGAAACATAATACGGAAAGTGTATTTTATATATATTTTTTTTAAGGGCGTCATTTTAATCCTGGCACAAAGGAGGCCGAACCCACATGAACAGCCCTTTCAGGGGTATATATTAAGGTTCAAAAAGATGACAATTTTGAATTCACAGTATGTTTAAAATATAGTTATTTCTCTAGAATATTAAATATATATATATATATATATATATATATATATATATATATATATATATATATATATATATATCATTTCATTTTTACTTCTGTCATAATCGTGAAAGAAATACCATCCGAGATTATTTCAGATCCTCACGTTTTAGGGTCCCTAAATACGAATTCAAGATGACCTAAAAAAATGTTTAAAAAAAATTAGTTTGAAAAAGTACTACTTATTAGATTGATATCAAATTTTGCTTAAGAATTAATTGTGATATAGTGTGGACTGGTAAAACTTTGGTAGAAATTCAAGATGACGGAAAAAAATGGTGCCAAATACATTTTTTTTAAATCAGCGTAAAAACCTTTTTATTCAATTGACTTCGATCGGGAAGATCCAGGTAATAGTTATTTACTTAACAGGTGCGAAAAGTAGTACTTTTCCGCACGCGACGGCAGGCGGCGGTCAAGCCGTCAAGGGCGGAAAAGACACTTTCCGCATGTGTTAGGTATAACATTTTTCATACGATCGATATAGTCCTCAAATAAACGTTAGTTAGTTTTAAGTTCAATCAAAATATACAGTAAATACAATAATTATTGAGCTCCTTAAAAAAAACTGTAAAAAATGCAAAAAAATGTGCATTTAAAAAAGTTATATTCGTTATTATTTCTGCTTTGCAAAACTGTTTTTTACGTCTGATAAACCTCAAAATAAATCCTATAACTTTTGTATTTAATAATTTGAGAAAATCTGCTACCTTGCATGTATAAAAATTGTATTATATTAAATATATTGTAATTGTTTGTTCCAGGCATAGCTAAAAAAGTACTTTCCCGATTCACTTCAAATTTTGACCAAAAACAAGGGTCATGTGGAGATGACCTGGTAACATTTTGGAAAAGATCCAATATGGCGAAACAAAATGGCGACCTAGTGAAATGTTAAAGAAAATATTACTCAAAAAACTACTTATAAAATGAATTTTAAATTTTGCACAAAAATCAAGTATTGTGTGTCAATCTAAAAACTTCTATTGAATTTGGTTTAAATTATGCCCAAAAATCAAGTATGGCATAGGTACCTAAAAACTTGTAAAACATTGGTAGAATCCAATACGATGAAACAAAATGGCGCCCAATAAAAATAATTGAAAAAACAGTATATATCCGTTACTAAATGACTATGTACTGAAATAAATTGGGTCATACTTCACTATTACTAATAAAAGGAAAGATTCATAACCAGGGAAGTTCCTGGTAAAGGAAATTTACCGATTTTTTTTTACTTCTAAAATTATATACTCATCTTTTTTATCTTGATCTTTCGGAACAGCAAACTATCTACATTATCAACTGAACGCGACCCTAATTACTCAATATCACCACACAACCTACCAATAAAAATATCCAAGACTCTCTCTGTACATAAACAGACCGCAGAAAATGTATAAAAATATTTTCTTTAAGAAGTTGTTGAACTCTCGTAACGAAAATATTATTTTAAGTTCTTTTATTCGCTCAAATCAGATATACTTTACTTGCAGTTAGTTGGCCTGTTCAAGTGGGATTAGCATGTAGACATTTTATTTTTAGTATTTTAAAGTTTTAACCTAATTTTTGCTTGCTTTTTAAAATATAGATTTAAGCAAAGTTTAAAATACATTTACAATATATCGAACTGAAATTGTTGCATACATTTTTAGATTTAAGACGAGATAACTGCGAATTACTTTTGTTACTGCAAGGTTTATTTTTTATCAGATAGTTTGATGGTGTAAAAATAAAATCTAAAATTTTAATGAACTGAAAAAGGCTTTAAGATAAAAAGTCCTTGGTTTCAAGAACTGCTTTTAGGAGCAGTATCTTTGTTTATAAAAGATGTCTCAAAAGTATACTTTTTAATACCTAACAACTTTTTTTTAATGAAACATCCCGTATAATATTGTTTTATTAAAAGAGTCCCTTCTTGTCAGTTGGGAACCTATCAGCAAGAAGAGACATTTTTAATGAAACAATATTATACAGCGTGTTTCATTAAAAATTAAGTTGTTAGATATTAAATATTAATACTTTTAAGACGGCCGGTATGCACAAGTGCTACTAAAAGCAGTACATGAATACAAGAACTTTTTATCTCAAATCTTCTTTTATATTGTTAACAGGGGGAAAATATTTCTCGTTTAAATAAAGAAGGGACACCTGGTATACAGGTACATATATATTTTATATTTTTCGTCCACTGGTATAAGTGTAGAGTCAATTTTCTCGGTTGTCGGTAAAGATAAAGGTTTCGAATATTGTAAATATATGATTAACAAGAAAAGCATCATTTAGTAAAACATTATTATACATGGTATCATATTAAAAAAAAAATTATTCTTGACTGATAAAGTGCTGAAAAAAAAATGTCTGTCTTTACTCAGACAGATCTCCTTAAAATGAGTCGAGACCTAGGTTATATAACAAATTTATTTAGATATAAACTTTTTAAATTATATTTCCGTTATTTTCATATGGATTTTATTATTTATTTTTTTATGCAGCACAAGAAGACAAGAAACAGTTCACCTGAAATTGGAACTGCAAAAACCCTCATCTCTCAAACCTTAACCGGCTTGTTATATCAAGGTCCTATCAAATTAATAGCTATCTTTCCCAAAAAAAATTGAAACACAGTCAAGTTTACTACTTCAATTTAAATTATGATTCTGTAAATATGAAGAAAGAATCTGAAAAGCAGTCAGAATAATGGCAAGACTAAAATTTTTACTATTTGGAAACTCTCAGGAAATGTCTAAATAAGCAGAAATTCGTTGATGATGAAAATTTAAAGAAAACTTAACTTGACAAGCAGTTTTTTAGTAATAATTTTTTAACCCTGCACTAGGCCTCCATTTTGTTCCGCCATATTGGATTTATACCAAAATGTTACCAGGTCATCCTCATATGACCCTTATTTGTTGACTAAAATTGGAAGTTAATCGGGTAGATGCAAGGGAAGTAAAAAAAATTTTCTAACAATTTTCCATATTTTCGACCAGCTTTGAACTCCTAGTTCGTTTTGATTAAATAAATATATATATTTATAAAAAAATTAATAATAATTTTTTGTGCAGTTTTGAAGGTATTGTGCAAAAGCTGAAAAATCATATTTTTTAGTTTAGTTAACAATCTTCCCTCTGAATTCGTAATGCATTGGTAAATTATTTAGATGTACACCTAAAGGAACCCGTTATCCATAAATCACTCTATTTCCAATTATGTAACGTTAATAAAAAAATAACGTAAGAAAGCTATGTCTAACCACAGATTCTCTTAATCAACTAGTTAATGACTGTTTTTCCTTTCTACAAAAACGAAATAACATCGGAAAGGAAATGAAAACAAATTTTGTCGTCGATAATCCGCAGTAGAAAAATGTTATTATTACTATAAATTCCCAAGTATGCAAGTACTATAACGGCCATGTGCATAAAATATACGGAAATATTTTAAAAGAAGAGCAAATCTGCTTCCCAAGTATCATCGTCTCCGTATTTTAACTGGCAAATATATTTTAAGATTGAACTTATATTTTACTTCGCGTATAAACTGAGCCGCATCGGCGCAAAAAGACTTAAAAGTGCATAAAAGAACTTTGAAAGAGTATGTTTCTGGTCGGAAAATAAAACAAGTATAAAATACGTTGACCTACCCTACACAGATTCAGTTAAGTATAGGAGGCTGTGCATGTATACATATAAGCCAGCGGCGTGCGAAAAAATCCGATTCAATTGAGTAAAAATTATCTAATGATAATGAAATTTAAATTTAATAAATTAACACTCTAACATTATATTTGTATATACATATTTTACTTTTTTATGTTCTATGTATTTTTTCACTTTTTTCAAAACAATATGGGAAAGATAGTATTGTTTGCACAAAGTTTACAACATTATTTTATTTTTCGTTTTGGAAAATTAAATTGTATAAATACAGATGTTTTTTCTAAAATATGGGTTGAGGATTTCAAAGAGTTACAGTCGGATATCTGAAAAACCACCAGAAATATTTTACTACAAATTTGGTAAGGTAATAAAGGAGGAGGGGAACATTTAAAATGTTTTTGACAAATACCTTCCCGCTTGTTTTGAAAGGCCGGTCCCACGTTATAAATGTCAAGTGGAAGGATATTTTTCTCGAAAATTCGATTTTGCATGGAAAACTGCGTATGTACGTAGAAAATTGTTGCATTTTATCCCTACGGTGTATAACTGTCTGGTTTTTATACATAAAATTACTTTAAATATGTCTGCGCCATATTCCTTAAATATATTAGCAAAATGTACTCAAATTGATAATCATAATTTAAGGGAAACTACTTTATCTTATGTCAAAAAAATTTTAAATCTTAAATAATTTAATTTTTTTGGGGCTTTAATACAATACAATAATTTGTATTAAATTTAAAAGAATTAAATTTTATCAAAATGAGTTATATATCATAATTTCAAATATTTCATAGACAATCAAATTAGTGTGCTAAGCTAAGCTAAATACATTTTTAAATTAAAAATAAAATTAACTCAATGTTATGTTTAATATAAAGAACAATCATTGCTATAATAAATGAGGATGAACCATAGATATAGGTTGAAAACAATAATAAAGTAAGCAAAAAAAGATGCTGTAGTCTAATTTCAGCTTTAGTGTTTGCTATTATTGAACATGTTCAGTTTAAGTAAAGTATTTTTAAATTTAAAAATAAAATCTGGTCTAAGTGAGCAACTTACCCTTGATATTTAGTAATTTATAAAAAATACCATAATTTTTTTTTAACTTCTGTGTATATCTTTAATTGATTGAAAATTTATTTTTTGTTTCTGCACCCTATTGCAAAAATCAAACTAGCTTAAATTTTCCAGTAGAAAGTTGCATTTCTACAAAACAAAGCATGAGAACTAGCTGTTAACAATTTAAAACACCTAAATAAACAAGCAACCTGAAAAAAATTAACGTGTTGGTCCTATTGCTCATATAACCTCTTGGCACCTATTGGATAAGCTATATATGAGGTATTTGCTGGTGTAATACTGATCTTTTTCGGACATGCCACCCCAAATATTCCCATGAGTTCTCTATAGTCTAGGTCTAGGCAGCGAGCTGGTCAATTTTCGTTTAGTATGATTCACTTGAAAAAAATCGTTAACTCGACTACAGTGATGACTTCGAGTATTTTTTATATATATATATATATATATATATATATATATATATATATATGTAAAAATTTGGTTCAACATTATTTAAGAGAGCTAAAACTGTCAGAGTAAGGATTTCTTGATAAGGTTGAGAAATATAATCAGGTTTGTGTCATGAAACCTCTTCGCGGGCTGTGACGGAGTCTCCACTATCGAGATAATTTTTAACTTAGCCGTCATGTTCACACTTTTTACCAATATGCTCCATAGTCTTCCACTATTTCTATAAGAATAAAATACGGACTTGCCAGTTAATAGTAGTAATTGCATGCTTGCATGCACGAGTTTAAATACTGCCTTAACAATGCAAATAAAGATGATTGTGCAATGAAATTTGATTTCCAACCCACATTGTTAAGATAGAAAAATATATCAATTATAAGATTTTTTCCTTAATTACTCCCCGAGGAGACTACCTGAAGAGCTTTGCGAGGGCAGATACTCGATAACAAACGGCCCCTCGAAATTAAAACCAACATGTTATCGTTTCATATCTACTTGTTTTTACGGACTTCTGCGCTGAAATAAGTTACCATATTTCCGTTTTCGATGAAACCTTTGCGACTAAGAATTCACCAAAAATTATTTTTTTATTATTGCATTATATGTAGGAGTAAAATTAGTATCCACTAAAATGATCCTCAAGATGTAAAAACAGAAGAATTTTCAATAAGTCAATATTTAACAAAACTTAACAAGTATCATTATCCTCCATACTCACCATCGCAATCAAGCAACACTCATCATTGTCCTAAAGTTCTGTAAAACAATCGACAACTAGTCCTATGGTAAACCTTTATTTCAATTTATTTACCACCGTTGTTGCAACCAATTTAAACTTATCTTACATTAGCTTATTTCATTTTTCAGTTAACTTGTTATAACCAAACCTTACAAGTGGCCATGGAATCTCCTCTATTAGCGGATATTAAAGGATAATAATTTAATATCCTTTTCACAAAAAATGATTTTATCATTTGGTCTCATCGATAAGAAAACTCTATTATATTTCTGGACCATTTAAACCAACAACATATAAATTATTAAAAAAGGTTGGTAACGAAATTGAACGATTTTATTGCAATCAATATTCTTTATCATCGGAAACAGAGAAACTCACTGAAGATCTAAAAAGAAATGCCTGTCAACTGAAGATATTAGGAGTCCAGTTAAAGTATATAATAACTTATTCCTGCGACAAGAGGATTATACATGATAAAGTCGTCCCCGTTAGATAATGTGGCCCTTCTCTTCAAACGTAGCACCATAGGTAAAAAAGCTTAATTACTTACATTTGCAGTTCGACATACCTACAATCTTCAACACACAAACGAAGACTGGAAAAAACTTGCGAACCCCTACAAAATTTCAACCAGGAAAAAAATCATCTGTCGCTGTTAAAAAGGAAATATTGTTAGCCACTAGACTAAGGGAATGTGTACAGTCACAGAAAAATTAGCTTAGCGTGGTACAGTATATTAACAACAAATAAAAAATTCATCCTACTTTAGCTAAACACCAGTGTTATAATGGGCACGTCATAAATTTAACTACAAAACATTTTAATAGAGATGCGGATTTCGGTTTATCTGAAAAATGGATCATGAGTCGATCAGAACACCCTGCCTGAATCCCTTCGAGCTTGTTCAGTGCTCGTGTTTCAGCGAGTAAAGCTCCCTGAAGATTCTTCGAGCCAATGGAGACAAAACATTGGAAAAATATTCTATGTAAGTGCAAGGACATACCTTGATTTTAAACAGACAACCATACAAATTATATTTTAAAAATTAAATCACAACAAGTAGAAAGATAATTGCAACTAATTTTTGTTGTCAGACAGCTTGTACCTGTTCCAAAATTTCTTGTAGATATATTACTGACAAACTGAAACTGGTTTGTCGATTCAAAAACGAGCAACTTTTTTCTCGAAATTACCCAAAATACCTAGCCCCGCCGCACGTCCCTGCGTTCCCGCCCGATCGACTCGTGTGTGGGAGAGAGACAAAGCTACGCTCTCGAGTCGATGACCCTCCCGTTTCTTTCTGCAGCGCTTTATTTGCATGTCCTTTTTTTCTATCTTATTGCGTTCTTTTACAGCCTACTTTAACTGAAATAACTCAACTTAAGATAGGTTATGGTAGTTCGGAATTTATTTTTACGATCGGTCATTTTTTATCTCGTTTTTTACTGCCGTCATCTCTGCGTTCCTCTTCGTATGTGTCACATTATCAAATCGTCGCGAGATTATGCATTAGCAGCTCGCGGATGAACGATTGTTGTAAAATATGGGTGTGGTCGTTTCATTTCTCTTGTCCATTTTTAGTCAAATTTAGCCTGTCACAATTCAATCAATCAATATTAGAGATGTAAAAAAGTGGTTATGCGCGCAAGCCTTTTGACTGAATTTGTGCCTAAATTGCACCCAATAAAAACATGTTAAAGCAGTTTTGCATCCAGGAAGCAATCAGAGCCATTTTTTAAACCAAATCTCACAAAAATAAGCAATCAGGCAATACAATTGTTCCATATTATCTAAGGAAGACAGTACGATATAGGCAATGAATGAATAAATAATTATAAAAAGACGAGTAAATCTGTGAAACTGTAAAAATACTTTGAAACACTTTATTTTCATATTTTGGAACATTTTCAGGTAAAAACTATTTGTCTTACATTGTAGCCCTGGATTTCCTCTTTTGAATTCGCTTCTTTGACACGAAAAAATAATACATTTTGCTACAGTTATTGTAAGGGACCTCTCAAATTTCTTATGCAACATGGCTTTTGGGTAAATTTTTGATATAATCCAGATCTCGTTTTCCTAATCAAAATATTTCATTGGCATAACTTAATCAAATGACCAAATTTTGAGATATAGGATTTTTGAATGTATCATTATCATTAGTTTTTGTTTTTATTTTGGCAAAATAAAATATACTAGATTTTAGGGTAAGATTTAGTCATTTGTTAGGTATAAAAAAGTTTTACTGTAGTTTTATGTTAGTGCGAGACCGAATCAATATTTTCCCTGAATAAAAATATGCTGAAAACTTAAAAATCAAAAATCCTTAAATTCTCCATATTTGCTAAACAAACAGCGAGTTTTTTAAATTTTGGATATGCAAGAGACAAGATTCAGTTTGTGCAAAAAAATAAAATAGTCTATAAAAAAATAGGTAAATTTCCCTTACACGGAATTCCCTTGTTATGAGTTTTTCTGTTATCCTTGTTAATTCAATCTTATTAGGAATAGTGAAGTGTGACCCAATTTAGTTCGGTCCATATTCATATAATAACACTGCCTTTTGCCTTTTATTGGGCACCGGTTTTTTCCATCCACCATATTGGATTTCCACCAATATTTTACCAGTTTCTTCTATCTATACCACACTTGATTTTTAAGTTTAATTTAAAATAAATTGGTTTTTACATAGACACACACCTCCATTTTGTTCCATGATGTTGAATTCGTACTAGTTTATCCCTATATACATTTAATTCTTCCGCAAAATTAAAAACATTTTTTACTTTAATTGTATGTACATTTTCTCTTACCATTTTGAATTGGTACCGCAACTTTACTAGTTTATTTCTATATGACATTTAATGCTTGCACAAAATTTTAAATTAATCTAATTTTTTAAATATTTTATTAGGCCGCCATTTTGTTTTCCTATTTTGGATTCTACCAAAATGTTAGCAGTTGATTCTTGTAACACTTAATAAAATTTGAAGTAAATTGGTTAATTGCTTTTTAACGTTTTCCTAGGCTCCCATCCCGCTCTGTTATACTAGATTTTTAATAAAATATTGTCAAGTCATCCCCATATTAGTGTTTGGCCAAAACTTCAAGTCAATCAGGTACGTAGTTTTTAAGTTACGCCCCGCCAACTGACAGATCAACAAACAGACAGACCGAAAGACCGATGCAATTAATAAAACACATATTTTTTGGCATCTAGGCACGCTAAAATTTACTGTAAGAATAAATATCTTACTCTGAGCGCTAAAACGTGAAGATATGTCAAACCTGATAATTTTTCCACGATTAAAAACATTTTATGTGGCCTCCATTTTGTTCCTTCATCTTGAATTTGTACCACATTTTTACAAGTTGATCTTTATAACATAATTTATTATTGCACAAAATTTGAAATCAATCCATTGCGTAGTTTTGTCAGACTGAATTTTTAAATATTTTAATAAGCTGGCACTTTCTTTCGCCATCTTGGCTTCGTACCAAAATTTTACCAGTTCATTTTCGTGAAAAATTTGAGCTAAATCAAATAAATAGTTTTTTAGTAATATTTGTGTTTTATATTTCACTAGGCCGCCATTTTATTTCGCCATATTGGATTTTTACCAAAATGTTACCAGGTTATCCCCATATGATTGTTAATTTTGTATCCAAATTTGAAGTAAACCGGAATAGTACTTTTTTAGCTATGCCTGAAAAATGCAAAGGGTGATTTTGTTCACGATTGCAATATCTCAATTTACGAGAGAAGTAAAAACTGGCAATGAACCAAACTGATAATACAATTTAGTAGGTAGGTAGTTTTTATAAACACAAATAACTACTTACCCTTTTGCTTAGATATGATACTCTAGATCAGGGGTGCTCAAACTTGAACTGATGGCGATCTACCTCAATATTTTTAGACTACTTACGATCGATTCTGAGAGGCTGCAAGTACGTGTGATGCAGGGTTGTCGTACATACACGATACATACACCCTACCTACCTACCTACCTAGGTAGGGTGTACCGTAGCATATATAGATATTAGCTTTCCGCACAATATACATTGTTTTAGTCAAGGTTTGGTTTAGGTTTAGTTAGGTTCTTCTCTACAATATCGATGAAAAAACTCATAGTTATTCAAAATTGCGAGTTTATTGGTTGTTACAAAACAAAAGAGTTACATATGGTGTTAAACTTAACTAAGGAGTGACTTTGGATGTTGAAGCGTGGCACTGCATGTCCTCAGCATACTTTTCATAAGATGGTACGTAACCACTGAGTGCTAACCGCAAGCATGATGACATATGATCGTCAGTTAGTCGATTGCGATATTTTGACTTAATTATCTTTATTTCAGAAAATGCAGACTCGCACAAGTAAGTTGACCCAAACATTGCTGTCAGTTGAAGGGCGATTTGCCTTAGAATCGGATATTTATCTTCAGATATAAAACACCAGAAATTTGTATCAGATGCTGTAGCTTTGAGATGTATATCTGATATAATCTGCACCAACTCATTTTCAACAGAACATGAGTTCATATTAAACTGACTTGCTATTTCAGTAGCTAATTCCTCAATGTTTTTAAATGAAAAAGGATAACTCATAAATGATGCTACATTTGCCAATTTGCTACAATCATAAAAACACATTTCGAATTGTCCCAAAATATTTTATAATTCAGCCGCATACGTATCATAATTCAACTGAGGAATCCCTGCTTTCAAAGACGGAAAAAGTTTCAGCTCCATTCTTTTCAGTTGATCTATCATAAGTTGCAATTTACTTTTGAATGCGTTTACTGCGCTAATCATCTCAATAACAGTTTTTCCTTTACCTTGAAGCTCCAAGTTAATGGTCTTTAAATGTATTGTGATGTCAGTCAAAAATGCCAAATCAGTCAGCTATTTTTCGTTTTTCAACATCTGAACATTTCGGGCAATAATTCTTGAAACCTTTCTAGGAATTTTCCGCGACTCAGCCACCTGACGTTCGTGTGAAGAACTAAATCAGTATGTTCAGCTGACTCCCTATCTTCCAACTGCAACTTAAAGAGCCGCCGTTGCAAGCTACGTGCGCGGATGGAATTCACAATTTTTGTTGCAATGCCCATAATTTCCTCCGTGTTTAAAACTTTTGAACACAAGACTTGTTGATGTATAATGCAATGGATTGAAAAAAATGAAATGACATCTTCATTAGCTCGACACAATGCCACAAAACCGTTTTTGTTTCCAGTCATTGCTGGTACTCCATCGGTTGTAACGCACACTAATTTATATATTGGTAGCTTGTAGTGTTTTACAAAATTGAAGAAAACGTCATATATATCTTCGCCACGGGTCTTCCCCTTCAGAGGAATGATTGTCAAAAATTCTTCCTTAGCCAACATGTTATTGAATACCATCCGAATAAAAATACACAGCTGGGCAGTGTCTGTCATATCGGTGGATTCGTCGAACTGTAAAGAAAAGTATGTACATTCCATGATATCATTTTTTAGTTTATCTGCCATGTCCTGACTCATGACTTCAATACGCCTTGTGACAGTCGGACGAGATAACTGAAGTTCTCTAATAGCAGACATGATTTCTGTTTTATTTTTAAAATCTCCAAGTAAAGTCTCACCCGCTTCAATAAATGCTTCCTTCACAACCGATCCATCTTCGAATGGTTTCTTGTGTTTCGCCAATATATGAGATATTTTAAATGACGCGATCGTAGCAGCTTTTTATTGTTTGGCTGGTCTTGTGAACATGGTTTGTTCTTTTTTCAAACAAGATATCAAATCACGTACTTTTCGTTTTCTTAATTCACTCTGTTGGCGGAAAATCCTTTTCATAGTTTTTATGAACCGTTTTATGATGCCTCTCTAAGTTACCACGCTTAGGTATTGCAACTGACCCACGACAAATAAGACAAATGCACTTATCCTTCACCATACAAAACAAAAATTCTTCCTCCCAATCGTTATTAAAATGATACGTTTTAGATTTCTTCGCTGCACTCATTTTGTACTATTTAATAATAAACTTTGTATCGACGTAGTTTTGCCTTCAAGTTGCAATTCAGAATGACTCCAATTCATGCAGGCGCAACATTTATATCCGCGTGAACGAAGTCTCGAATGTTCCCGTCAAACGCGCCGCCCGAAATTTCTAGAAATGCGGCAAGAATAAAAAACGCGGCTTTTCTTTGACAAGTATCGCGCGTTCCTTTGATAAAGCCGCCTTTTGCCGCTAGCAGAGTGTTATTTTATTACGTAATAAATTTTTGTAGTTTAGTTAAGTACCTACTTATTAAAAAAAAATTTCTAATAAGATCTACACAAAAAGCACTCGCGATCGACCGTTTGAGCACCTTTGCTCTAGATTATATACTGTTCGATGTTTAAATGTAAAATACAATATGGCATATTATAATATAATAATAACAAACGCTAGCCGATATTTTTTAATAATTATTTAATTGTACAAACTACAAAATAGATGGATCCTAAACAAATGTTTGTGGTAATTATTGTTTATAAATAATATTATTAAAAAGTCAACAATATATTAGGTAAAATAGGTATAAGTAAAAATAAACAAAATTGTATAACTCAGGCACATATTACACCTGCCAGATATGAAAATATTCATATTCGCTATATACCTAAATTTCGTGGTCTTGACGCCGCGATTACGGTAGACAAGTACGAAAATGTATTGTCGATTGGTACTCGCCAACTGGATGAACAACGAAAATTAGTCGCTGTATCGAAAAGATTCCCAACTGACAGGTGAAATATGTGACGATGATAAATCTTCTTAAAGAACTCTATTTTACAAAAACCCCAATTTTGAACGTGATTTGTTTAGTAACTAAAGTTTCTGTACAATATAGTGAAAAAAATTTTATTGTTACAATTTACGTAATAATTACTTATCTTGTATTAAATTTTATTATTATCTATAAATATGTAATAAAATACTTCCCTGGTAAAATGATGGCTAAAGTATGTATTTTTATAACGAGTTCCTACCTACTTAACAGGTTTCTAGAATAATCACTTGTGCTGGACAATTAGGGACCACCAGCATCGTTCATTACGATGTTTTTTTCTCACTACATTTTTTCACAAGCCGGCCTTAATCATCAACATATCCAAAAATTTTGAAAAAAAAAAGCGTCAAATATGCAAAACATATTGATTTTTTAATTTTCAGGATTTCTGTATTCACGTAAAATATTTCTCCATTCCTGCTTTCACAAAAAACTATTGTATAGCTTTTTTATGCATAACAAAAGACTCAATAATAATTATTACCAATTAAATCCTAGCACATTTAATTTTGCCAAAACTGGTTAATTGGTAAATTTATTATCAAAATCTTGGCCGGGTCGCTAAAGTAAATAATTTTCGACCTTTTGACACCCAGTATCTCAAAATCTGGTCATAGGATCAAGTTGTGACAATGACAGTTTTGATCAGAATATCAGGAACTGCATTATATCGACTATTTCACTTATTACTTTTTAGACCAATCAGATTTCAAAAACGAGTGGTTTCATTTTTACATCGATAAAATCACTACACTAGTGAAAAACCACTCGAAAAAAAACTTATAGTTTTTTTCGGTAATTTTCAACATTGAAAACTTTGGTTACTATACGAAAAATAATAAAGTCAATTCTGACGTTTCTAATTTTAAATCGAAAATATCCAATAATTTGGGATATTACAATAAAAATGAAAACGAAACGAAAATCAGCAGTGAAAGAAACGGTACCTCAAAGCACTAAAAAACAAATGCATCCATTTGGAAAAAAAATGTTGGGTTTTCTTGTGCAAATCGGGAAATAGTATTGCTCTCGAGGTTGCTTGCATAATAAATCCCGATAATAAAATAAAAAAACAATAATACCTTTTATTGTATTAAATGAAAACGCACAAACTAGCCAAAAACACTTCTTAGCAAATTTGTAAATTGTAAATGTAAATACAATCAAAAGTTCTAGGTTTACAATTAAAAAAATACCACAAAAATATTAGTGCAGCTAAAATTCGGCTCCAACCCTGCGAAAGAAAAACATATTTCAAGTAGGCTGAATAGTTAAATTAAGAATTAAAAATTCGAAGGATTTTTGAAGATTACGTCTCTACAAGCAGACAGATCCTACAAGTAGAATAGAAAGACGCATCACCAATCTGATTAACGCATCCAGTCTACAACCAGCGGATAAGAAATCATTAAAACCAAGCTCCAAGAATCCCAGGTTATATGGTTTTCCCAAGATACACAAGAACAATGTACCACTTCGACCGATCGTCAGTGCAATAAACTCGCCCACATACAAACTAGGTAAATATCTTTCAAACTTTCTTAATACATTCACTGGAAAAACAGATTATTTTATAAAAGACTCTGCACATTTCGTGGAAAAACTTGGATCCCGAAGATATTTTGGTCAGTTTCGATGTAGAATCACTATACAAAAATGTTCCTGTCAACGCCTCAATTTTCATTATATCAAACATATTAGATCATAATAATCTTGATAAAAGCCTAGTAGACCTAGTGGAAGCTGGTCTTACATCTACTTATTTCATTTTTCAAGGAACGTTTTATGAACAAACTTCAGGGGCACTATGGGATCTCCTCTATCACCTATGGTAGCGAATATCTTGAAGATATTGCTTTAACATCCATTCAGCTAAAACCAAAACACTGGTTCAGATATGTAGATGATACATTTGTAGTATGGCCTCATGGACAGGAAAATCTTCTAATATTTCTGGATCACCTCAATCAACAACATCATAATATCAAGTTCAAAATGGAAATTGAATCTAATGGGAGAATTCCTTTTCTAGACGTATATGTTCAAAGGAAGGAAAACGGTACATTAGGACATTCTGTGTACAGAAAATCGACGCATACAAATAGATACCTAAATGTTAATTCCCACCACAAAAGAAATCGGTTATTAACTCACTAGTATTTAGAGCCATTTCGATTTCTGATCAAGATTCTCTAACATCGGAAACATCGAAACTGACCGAAGCTCTGAGAGGGAATGGCTATTGCACTGAAGATATTACGCGTTCAATTGAAAAATATAGTAATTCAATTCCGAGAAAGGAAGATGACAAGGAACCACCGTTAGGTAGTGTTGTTCTTCCTTACATACATGGCACTACAGACAAAATAGAACGATTACTTCGGCGGTCCAACATACGTAAAATCTTCGATACACATAAGAAGATTGGACAATACTTGCGATGAAACGAAAAATTAGGGAATATATTGAAATTTTTAAGCATACAAAAAACGTCATTGTTCAATCTGCTGTAGCTGAACACCAGCATACCACTAACCATATTATAACAAAGGAAACGGTTCTAGTATCGGTTCTAGGATTTTATAAACGAAAAATTGAATCTCTCCGACATTTTTAAAAATTCAGTCACGGTTCAGCACAAGTCGTGGATAAAGATCCCGAATCTCTCCGATGTCATTCAGTGCATATATCGAAGGCGAAACGTCGGATAGATTCCAATTTGAAACGGTCTAATCCCAAGAACCATAATTTCTTAATTACGGCCGCTACTGCCACCATTTCCGAGTAGATCAATTTCTTGCCTAATTATTGTCGGCCAACCGCGGCTTATTTTTTTTCGTCTATTATTAATAGATATTCCGACCTTTTTTTAACGCCTTTTGCGGTTTAATTAACGCTTTAAGAATTTCTCAAGGGGATTATCATCTTGGTCGCTGATCCCTGTTTCATATTGATTAACATATTCATTTCGGTTGTCCAGCCTAATGAAAAGTTTTCCTAATTCAGATTTATTAAGGCAGATATCAGATCTGTCAAAGATACCTTGGAAAAGTATCTAGCTACTAGAAGTTAAAAAAGTAAGTTACTTTTTGAAAAAGTATCTGAAGTTATTTTGGGTATCTAGTTGTTCTTTAAAAAAGAAAACTTAAATACTTATCTTAAGATGCTTATAAAAATACTTAATAAGTTAGTTTGTATATATTCTATTTTTTAGTTATTTTGTAAATATTGTGTTTAGTTTTGTAACTTATTTATATCATCTGATTATATATACACAAGTTGTGGTGTAGTATGGTTACTATTTTGATCTATCTTCCAACAGGTTGTTTCTATTTCAAGGTTATTTCGTTGTTTCTTTTGAACCCTGCAATAAAATGCATATTTAAAATTAAAATGTGTAAGAAGTTTCAAAAGCTGTCAGTTTTTTGTAATAAATCGTACAAAACACTCCAATAACCGCGTTTTTGTGCGAATAGAATTTTATTCCATGTTAAAGTGAATACTTACTTAGAATTTCAAAAAACACTATAGTACCAACAATACAAAACTCTAACCTAACACCCCACTTGCTCTTGGCCGGTATTACTGCGAATAGCGGTTGACAGCCTAGAAATAAGACGTCTAGCCGGGATTGTTATAAGTCCCGGCTAGACGTCGTGGCATGACATCACTAGCATGATTTCAATAATCAATCGGATTGATATGAATACCTGAGCCGGGAGGCTAGTCACAGCTATAGAACTAGAACAAAAAAATGTCGCCAGCCGCCGGTAATGACTTCCATCGCCATTTCGAACAAGTCGTAACTTGTCTATGTGTCTATGTCTATTTCTCATGATAACTTAGATACTTTTTGGTATCTGAGATACTTTTCGGTATCTAAGTTACTTTTCGGTATCTAAGATACTTTTCGGTATTTAAGATTCTATTTAAAGTTACAAAACACATATCCCTTTAAAAAGTATCTAAGATATCAGTTACTTTTTTGCCAAAAAATAAAGGAACTAAGGTACAATGACTTAGATACTCTAAAGTAACTAAGTTAGTCTAAAGTAACTAAGATTTTCCTGACAGTTCTGGTAAATACTTATATACTCATAATTTAAACCAATGATCTCGTTCTGAATTTTACCCGATTGCTCTAAAGTTCCCCATTTATATGTAACTACTAAATTAGTGTATACTAAAGTAAATAGGATCATACTTTACTATTCGTAATAAAAAAAATACTGATTCTTCTATATATACCAAGTTTTTATCATTTCTCACTTGATTTTTGGGCAAAATTTAAAACCTATTGAATTAGAACTCTTTACTCTGATTTTATACAAATTTTATTAGGCCGCCATTTTGTTGTGCCATACTGAATACGTACCAACATTTTTAACAGTTTGTCCTTATATCGTATCTAATTTTTGTGCCAAATTATAAGCCAAATGAAAAAGAAGGGTTTTTTCCTTGATTGTTTTAAACAATCTGTTCGGCCGCCATCTTCTTTCGTATTCTTAAATTGATGGCAAAATTTTATACGTTTAAGCCTATTATACACTTAATCTTTGTGCAGAATTTGAAATCAATCGGATAAGTAGTTTTTCAGATTGACTTTTTACACATTACCATCTTGGATCCGTACCAAAATTTCATCATTCCAGTCATACTTAATTGTGCAAAATTTGAGGTAAATTGGTTTAGTAGTTTTTTAGTAATATTTTTCTTAAAATTGTTTTAGAGTGGCATTTTGTTTAACCATATTGGATTTCTATCAAAATGTTGTCATGTCATCCTCACATGACCCATAATTTTTAACCAAAATTTAAAATCAATCGCGTAAGTAGTTTTTTAGCTATGCCGCCAACAGGCAAATAGACTGACAAATAGACCGACAGACATTTCGACAGTCAGACAAATCGACTGAATTAAGAAAAATTTCGTAGGTTGATTTCTTCATGATTACAATACTTCCCTCTTATGAGAGAAGTAAAAATGTTTACGTTACATCCGGTACACATATAGGGGTTTACGATCATTGTTTAAAAAAAAAAAGTTATAAGGAAAAGTGGTTTTTAATTACATTTTATGTCGATACGCAAATTTTTATACCAAAATACAAGAAAACCGCCTTTTTGCCAGTCATATTTTGTGGATCGTTGACCGAGTTCACGGTCAAGCACTGATTTTCATCTATAAATTGTATACGGATTTTTAAACTTTGTTTGTGATAGCGAACATTGTTTTCAAAAAATAGCCTATAATCTAATTCATAACACCATTTCTTAAGATTTCGAATGGAACACAATTTATAGATATTTAAAACACGCTGTTTATACAAATGTTTTTTTTTCCGAAATATATACTCTTTGCACTAATTTGGTATGTTTCATTTCCATTTCTCGTGTTGTTATTTTTTTTTCTTGTTTAAGACTATATAATTCGAAATTTTATTAAATCTATTAAAAATTCCATTTATATCACTCGCTTCGCTTGCGCTTGGAGACAATTATCTGTTATTGTTATTTTTATCTTTTTTATCAAAAAATATTTTTAAAAATTTTTTGTTGATTTAATGATAAAAATGGTTGCAATTTAGACGTTTTTAATTTGTACGAAAATTAGTCTTATCTCAAGTTCAAGGTAAATATTAGAACTATAGAAATGATTTATTTAAGTGAGGATATTTTTTGACATATTGGTATATATATAAATATGTATATCTATATATATATATATATATATATATATATATATATATATATATATATATATAAATATATACATATATACATATATATATATATATATATATATATATATATATATATATATATATATATATATATATATATATATATATATATATATATAATTACTTCGAAAATATTTCTTGGGTCTAGGTTTATGCATTGAAACAATAGTGGTTATATTTCGCTCGACGTTTCGCTTTTGATTAAAAGCATTTTCAAGAGCATTTATTTTAACTAAAACGAGAAAGAAAAAAAAACAATATCAGTTCGATACAAACTGGTTTGTTAAAATTGCCGTTTTGTCAATTATAAAAACACTGATAAAGTAAAATTTCTTCAATTAATCCTAAAACATTTAGCAGTCGAACACTTTTCTAAAATGACTTTCACAATTTTACACATTAAAAAATATTAAAAAACTTGTTTACATTATTGACGAAAAAAAAAACTCAAAAACATTTGTACAATTTGGTTTAAAGCCTTTAATTAAAAATAGGTAACCTACCTTGGAAAACAGAGCTTCATTTTTAAATCTATTATATTTAAGGCACCTATAGTATCAGTATCATAATGTCTAGGTTGGTTTTGGGTGACATTACTTGATCTTAATCGGTTGTCATGAATACAACAGAGTATGATAAAAAAATGAATGAACTCCTGAGCGACAAGAAAACATATAAGAAATTAAAATCAGATTCTACAAATACCTTTCAAAATAAAAATAACAACTTTATAAAAAAGTTAGTAAACAAAAAAAATACTTAACGATACTGAAGCAAAAAAATTAATAATTCATAATGCGGTACCGCCCAAACTGTACGGACTCCCCAAGTTACACAAACCAGGAATACCTTTACGTCCAATAGTATCATATATTCAGTCACCATTTTATAACTTATCGAAATATTTATCTGAATGCTTATCCAACATAACAGGAAAAAACGATTTTTATATCAAGGATTCATTCTCCTTTAAAAAATTTATTGACACAGTAAAAATTCCAGAAAATTATAAACTGATTTCACTAGATGTTATTTCACTTTACACGAATATTCCAACCGAGCTTGTGACTGAAATCATTAAAAATAAATGGCATTTGTTAGAAGAATACACCAAACTGTCGTGCAATGACTTCATAGAAGCAATAAATTTAACCTTAAATAACAACTATTTTCAATACAAAAGTGACTTTTATCAACAATTAGATGGTTGCGCCATGGGGTCCCCAATATCTTCCACCATTGCGCAGTTAGTAATGGAATATTTGGAAGAACATGTTTTAGATAAATTAGATTTTCATGTTGTTTTTTTCAAGCGTTTCGTTGATGATTGTCTATCAGCCGTACCTGCCAATAAAATTATAAACACTTTAAATGCATTCAATAACTTTCATCCAAAACTTCAATTTACATCCGAAATTGAGCAAAATAATGAAATAAATTTTCTAGATTTAACCCTAGTTCGTAACAACAATAAAATTGATACAAAATGGTACACAAAAAAGACTTGGTCAGGCCGATACCTAAACTATAACTCGCATCACCCAAACAATCAAAAAAATAATGTTATAATTGGCCTTACAGATCGCGCAATCGCTTTAACATCACCTAAATTTCGACCAGACGCATTAAAAAAAGTTGAAGAAACGTTGAAAAACAACAACTTCCCCCTTAGTCTTATAAAACGCATTTTCAAAAACCGTACCTATAAATTTTACAATACAAATAAAAATAAAACAATTTCTACTGAAAATTACAGACACGTAGCCATACCATACACTAAAGACCTGTCAGAAAAAATTAAACATATATTGCTTAAACATAACATAATCGTAAGCCACAAGGCACAAAATTTATTAACACCCCTATACACCTCATTAAAAAGCGAAATACCCAAGAAAAAGAGAGAATCTAATGTTGTTTATTCTGTGCCGTGTATAAACTGTCCAAAAAAATACATTGGTATGACAACGCAATATTTAGAAAACCGTCTCAATGGTCACAAATACACAAAAAATGCTTCGACTGCTCTGCACAAGCACGAAAAAAATGAAAAACATGAGTTTGGATTTGTAGAGACTGAAATTCTATGCCAGGAGTCAAACTATCATAAATTAGCTATAAAAGAGATGTTCCACATAAAGAAAGAACCAAACGCTGTCAACGATAAGCAATACATAAATAATTTAAGTCAAATCTATTATAATTTAATTTAATAACGTAACTATAGTACTCAATCAACATCACCCGTATATTCTAACCATAAGTAGAAAATAGTAACCCTGGTATAAATAATAACATTAGCTTCCAATCCTTAAAAAAAACTAACAAAATAATAAAAATTTCTTGTTTTATCGCCATCACTTTGTACCGTTTCTTGTATATCAGTATCATTTTACAATTATTAAGATCAAGTAATGTCACCCAAAACCAACCTAGACATTATGATACTGATACTATAGGTGCCTTAAATATAATAGATTTAAAAATGTAGCTCTGTTTTCCAAGGTAGGTTACCTATTTTTAATTAACGGCTTTAAACCAAATTGTACAAATGTTTTTGTGTTTTTTTTTCGTCAATAATGTAAACAAGTTTTTTAATATTTTTTAATGTGTAAAATTGTGAAAGTCATTTTAGGAAAGTGTTCGACTGCTAAATGTTTTAGGATAAATTGAAGAAATTTTACTTTATCAGTGTTTTTATAATTGACAAAACGGCAATTTTAACAAACCAGTTTGTATCGAACTGATATTGTTTTTTTTTCTTTCCCGTTTTAGTTAAAATAAATGCTCTTGAAAATGCTTTTAATCAAAAGCGAAACGTCGAGCGAAATATAACCACTATTGTTTCAATGCATAAACCTAGACCCAAGAAATATTTTCGAAGTAATTATAAATAAAAGGTTTATATATATATATATATATATATATATATATATATATATATATATATATATATATATATATATATATATATATATATATATATATATATATATATATATATATATATATATATATATATATATATATATATATATATATATATATATAGGAACCAATTATGCTTTAATATGAAAAACCTTTACTCGAACTGCATTAAAAGTAGTAGAAACTAAAATAACTAGAAAAAGAAGGGTCCACTTCATATAAGAGTATGTTGACATATTTTCATCGTTGTTTATTTAATTTTTACTGAAACGTTTTAAGTGTTTTTCATACGTCTTCAGGTAAAACAACGATTTTTTTGCGTAGAAACTTACATAAGAAGTTACTTAATAGAAGAAGTAAGGCGTGCATTCTCAATTTAACATTAACAATAGGGGCCATGCTCCAAACTTTAGGTACTGGTCAAACGAAAATCCTCGTGAAGTCATTACAAAAAATCACCTTAATGCAAAAGTTTTTGTTTGATGTGAGGTAGGATCATTTCATTCATAATTTTAAGACGGAAATAACCATCCACTAACAGTGACGTCCGAGCGCTACGTAAATATGCTAGAGATATTTTTTATTCCTGATTTAGAAAGAAGGGGATTACTAAATAATGCGTTATTATTTCAGCAAAATGGAGCAACGGCCCCATACCGCTAGAAACTATATGAGAGTTCTGCGAAAAGTGTTTAATATGCGACTCATTTCACGATTTGGGGATTTAACCTTCTAGGTCCCCGAACTTAACTGCACCAGCTGAAGGTTTGTTTTACTAAATTTTAAGAATTTTACTGAATTATTAAAATGGATAGTCTATTATGGGGAACCCTGTATAATAATAATTTACGCACGTGTGAATTACAGCGGACACACCCCTTAATATTAAATATGCGTATTAACTGATTTGTTTCGGCCGAGTGTCGATAAAACAGTAATTTTGGGTACTGTGGTAAAAAATGTTTCTTTTAAAATCGTGCACTTAATTAGCAGTGCGACTCGACCAGATAATCGTAAATTTAGTTACTTGTAAACACTGGCAGATTATTTTTAACATCCCGATCAATTCTTTTTTTATTTAAATCGCATGTAACTAAGTCTGTTCAAAAGGGGGGTCTTAATTTTAAAAACCATAATTCATTCACCTTCTATTACATAAAACATGCTTATCAAAACATAGGCATTATGATTTTATTTCACTCCTAAACTTTTAATTCCCTACCGGTAATACGCAGGTTTCAAGCAAACTTAAAAAAAACACTCTCATTAACCCAACCTTGGCCTTTTGAACTCTAAAATTAATTACATAAATTTCAAAAGCAATCTAAACATCAAAATTTAGTCAGATTAAGACTTTAGGATCATAGATATATATAACATTTTGGAAATCTGACATAACTAGACTTTTTACTTTTGCCACAATCCGATAAAAATGTCTAATCTATTTTTTTATCTGAGCCTATGGCGTTACTATGCTTGGTAAAGAACCCTTTGGAACTCCAAAAGCTCGAAGGTCATTTGCTCCTTACACGAGACTTATAAATACAGCACTATTGGCAAAATGGTATTTCACTTCCATAGCTACCAAGTGTTGAAAGACGGGATAGTATTGAACTAGATCATATTACGCTGGCATATTAGCCAGAATATTATCTAAAGTCTTCTTTATAGGGTTCGTGTAGAGCATAGTCTGAACATAAATATCGAAAAAGCTAAAATTATGGTCGCTCATCAAGAAAAAATGCCAAGAGAAATTATTCAAAAGTTGGTAGGTTGTCAATCAATGTATATACCTTGGCATCTTTGGAACTTTAATCGACAATATTGGTGTATGTGAAAGAATTTGCCAAAGTCATATTCTAATATCAAAATCTGCAATAGCTCAATTTAGTAAAGTATGGCAAGACCGAACAATTTCAAAACGAATAAAGGTTCTGTAACTGTATGGAGAACAAATGCATCAATCTTGATTCTATCAAAGGTTCTCTTCTCAAGAATTTTAACTTTCTTAAGCCACTCTCAGTAAAATAATAATGTCTAGACTCGTAATCTAAGGAAAACTATATAATAATCTATAATAAACAAAGAAGCCGAAGCTTAGAAGAAAGGCATACAATATATTGGATGGCCAAAATATCCAACAAGATGTGCTGAGGAAAATTAAATTATATCACCAACATAAAAATAAACTTTACTATCGAGTATTATTTTAAAGGAGGTTTAATGCTCTAATGTTTAACTTTAAATGGTTTGGTGGATAATTCTGCTCCCCTTCCCCCATTTCCACAACTAATCTCACTCTATTATTTTTTACCAATATAAAATACATTAAAATTAGTACTTCCTAGAAATATAAAATTTAAAATTCGCTTGTCCCATCAACCTTTTAACATTTATTCAAAGGAAGGGAACATGACTATTATAAGGGAATTATTCGAATAAGATCATACATATAACATAAACTTTAGAGATTTTCTACTTCTAAATTATTTACCTTCCTGAATAATAATAACAAGTCATAGATTTATCTCGTCATCTGTCATAGTGCGGAAGATTGAACGCCCCTACTTCCTCGATAGGAGGATTGAACGATCCACAGCGACGAAAAAAAAATGTGAAAAAAAGGGGGAATTCAGTAAACGCGCCATCCGTCCGTTGAAATACGAAACAGTTTGACACCGGAGTGTAAAGGTCTCGAGTTCAAATACCGTGTGTTCGGCCTTTTTCTCTTCTTTTCTTCTTCTTTTTGTTTTAATAGCGAGCGCACCGCTTCTCCGACTGAGATTAATAGGGAGTTTATATATTATAAATGGTATCTTATTCTTAAAGCTCATTATTTTCTTCTAGTATGATATCTGACCAATCCTTACAATTATCTTTAGTGCTCGATGCAATATATAAAATCTCTTCCTGTATCGGGCATTCTTCGCTGATGCTTATTGGATATAGTACAGTGCTCTGTTGGATATTTTTGCTCCGCTACACTACTCGGTGAGAATATAATTTGTCGAAGAATTATGTTCTATTGATTCTGTTTCTTTTCGACGTTTTTCCTCGACGGTAATTATATGCAGTAAATTGCGAGAGTAACGTTTATGGACGTTTAGTTACGCACGTCTAAATCGACGGTTAAATTATGACGCAACGTTATTCTTATTCTAATTTTTTGGTTTCTTGGTTTATCATAATATAATATACTACTCTACCAGTAAAAGAAACCAAATAATCTAAGTTTTCTTTTAACGTCACCTATGCTATTTCTAAATGTGTTCAGGTTATTTGTTGCGTTTAGATTGACAAACAAAAATCTTTTTTGGCTTTTTCGCAACTGAATAAAAATATTTAACTTTAAATTAATTGAAGCAAATATTTAATATTATTACATACTTCAACATGTAGACTAGTCTGTCTACGGAATGTTTCGATACATAATATAAACGAAATTGTTTAAGCAAACATAAGAAATTATGTCATTTACCTTAAGTTTTTATAGACACATAGTAGTTGTACAAATATTTTCATCCTATCGGGACTCATCAGTGCGCCGATCATTTAACTTAACTCCAAATATGATAGAAGTGATGTTACTGAAGGATCTCTAAACATGTTAACATGAGGAGAATTTTGATCAGACCTGGTACCAATTATAAAACATCGATATATATATATATATATATATATATATATATATATATATATATATATATATATATATATATATATATATATACGATCGGCGCACTGATGAGTCCCGATAGGATGAAAGTATTTGTACAACTACTATGTGTCTATAAAAACTTAAAGTAAATGATATCATTTCTTATGCTTGCTTAAATAATTTTATTTATATTATGTATCGAAACATTCCGTAGACAGATTAATCTACATGTTGAGATATATAATTTTATTAAATATTTCCTTCAATCAATTTAAAGTTAAATATTTTTGCGAAAAAGCCAAAAAAGATTTTTGTTTGTCACTTATGCTTCTGATATTGTGGGCAAAAATGTGATATTATTACCAATATAAAAATTAACCATTAATCTCTTTTGCTTTGATAATCGTATATCGATGTTTTATAATTGGTACCAGGTCTGATCAAAACGCTCCTCATGTTAACATGTTTTGAGACCCTTCAGTAACATCACTTCTATCATATTACGAGTTAAGGTAAGTTTCTTGTTGAAGATAGCAATACAGAAAAAATCAGATCTAAACGAACCTCAGAACATTATATAAATAAATGAAATATTATCCATTTAAAACTCTGGTTATGAACGTCAAAATAAAAAATTGGTTATTTGTTCACAATTTTACCAATTTGTTTCTATAACACACGTAATGTTTGCACACCATTTAAAAATCTGATGTGATAAGTAGTTTTTACAAGCTAATATATTATGTATTTTATTAAGCCACCATTTTGTTTTGCTATATTGAATTCATATCAAAATATTACCAGTTTATTCTTATGTAACACTTGATTTTTGTGCAAAATTTTACTTAAATTGGGTAATCAGTTCTTCAGTAATAATTTTTTGACTTTTCACTAGGCCGCCATCTTGTTCCGGCATATCGGATTTTTACCCAAATATTACCAGGTCATCTCCATATGACCCTTAATCTTTGGACTAAAACATAAAGTCAATCTGGTAAGTAGTTTTTAAGCTATGCCGCGAACTGACAAACAGACAGACAGTCCAACAGATTGACGGAATTGATAAAACATATTTGTTGGCATATAGGGACGCTATAACGTAAAGATATCTAGATATAGAGATATATCTGATATAGTGATTTTATTCACGATTAAAAACATTTCATTTGGCCGTCATCTTAAATTAGTACCACAATAACTTATGACACACAATTTCAAATCAATCCATTAAGTAGTTTTTCAGACTGAATTTTTAAATATTTTATTAAGCCCCCATTTTATCGCAGCATCTTGGATTATTACAAACGCGATTTTAGTTAGATAATATTATTGTATATTATTACTATGCCGTGGATAATAAACATTATACCCGCGAGTAATGATTTCATTACTCACGGGTTGCAATCAATCACAAAACACTTCCATCGCTTAACTGTTTGTATTGCCCAATACAGTATTTAATACCCCTGGTAAAACAATTAATCGCGAATGCCATGAAAAAACAAAAGAACATAATCGGCACGTCAGGCGACGCCATGATTTTATATGCTGTCACATTTATATTGAAAATAAAATGTTTTGCCTAAATGTCTTTCTTAAAAGTTAGTTAATATCCCTTAAAATGAGATTAAGCGATTAAAGTGAGATTGATTCTACACCGACAAATATTATTGAAGCAGCCAAAACCACTTCGGACGAATTATTACCAAAAATTTCAAGGAAAAAGTATGAAATTGGGTATAAGCTATTTATGGAGTGACGAACTCAAAAGAATGTTAATTCATTTTAGGAAAATGTCCTTTCCTATTTGGGAGTGTTGTTAGAAAAGTATAAATCTTCCTCATTATGGGCACATTACTCGATTTTAGAGTAAGCTGACTATTAAAGAAAAGATTGAAATCTATCATAAATTACGTGCATTTTAAAAACGAAAATGGGAAGGTGACAGAGCAAAAAAGTCCAAAACGTTCACCCAAATGGAAATCAACAGATTTATTAAAAGAAGCACCGGATAATGTTTACCTGGTAACAAAGATAATAGATTTAAAAATTTTATAAATAGGTATACCTTCTCGGTTATTTGAAAATTTAATAAGTAAAAAGTAAAAAACTAATGATATCCTGTATGTGTATAGTATTATCATTTTATGTTTATAAATTTTCTACATTAAAAACAATTTGTCATTGTGTATTGGCGCAAGGTCTACAGCAATGTCGCGCCGCCCCAGGGATAGTGAAAAAGTACACTTAAAAAATAGGGAATTTCAAAAAAAAGAATTTACGAACATTTCTATCCCACCGCCTTTCACACGACAATAAATCGAGTTTCGGGACTCATCTTAAACAAGAGAATCACAATTTCGATATTAACAAAAACTTTAAAGTTTTACATCAACATAACAAGTCTTTAAAATTAGACGTACTAGAAAATATTGAGATAGACATTTCGTAGTTAGACTCTCAATCAAATAATCTGAACGAACCATTTAGTATAATTTATAAAAAATACGCAAATATTATCAACAAGTTCCTCCATCTATGATTGGTTCACCGAATGTATCTTTCTTATGACACCGTCGACGTGACTGTAGTGAGTACCATTTTAGATATTTATTGTTTTTCAAAATGTGAATATGTTCTTATTGTACTTGAATATTGCCAATGTGTGACTTGATTGATTAATTGTTTGTGACGGATTTTCCTGTGAGTAGTTTTATCGGATTTTAGGTTAGTTTTTAGTTCTAGTAAACAACCCCAATATCATTTTAACATTAAATATAATCCCTTGCTTACAGGTCTAGCCCCGAAGATGACGTAAGCGTCGAAACGCGTAGGCAGTAATTTTTAAGTAAATATATAGCTTAACTCATTTCATTTGCCCCAGTTACAAAATAGTTACAATTTCGGCTAGATTTTCTCGGAATTGTCTTTTCCATTAAAATTTCTAATAAACTTGTTTTATTTATATTGTGTTATAGTCATAGGCGTCGTTTAGGAAAGAAAGTAAAGAAGTAAAACGTTTTTTAAAAGTACCTAATAAGAATATAAAAAAAATAATAATAAAATAGGATACAGATTATCGATTCGACTATTTTTACATGACTGTTGCTCTTAGAAAATTTGTTTTTTCCAAGAGACTCATAAATTCTTTAATATGGTCAATTCCAACTAAAATACAGTGTGAAATACACTCTCACATCTCAATATAATCTAACAAATTCAAAATACCACTGGTATCATTAAAGAAATAATTCTTTTTTTCGGAATAGCTCCAAATAAAAAAATATTGTATCAAATATTCATCTTTTGTCGGAAACACATTGGACATCAAAATATAAATTTGTACGGATATTTTCAGAAAAAAATTTGGAGATAAGAGCAACTTTAGAAAACATATCGGCAGATCATTAATTTAATTCACAGACTAGATCAAAAGCTAATATTTTCCTGTGAGTGTCCAACTCAGTTTTTCTTGTCTGTCTTTAAATCATATCTAGGTATTCCGTACAGCTTGAACCAGTTACTAACAAGCTTCAATGTGAATATATTAATTTATTCTCCGTAGAACAGCATATTAATCAATTACTGACATTTTTTTTTAATGATAGAGACATTTCTGACGGTATATTTTCCATAGTTTCTAAAGAAGTTGAAGAAATGGCACAACTATCAGGTAATAAAATAAAGATGCCCAGGATCACTAAGTCTACTTCATCCAAAACGCACAAAAGATAATGATCTCTTGACACCAGATCAGATAAGAGATATACTTAGTCTGAGTGTACAACGTGGGTGGCTACATGAAAATATAAGGAGCTATCTGAATGTGACTTAAATTTCAGTGAATTATTAACAAGCGAATGTGAGTTTTTCCCGTGTCTTCAGAAATGCTTCAAGATTTTTTTGACACTTCCACCAACTACTTGCTCAATCGAACGATCGTTTAGTACCTTAAGACGGGTAAAAACATAGCTGCGGTCAACGACAACTGAAATTAGGTTATCAGGTATGATGAGCGTCCACCGAAAAATGGTGGGAAATAAGAAAGAAGGGATAATTTCTTCAGTTGTAGACACTTTTGGTTCCAAAAAGAGAAATTTGAAATTTCTATTATATTAAAAAACTTACTTAAAGAACTTTTCTGTGCAATAATTATTTACCTATGTGATTTTATAATCCTTTAAACTTTAGATTTAAAATTTATTCTGAGTTGTGTTGTGCAAGCGTTATTGTTTTAGTTTTTTTGCAATGGGATGTTGTTTTTTTTTTTAGTTTAAAAGTTATCTTATGTTCCTATTTTTTATAATAGTTTTGTTTTGCTGTCCGCTCAAAAATTATGCTCCTTTTATGTAATGTGTTTACTATGTTTTTTAATAAAATATGTATGTTAAATTGGATATGTTCTTGCTCCCCTAAAAAATATCGTAACGACGCCCATGGTTATAGTCCTAAAAAATATTGTATTTTAATCGCAAGTAATAGTTATTACTCACGGTCATGAAGTTTGCGAGCGAGTGTCGTAATCGTCTGAGTGAGTGATAACCATAATTACTTGCTCGTTAAATAATATACTTTATCAAAACTATAGTGGAACAAAAGCCCCCCACACCTGAATCAGAGTTGGCTTTATGTATATATAATCTTGCAGAATTTTCGGGCAAAAGTGATTAAAAAAATGGAATAATACTTATTGATTTATCAATCAATAGCAACTATCCTAGTTGACATCTATCCACAGCTAAAGTATAATCACTCAACCAACAAATAAAACTTATTAATTTCTGACCGTGGTTGCGAGTATTACACACTATACATTACCATTTTTTATTAAATGTCTTAATTAACTTTAACAGCTAAAACCTACAGACTATGGAAACTGAGCATGTGCCCTAAACTATTTTTCCCCAACATTCCTAAGGTATATATCCATTTCGCGCCTACCTCTATAACGATTTTTAAAGCTACGCGCAAGAACTAATTTAATATTAATTACAACGTGTTTATATTTTATAGATATACCTCGAGATACTACATAGATAATCTAGATAATCTTGGAATCTCTTAGTGTGTTTCCACCGTCCGGAGATTTTTTTTTCGGTTCTAGCGATATAATTATTGGTCGCGTATGGTCGGTACTATTTATGGAATTAAGTTTTATACGCGCGTTTATGACCGGTGTATGATTGTTGCGGCCAAAGGGATTGCGAAAGTACGGGAGAGTCACGAAAAATATACATAATTTTGATATTCATATAAAAATGTTTATAAAAAAATAAAACACGTCACGTTAAGTCATTTAAAGTTCAAAATCATTTTTATTTCATCCGGTTTATTTCTATTAATATAAGTTTTACTGTAAAAATATAGTTTAACAAATACCCACTGAGTCCACTGCATATTATGTAACATCTATATATAATAACATGTCTTTTTATTCAACATACAACAGTAATATTCATACTTTTTCTTCCTGGCAGAATGGTGAGCGCATTAGTGAACGCATATATTGTTCAATGTCACATCGTATTCAAATAAGAGCTATTCCGCCATTTTTGACATATTTTCAATATACTTGCTATGAGACAACTCCGGTAACATCCTGAATATTCCCTGAAAATGTCATATAAATTGGTCAAACCATCGCGGAGTAACCTATGTACATACATAAAAAAATTCGTAGGATCAAATTGAAAACCTCCTCCTTTTTTGAAATCGGTTAAAAATGAAACAGTAACAGCTTTCTTGGAAAAAGTATTAACTTTTGTAACAAAGTCAGCATTTGGACACCGATTTGTGCCATCATCAGGACTAGCAAATTTGAAATTTGGTATGTAATCTGAAGCAACATACGTGGTGTTGACAATCAACCCAAAAAACAAACGAAAACAAACAACAGTAATTATTGAGCCGTAGGCATATGATTCCGTTGAGAAAATCGAAAGTTATAATTTATAATATTTATTTGCAAATAAATATTACAAATTATAACCTTCGACCTTCTCATCATATGTCTGCGGCTCAGTAATTATTATTGTTTGTTTTCGTTTATTTTTTTTTTGGGTTAATTGTCAACACCACGTGGGTCAAACATGCGGCCCAGTGAGCATTTTTCTGCGGCCCAAATCAATTTTGAAAACAGCCAGATAATGCGGCCCGCGAACAAGTTGAAAACCGTTTTTGAAAGCGCGCACCGCTCCAACAACGATTGGTATAATAAAATGTACAATGGTACATAGTGCCATCTATGTTTAGAAGGATGAACTACACATACTCAACCTAAAACCTAAAGCCAAACGTTATCTGGCTTGTTCCATGAAATTCTATCGCGCAAAAATAGAGATAACGCTGTCTGAATATTGTGAAAAGAACTCGAGAAATCACAATCCGTATATAAGCCGTGTTCGATTGAGTTCAGTCGTTCAGTGTTTAGTCACTTATTGTTACAATACTTAACAGTACTTATTATAATTTATTTCGGATACAATTTTTAACATGTCTCTTTTAAAACCAAGTGGAAGTAAGAGGAAACTTGTAGATGAGCATCGTATCTTTCCAGAAAAGTGGGAATTAAGAGTTTTTTTGTTGTGAAGTGAAAGAAAAAAATATTTGTTTAAGTTGTAATAGTACAGTCGGTGTCCCAAAATTATATAATATAAAACGTCACTATGATATTCATAAAACTATGTTTGACAAGTAAACAGGCATGGTCAGAAAAGAAAAGTTAAATAACTTAAAATCACGGTTAAAAGATCAGCAACTTATGTTTACACGTCCAAAGCAAGAAAATGAATCTGGCCTTCAAGCGAGCTACGTATTGTCGGAGTTGATCGCGAAACACTCAAAACCATTTATTGAAGGTGAATTTATAAAATAGTGCCTTGTAAAGGCCGCGGAAATTGTAAGACCCGGGAGCGTAAAGGCATTCAAAATATATCCTTGTCCGGGAATACTGTCGCTGAAAGAGTTACTGAGTTGGCTGCCAATATAAGTGATCAGATAAAAACAAAATCAGACTCTTTTATTGAATTTTCTATTGCCTGTGACGAAAGTACGGATGTGTGCGGTTGATACAGATATCAATGTGTATGAAGAATTATTGGAATTATTACCATTGCATGATACAACAACT